>CM035147.1:17891162-18301162 GCA_020205605.1 Panax ginseng | reverse complement strand
AGTAATTTGTTGATTAATATGCTGGAGTGGAATATGTCACATCAGCAGTTTGTAAAATATTTGTAGAATAATTTGTGGCTGTAGCATTATTCTATAAAGTCATCCATCGTCATCCTTCCATAGACCCTACATTATTTTAAAAATCAACCCAAAAATTTTAAATTCCAGAAAACAATCAGTAACCTCTATTATCTACTACATGGACTCTTGTACATCTAAACCATCTTCAGTATTCTATTCCTCACCATATGATTCAAATTGGTGCTTCAATACTCAACAAAAGGTCAAATGGGCAAAAAAGTCCCTCATATTTATCCCGATGTCTCACTTGTACTTTAAACTAAATTTTTTTTCAAAAGTACCCTTAACGTCACATTTTTGGGTCGCCCGCGATCCTGTCGTTAACAGAAGACAAACGAGGTTAAAATGTAATGACGTGACATGCTTAAATATAAAATATATTCTAAATAAAACAATATATATCATTTAATCAAAACAAAAAATATTAAAATTTAAAATAAAAAAAAAGCATAACATATTTACATCATTTAATCAAAATAATAAAATTTAAATTATTTTGTTAACTAATCAAAACAACGAATTAAATAAAATAAGTTATATAACATATTTACATCATTTAATCAAAATACTAAAATTCAAAATATAACATATTTACATCAAATACTAATTAAAACAAAATACTAAAATACTAATTAAAAAAATCAAATTAAAAAATACTAAAATACTAAAATTCAATTTATTTTGTTAATTAATCAAAACAACAAAAATTCAAATTACATCATTAAAATACTAAAATCATAATACTAAATACTAATTGATATAAAAATTTTAAATTACTAAAATCATAATACTAAATAATATTTTTAAACTATATAAAAATTTGATGATGTAATAATCTATACATAATCTATACATAACAGTATATTTGGGTCAAGTTGAATTCCAAACATGTATGTTAATGCCTTGGGTACGCGCGGGCTCTCCAAATCTTCCCCAACAAGCTTGAGCCAGAATTATTTCAAGAATTTTGTCCCAAATATTCTCAAGGGTTTGATGATTTTGACAAATGTAATTAGTATGTGAAGGACCTTCTCAACCAACTTCATTCTCTCCAAAAAGTTCCTAGTCAACTCGTGATCAACTACATTTCCGAGGCGAAATCTCTTGCTTACGTACTTATCGAGCCCGAGAACCCATTCTCTAAGCCGAGCTCATTGAGTGTCTAGTTAAGCGCTCCGTTGCACTGCCTGACCATCATTTTGGTCCTTTATCCACACTTCCACAAGTGCACGAAAGCATTGTTGGTGATAGTCTTATTGAGTCTCTTAAGTTCTAGTATTATTATTCCAAATTCTGAAGTAAATTCTTTAGCACAAGTAATACCTCCATCAATCTCTCTTCTCTCCTATATTCGATAAATCAATCTCTTTTTTTGCTTGATAAAAATTTATATTTGGTTGTTCTTGCTCATTGCCATGTTTCAAAATATCAACAACTGATTTTGTTGAAACTTATGACTCATAATTTAGAAGCTACTGAAAAAGGCTAGTCTTGAATGAGGAGGCGAGCGAGGGAGCCGAGCTCTCAGGAGAAGCGCGCCGATGGCGATATGGAAGCCCAGCGGCGCCGTCGTGAACAGAGTTTTGCTGATTCATTTTTTGGAAGGACATTATGGGTATTTGAGCCATAATGTGAAGTAGAGTTGGAATAGAATTAACAACTATAAATACTATATATTGTAAAGCCTTATGTAACTAAAATTATTAATAAAACAATAAGCCGCCTGTGGAATACTCAAATTAAGAAACCACATAAATTTTTGTGTTAATTCTCTATTGTCGTGTGCGTGTGTGATCCTAATTCTAACAGAAATCATTTTCTCGACAATAAATGATTTATCTCACCCACGTTCGGATATATTCAAAAATTCTTTTTTGACCAGTTCGCAATTTGTTTTTCCAATTTCGGCTCATTTTTCAGTTGTTGAAAATTGTAACTATAGTCACCAACATCTATTTAGTCAAATAACAAAAGATTTTTCCAAGTTCTCATCATCTGCATCACTATTAAGCCATAAATTGATCACTCTTGCAAGAACTTTTAGCACAAATCATGATGGCTATAATGCTATTGGGACTGCATTACCTCTAAAGTTGAGCTTTAATTTGCGGATCAATGTTCTTATCATGCAAGTTATTCTTTATTTCAGCATACATTGGAGATTGTGAATATTTTCAATTGATCATAATATTATTATTTTATTGCTTATACAACTCTGAGAATGTTTCACCAAGGTTCATTTTCTTCGATTTCGCTTGATAGGATGTATTAGGGAATATTTCGATAAGTTATAATATAGATAACATTTTGTTTATAGTTGGATGAGACTTCTATAACTCCAAGTTACTATTCATTTTTAAAATCGTTCTTCAAGTTCATTTTTTGTCAATTAAATCATAAAGTAATATTTTTTGACGTTTCCTTTCTTTTTAGCCGATTTGACTCCCAAACTCATTTTGACCCGACCCGACCCCAATTTCACCAATTAATTTTTTAAAAAAAAAAACTAAAAGTTTTAAAATAATAATTATTTTCATATTTTAAAATAAAATATTAATTTTAAAAAATAGTATTTTTAATATTTTAAAATAAAATATTATTTATAAAATAATTTTAAAAAAATAATTATTTTTAATATTTTAAAATAAAATATTATTTTTATATTTTAAAATAAATTATTATTTTCAAAAAGTTTTGAAAATATTTATTATTTTAGGAAAAATATTAGAAACTTTTATTTTTCAAAAAATGAGTATAGTTTCATAAAATATAAATTTAAAAAATTAAATTTTAAAATTATAATTATTTTTTATGAAAATTTACATCTTTTAAAAAAAAAAAAAATTTCTATTTTGTTTTATGAAAATAATTTTTTTATTTAGTTTTTTTTGAATCTATATTTTATGAAAATTTACTTATTTTAAAAAAAAATTCTATTTTTGTTGAAAATAAAGCATTATTTTTTTTGAAAATAAATTTTATTTTTATTATTTTTTTCACTCTTTATTTAATAAAACTTTTCTCATTTTTTGAAAATGAAAAAATTTCTACTTTTTTTTCTGAAAAATAAAAATTATTTTTAAAATTTTTAATTTCTTTTTTAAATGAATAATTTTTATATATCTTTTACTATTTTTTGTATTTTAATTTCTATTTTTAGTTTATGATTTTTAAATTTCTAATATTAAGAATACATATAATAATTCATGGTAAAGTCATACATTTTTTTTCTAAAAAATAAATTTTTACATAAAATGAAAAAAAATCTATTTTTATTAAATAAAATTTTATTTTCTTCTTTAATTTATTTGAATCTATATTTTATGAAACTTTACTCATTTTATGAAAAAAAAATTGTAATATATTTTCCTAAAATAATAATAATTTTAAAAATATTGAAAATAATAATATTTTTAAATATTTTAAAATAAAATATTATTTTTAAAATAATAATTATTTTTAATTTAATAATTATTTTTACAATAATTTTAACTTTTTAGTTTTTTAAAAGAAAATATTTAGTTAAATTGGGGTCGAGTCAAACTGGATCGGGTTGAGTCAAAATTTAATTAAAATAGGTTAAATTGGAGTCAAATCGGGTAAAAGAAACTGAAATACTAAAAAATGTCATTTTAAAAACTTAATTAGCGAAAAATAAAGTTTAGAAACGATTTTAAAAATAAGTGACAACTTGAAAGCACATAAGTGTCATTTAACCTTTTGTTTATCATATTGGTATAACATAACAAATAAGGGATAATTATCTAGGAGTTTAGATTATAGTTGGACTCTATCTTTATTGTTGTTTATATTAGAGCTGAGCAGGTAACCAAATTAGAATGAAATCGCACAAAAAAATCGCATTTAATCATAACAATTAAAACCGCACCAATCTGATTCCGGCGTATGTAAGCGGTTTTAGGTGGGTTGAATAACCAAATTCTGATTCCGGTTTGGTTACTAGCCAAAACCAAACCGCATAAAACCGAAACCGCACCATGTGTGTGTATGTATGTATGTATCTCTAGTAAATTCTAAAGTTATTTTTCACTTGAAAACGCTTTCGGAGAAAACTCCAGTCTTGCATTGTCATTTTTCACCAATTGAAAGAAGATATTAGAGGTTATAGAGTCAAAATTAAGCAATTGAGTTTTGGAATTTTGAATTTGTTTGATGTGTTATTGGAGGGCTTATAAAATTTGAGGGCTCGAGCACTTGATGCATTAGTTAATGTCAATGCTATAATTGTAATAGTCTAATAGATTATTTTTAGTCCTCCCTGCAATATATTTTATTCTATCTTCAGAATATATTTTTAATTTTTGGGGAACTAGATAAACATTCTTGCTTGTTATCCAATATATGATCTCCGTTGTTTTATATAGCGCATATTTTAGTTTTAAAGCATGCTTGATATAATTCTCATTGTTGACTTTGTCACTAAGTTAATTGCTCGATGTAAGTTTTATGTTAAATTTTATTGAAGGCTTAAACTTTTTTGTTGTTTCAATTAGTTTTGGGCAAAAACCGCACCAATTAAAACCGCATACATTTTTTTAAAACCGCACTTTTAATCACAAGCGGTTTCGAGTGCGATTTTGAATTTTTCAAACCGCACCTAAGCGGTTTCGGGTCCGATTTGGACTTCAAACCGCACCATGCTCACCCCTAGTTTATATACAAGTATTGTAAATAATATATATATAGAACAAGGATCAAGAGCATAAGTCTTAAATAACATAATTCCTTAAAACGACGTCGTTTTGGAGTGGCTTAAAAGTGAGTGGTCCCACTTGTTTTTCTTTTATTTACAAAAATGTCACTCATGATTACCCAAAAGCGACGCGTTTTAAAAAAATTATCTTATTTAAGGAATTATATTATTTAAGACTTATGCTCTTAATCCTTGTTATATATATATATATATATATATATATATATATATATATATATATATATATGAATTGTTCTTAAGCTCTAATCAGCAACGTCGTTACTAGTAATAAGGTACTCTATACTAGATACCACTCAAATCTAGGTAGTTTAATTATTTTGTGTGTATCTATCTATATATATATATATATATATATATATATATATATATATATATATATATATATATACCTCCGTTCTTAAAAGATTATCATTTAAGATTTTTGCACATCAATTAAAAAAATCATTTAATACTACTCCCTTCGTCCCAAATTAATTGCTCAATTTTGATTTTTTAAAGTCAAATTGACCAATTTTAAAACTAATTTTTTTACTATTTTTTCTAAAATATAGGTGAAGAGGTTATAACCAAAAGAAAGTATATACAATTTATTACTAATCCTAATTTTTATAATTTTAGAAATATATTTATATATGCTTAATTATTAATTTTAAAAATAGTCAATTTGACTTAAAAAGTCAAAATTGAACAATTAATTTGGGACGGAGGGAGTATCATTTACTCCATCCGTTCCTAAAAAATTATCGTTTAAGGTTTTGGCACATGGATTAAGAAAGTATTACTCCCTCCGTCCCTATTCAAATGACGTTTTAGACTATTTTATTTGTCCCTAATTATTTGACGTTTGTTCAAATCTAGGATAATTAATAATAATTTTTCTAAAAATACTCCTCATTACTCTACCTATTTTTTTTGGTACTTTAAACTCATTAATGATTTAAGGGTATTATAGACAATTGAGTACTATATTTAATGTTTTCCAATCATTATCTTAATGGGTGTGCACATCTCTAAAAAGTCATTTAAATAGGGACGGAGGGAGTATTTACCAAGTAAAATTTGTTTGAAATTACATTACTAACCCTCTATGGGAAGTTGAAAACTATTAATACAAGAGAGAGAATTTCTTGAGACAATGAGAGAAAGTAGGGGTAATATAGAAAAGTAAATAATTTATTCTTCTTGAAAGTTGTAAACGACAAATATTTTGGAACAAATTTTTTCTTCTAAAACGACAATCTTTTAGGAACGGAGGGAGTAACAATTAAAATTTGTTTGAAATTTCATCACTACTCTTTTATGGGAAGTTGAAAATAGGGGTGATATAGAAAAGTAAATAATTTATTCTCCTAGAAAGTTGTAAATGACAAATAAATTGAAACACATTTTTTTTCTAAAACGACAATATTTTAAAAAAGAATGGAGTATTTATTTATGGCGAAGAGGTATATATAAAATATTTATTTACCCATAGAAAAAAAAAATGATGTCAAGCATGAAGTTTAAGGTTGCCTCCAAAAGAATCAATGAAGACAAAAAAAAGACAAAAAAAACCCTTTTGAAGTGCCCAATTATCTGAACAATGACCCGACCTCAACTGTAATAAATGATTCCTATTGCATATTTATGAAGTTTATATAAAAGAGTAGCACTTGTACATATTACAAAGTTGCATCTCGTCGACCTTGCATTTGTATCAGGTCGAGGATATTCAACTTTATCTTATACAAATACAATTTTTTACTATATAACTTTACAAAGAGTTGACCACCCCTTAAGTGTACGTACTGAATCCAAATCCCGCAAAATATTACTTAATTGTATACGTACATCCAGCAGGAGAAACCTAAAAACATGCACATAGTGTATGACTGTATGTAGAAGAGAAGGGGTAAGTGGTGGGGAGTACTAACCAATGCAAGTATTCCCTCAGGTTAGGATCACTTGGGCTAGGAGCATCAGGGTCCAACATAACCTACAAATGAAATCATACAAGTGAAAATATATCTCAAATGTTGTTCAGAACCAACCCTAAATAACTTGAGATAAAATGTGGATTGAAGTCTTTTTGTAATCAGAAGTTATCCATTGATCACAGGCTGCGTGCATGCCTTAGCTAGCCAGGTTTAATTTGTTCTCTCGAGGTTGCCAGCAGAAAGGGGAAGATCGATCCACCTTGCAAGGAAGGTAAGCAGTTGCTAACCTTGATTTTTCTGAGGATTTTGAGTCATGTATTTTGTACGATTTTTTTTGACAAATACTATATAAAAAAAACTTTGATTCCACCATTGGCGAGGACGCTTATATAGGAAAGCTAGGGAGGGGAGGGGAGGGGAGGGGAATAGATTATCATTTTATGTTTGTAATTTTAGAAAGTAAAGAAAGAGAATAGATGAGATTTTAATTATAATATTTATGATCTTTATTTGCGAGTTTAGAATGGGAGAAGGGAACGTAAAATATTTTTATTTTTAATTACACTACACTATTATTATATTATCCTTATATATTAGTATAATAAATGAAATAATTTATTTTGAAAGATTACTTTAGATAATATAAAATATCTAACTTTTCATTCTTTTCCTATCCCTTCAAATCTTTCCAAAAGTTGGGAGGAAAGTTTTGAGCCAAAAATAAAATCTACATTACCTCTAAATTTCTTCCCTTCTTCTCTAAAAAAAAACTCACAGACATAAAGTTTTGAAAGATTTTAATTATTTTCCTTTGCCCTTCCGTTGGCCTAAAAAACACTTGCAAACACAACTCATCCCATCCTTCAAACTCACAAACGTATCATTAGGTGTCTTATGAATCCACAGCTAGGGTGAAGCCTGGATATTTTAAAAAAAATTCTAACTCTAAAATTTAGATATATTTACTTCATGCTACTCCAAGATTTATAAAAAAGTATAAATAATATTCTCTAAATATATATATATATATATATATATATATATATATATATATATATATATACTTTCTCTGTTCCAAATATAAGAGTTATTTTATTTTTTTTTATTTTATTTAAAAAAATAGAGCAAATTCTTTCATATATCACTTCCAATTTTTGTTGTACTAATATCAAATTTTAAGGTTTCTCTTTTACTCTACTTTAGGTACTATAAAGGGTTCATATATAATACAATATTATGAAATCTTATTTTAATTAATTTGCATAAACTTATTTATAAATTTTGAAACTGCAGTTATGCTTCCGAACTCTACTAATTTTTTCACGAACTCAAAGTATTAAGTTTTGACCCCCGCAAAAACAAATTACTAGTTTCGTCCCTACCGAGTTGTTTCTAGGCAACTCTCCGATGCCCCCACGGCCCACACCACTTTTTGTCCCAAAAATAATGAGTCCTTCTACGGGGACTATTTGACATTTTCAATTTTTTTTTTGGTGACTTTTAAAAAAATGTATAATATTTATTCTAATTAGAATTTTTACAGAATATAGTATTTTAAGTATAATTTGGATACATATACAAGAACAAGATTGTACAGACTGTATAACCTTGTTTTGTATATGTATCCAAATTACACCTAAAAACACTGTATTTTATAAAAATTTCAATTGAAATAATATTATACATTTTTTGAGAGTCACAAGAAAAGCAACAAAAACAAAATATTGGGACCGGTCCAATTTTCCGGTTCATTGGACCTGTCCGCCAAGACTTATTCAAAAATAATACTCCCTCTCCCCTAAAAATGGTTTAGTTTGATTTTTGAAGTCAAACTGACTATTTTTGTAATTAAAATTTACAATATTTTCTTTTACACATATAAGTGCTAGAACTATAACTATAAGAAACTACATTGAATTTATAACTATTTTCAATTTTCATAAGTTTAAAAATATATATATTGTGCTTGATTTTTAATTTTAAAATTGATCAATTTGATCTAAAAAATCAATCTAAACTAATTTTTTTAAGGAGGGAGGGAGTAATAAAAGAAGACATAATATGTACAAGAAGTTGAAAAGATAGACAAATAAGTAGTTGAGAAATATGTATTTAGTATGAAAAAAAATTCTGGCTCGCCAGGGTAATCAGAGGTCTTAACTCTTATGAATCCACCAATTAGAGCCAAGTCGAGTAATCTCTAGGCGCGCTCTTCAATGCCCCCAACAAAAGAAAGACAGAAGATGTACAAGTAGTTGAAAAGATGGACAAATAGTGAAAGAATTTGTATATAGCTTACAAGAGTGAAGAAAGTCGTGACGTCCTGTCCTCCAATAACCACCCTTGGTTGGTTAACAACTTGAGAAGGCCTGAACTCACACCCATTATTCAGTTCCCTATCGTTGTATGTCACTCTGAGGGAAATTGACCTTGTAAATGGATCCAAAACATCTCCTATTACTCTACCAACTACCAAAGGATCTCTTACCCTACTAGACATATTAATTTGGGATACGATGAGTACTGGAATACTTATAAATTTATATATGTAAGTGTTTAGCAGCTATAACTAGTTAGGCTATATATCTACGCTTGTGGTTTTCAATGCAAACTATGCTAATTTATACTCCGTTTTTTGGTCTAATAGCACTTTAATCCCTCAAAATTCCAGTCATTTTACAATTGAGTCCCTAAAGTACAAATTGTCCTGATTTATACGCCCAAATACGTTTAGTAAACATGATGGACCCTAAATAAAAACTCTGTATGTTTTATCGCTGAAAATGTGACATATGACTTCAAATACAGTTTGACTGTATTTGACTTGCGTATTGAAATTATACAAATACATTGGAATGATAATTCAAATAAATGTAACTAATACAAGTAAAATAATCAGCACAACTAATTCAATTAAATGTAATAATTAATTAACCCCCAATTATAAAAAACTTTAAAAAAATCAATAACAAAATGAAAATAAAATAAATAACAACGTTAATAATAACAAAAATAAATTTTAAATCAAAATCAAAACAAAATAATATAACAAACTCATACACATGAATCATAAACAAAACAAATGGAACTATAAAGATTAAATTTAAAATTAAGTAACTCATCTACAACTCAAAATTGAAAACAAAGAAATACCAACCGTTAAATTCAATTACCTAAACCCAAACCCATTTAGTCAACCAAAAAAATCCAATATCAAAACTCATTTCTATCTCTCTTTGTTGTTGTTGGTGATTATGAACATCATGTTGAATTTGTATATGCCTTTGACCCTTTTGTTTTTGTTCTTGGGATTGAAATATATTGGAATGATAATTTGAAAAAGAAATGAAAAGAGAGAGAGAGAGAGAGAGAGAGAGAGAAAGGGGAGGAAGATGAAGTGGAAGGTGGGGAGGAGAGAGATATGGGTTTGAAGATTAGTGGTGAGAGGGAGGAGAAACAAACTACTGTTATATATTGTTTAATTAGTTTTTGTTTTGATTTTAATTTATTTTAAAAAAAAAATCGTTTGATATTAATATGGGAATTTTGGATGATCAAAACAGAGATAAGGTCACATGTATAACACACTCCCAGAAAATCAATTTGGGTCTATATCAATAACTTAAATGCACTTGGAGTGTCTATATCGGGAGAATTTATACTTAGGATTGATATAATTATAAAAAGATTAAAAATTCTTTTCTTTTTTTTTTGCCTATTTTCTTTTGTCCAATAATATTATACATAATTTCAAACAGTACTATACTAAAAACTTTTGTATGTATTAGTTTGTTTTTCATTTTTCAAACAGTAAGGTACATAACATGGGTGGCCGCCTTTGTATTTTGACCTTTTTTTTACCTGATTGAAGAGCTAGGAATGCAGAGAAGTTGGTCCAGAGCATAATATATTGTCATCATTCCACGTCATGCGGACCCTTTTAGTCTCCTCGTTTTTCTTTCTTTCCTTTTAATTTATTCCGCAATAATAACATGGCTTAAATACACTCAAATCTTTATTTTTATTTTTGCATTTGAAAACTAATATTTCAATTTTAAAACATTAAAATCTTAATGTCCCTGAATTTCTATAATAAATGGTGATTTAGTATTGCGAGAATATATATCGTTCATATTAGCTTCTAACTAGATACAAACACGCGCTTTGCGGCGGGATTATTCATTTTATTAATAATAAATTTATACATGCAATTAATAAATTAAAATATAATAAGAAGATGGTAGATTGTTGTGCGATTATCAAATTTTAATAGCATATGTTATATAGTGTTGCATAAAAATTTTATGTGCAAATATATATCCAAATATATAATTAATCTGATCACTAAACCCCAGAACATTACATAACAGTTTGTGTGTGTGTGTATATATATATATATATATATATATATTAATGTCTTGATAAAAATGTTTATAATGTAACCAATATGGTTAAAAATGGGTAACTCTTTCATTCTAAAGCACTAACAAATATTTAGAAAGTGTCATGCACAATGTCATCGAATTGTTATATTGATATGATTGCTAGTGGTATATTTTAAGTCTGTTACACATTACACAAACCTCACCAAGCCTCAAATATCTGACACATGTACTTGATGCATTTTGAAGAGTCCATGTCTCGTATACGCTTACTTGCACCAGAATTCTAACATCCAAACGAAAGGGAAAACAACGAAAGAATGTCTCAGTTTCGGTCCTCAGACATGAAGGGAAAGCACATGTTACATGCGAAAACTGAAAAGCACGAGAATTAATAATTATGTTGGATCTTCATGTCAAACAAACACCATATCCAAAAACATAGCAATATAGCACCGTGTCATACACAACACAATGTTATAGTTAAAGAACGAATACATTACCTCATTAGTTTTTTTTATCAATTTTTGACAATTGTATAGGCACTCACAGTATTACCATAATACAAAAAAAATATTAATGATGATGAAAATGATTTACCGGATGCTAGTACTTAACAAATCATGCAAAGCCACAATCCATATAATAGAATGCAATAAATGAAGAAGCCATAAATATAAACACCGTGGGATATAGTCCACAAAATGAAGCCATAGCCCCTCACATTGAATGCATTGTCCAATAATCTGAAGGTACGTATTCATATAACTCCTTTGCACTTTCAACAATATTTAGAATTGAAGGGCGCAAAATTTTGTTGTGCTAAGCAGAATAAAATCCATGATGCACCTGAAATAATGAAAGAAGCATGCCAATAAAAATTTAACTCTGCCAAGAACTGCATACACCAAATTCATTGTCACATTACCATTGAACCATAGATACCAGAATTATCACAGTTAAGCTTCTTCCAATTTAGGTCTTCAATCCAGTTATATTTATTGAATGTGCAATATATTCACACAAACAAAAATTAGCACTTAAATGATCTTTTTAACAGTCGTTGCAATCTTATAAATATTTGCGACAGGAATCTGGACAATAGTGAAATATAAGAATTTAGACATACTTAATAGTTGATTTCAACATTGCATAAACTATCAACCAAATAAATAATTATCTTTCCACAACTCTTTTATAGGAAATAGTATTGCCCAAGATAAAAAAAAAGTCTCACACTTAGCTAAAAATTCATGTGTTTGTCGGATTAAAAACTAACAGAACATAAAGAGCTCCTATATTAAATAAAAATGAAAAGAATTAGAGTAAAACACATATGAAATGGACTTGCATAGAATTTTAAATACTATCATCCAAAAAGTAAAAGACAAACCTCGATCGAGATAGCTTTATAAATGCAAATCATAGATTTACCTAAAAAGATTCAAAATAGATTATAGTAAAAATTTTATGAGATATAATAATAAAATAATCAGGGTTTACACTAATAATGAGCAGCAAAAAGATAATAGCCAGAAACAGTCAAACCTTTATACATTAAATTGTGAAAATTTTTCTGAAAAACTACATTCTTTGTAGTATTGTATGTTTGTCCATCTTTGTCACAAATTAGTATTTTTACTCCACTCTTGTTTGTAACTCTTGATACTGCTACATACAATTGGTCATGGCTAAAAACTGGACGTGATGAATCAAATTCAACATGTGAGAGAGATTTCCCCTGACTCTTATTAATTGTCATGAAAAAGAAAACAACCAAAGGAAATTGTCTTTGTTGGAATTTAAAAGGTAATCTAATATTTGATTTATTATTAAGACCAAGCGAGGTATGAAAACTTTGTGTCCAAAATTGTTGACTGAAATTACTTTTGCTTCTATCGATGTTTTCCCAATTGAGTTACTATTAATCTCGTGACATTGCACAAACCAAATCACTGATATATATTTTGAACAACATTACAGAAACCCCATCTTCAACGTTATCTTGTGGTTTGACATTCCGGAAGATGTAATGCTATTAAAAAATTATAGGGTGTAAATGCCTTCATAGTCCGCATTTGAGTTTTCATCAACCTTACATAGGACATCTTAGATATGGTATTTCATCACCTGACCATAAATACATCACATATTCGTTCACCTTATTTATAGCATCAAGTGTAGGAGCAAGAATGGCTTGGTCTTGGAAATAAAAGCCATTATCAAAATTTTTCAAAAAATTAGGATATGTGATATCAACAATTGCTGCAAAGGGATTGATTGCATATTTAATAAGAAAATTTGAATAAATAACGGAGAATAATGATAATAGCTCAGTAATGATAATATCATAAAGTAGTGATTTTTGGAGATAATAATTAAATTAGAAAGTATAATATCAAAACAGTTTACATTACCAAAATAGTTTAGATTTGTAGTGATTTAGAGGGTTATACATTTAATATATTAATTTGGGATTAAAAAAAGTAGTGATTTTAGTAGATAATAATTAATTTAGTAATGATAATATTAGAACAGTTAACATTATTAGAACAGTTTAGATGTATAGTGATTGAGGGGATTATAAAATCAAAATAATAATTTAGGATTAAAAAGTAATGATTTTAGAAGATAATAATTACGTTATGATAATATAAAAATCGTTTAGATTGAAAAAGTAATGATTTAGTGGATTATAAAATCAACATAGTAACTTATGATTTATATTATTTGTTATTTTAATTTTGTTTTAAATGTTTTAATTGTATAATATTATTTTGTAATATAATTATAAATGGTATAATATTATGTTGTAATATAATTAAATTAGTAATGATAATATCTCTACAGCTTTAGATAGGTAGTGATTTTATTATATATCGTGTATTATAATATTATACCATATATGTATGATATAATGTATGGTATAATTATGAATGTTATAATATTAGAAAAGTAATTATTTTAAGATACAATAATTATGTTTTAACATAATTAAATTAGTAAATGATTTAGAAAAGTAGTGGATTTTAGGGATTATAAAATAAAAATATTAATTTGGGATTAAAAAATAGTAATTTTAGGATATAATAATTAAATTAAAAAGATAATATCGAGCAAATTGACATTACTAAAACAATTTAAATTTGTAGTGATGTAGTGGATTATAAATTCAAAATATTAATTTGGGCTTAAAAAAGTAGCGATTTTAGGAGATAATAATTAATTTAGTAATGCTAATATTAGAATAATTAACATTATCAGAACAATTTAGATTTGTAGTGATTTAGGAGATTATAAAATCAAAATATTAATTTGAGATTAAAAAATAGTGCTTTTAGGAGATAATAATTAAATTAGAAGTGATAATATCAGAACAGTTGACATTACCAAAACAATTTAGATTTGTTGTGATTTAGTGGATTATAAATTTAAAATATTATTTTAGAATTAAAAAGTAGTGATTTTAAAAGTTAATAATTAATTTAGTAATGATAATATTAGAATGATTAACATTATCGAATGTTTAGATTTTGTAGTGATTTAGGAGATTATAAAATCAAAATAATAATAATATAAAAACCATTTAGATCGAGAAAATAGTGATTTATGAGATTATAAAATAAACATAGTAAGTTATGATTGATATTATTTGTTATTTTAATATTGTTTTAAATGTTTTAAATCATATAATATTATGTTGTAATATAATTATAAATAGTATAATATTATGCTATAATATAATTAAATTAGTAATGATAATATCCTTACAGCTTAGATAGGTAGTTTACTAAATAACGTTAATTATTTTGAATTAGTTATATTTTTGAATATTTTAAAATTCAACTAAATAATATTTTAAAATTCAACTAATTACATCATCAAAAAATATTAATGTTTTTTAACATATCAACTAATATTAAAAATATTAACGCTTTTTAATATCAAAAAATATTAATAAAATATTAACGTTTTTTAATATAAAAAAAAATTAACATTTAAAAAAAAAATTAATTTAATTAGTTGTTTTAATTAGTTAATGAATAATTTGAATTTTAGTATTTTTGATTAAATAATGTAAATATGTTATGTTTTTTTTTTATTTTGAATTTTTTTATTTTTTGTTTTGATAAAATGACATATTTACATGTGTCAGTGGCATTTTTGAACCTTCTTCCTTTAAGCCTCCATGTTTCTGTCATGTCAGCGAAATTTTAAATTCGTTTGTCTTTTTTTAACGGAAGGGGCACGGATGACCTAAAAAGTGTAACGTTAAGGGTATTTTTGGACAAAAAAAGGGTGCTCGGTAGACATCGCGGAAAACATCAGGGACAATTTTGGACCTTCTCCCTAATATATTGTCATCATTCCACGTCATGCGGACCCTTTTAGTCTCCTCGTTTTTCTTTCTTTCCTTTTAATTTATTCCCCAATAATAACAGGGCTTAAATACACTCAAATCTTTATTTTTATTTTTGCATTTGAAAACTAATATTTCAATTTTAAAACATTAAAATCTTAATATCGCTGAATTTCTATAATAAATGGTGATTTAGTATTGCGAGAATATATATCGTTCATATTAGCTTCTAATTTTTTATTTTTTTTTCCTTCTCACACACTAATCACGTGTTTATAATTTATGTGCTTCTAAAGATATTTTAAAATAAAATTACCGTAAACATTAGGTGTGAAACCCCAGATTTTATGAATAAAGAATTAATTTTCTCGAAATAATTTTTTATATTATGGTGTAAATTTGAGATAATGTTATAGTTGTGGGTAATATTTATAAAATTTGCAAAGTATGCAAGTTGTCATATTATATTCGATTGGTCGGGGAATATTCGTTTTAAACAGAAATATTAAATGCGACGGCACAATCATTAATGGACCCCACAACGGAATTATTGTCGATTGAGAAAACGACAAAAATATTTTATTGAAAATAACAAATGGAAGTTTTACTGGTTGATCTTTGTTGAACTACTCATTAGTAAAATTACATGTCTACGCGTTGTTGCATAGTAGCACACGGTATTGATTATTGATATTTATGTGAGAAGTCACTTAGTTTTGTTCAATTATTGCTACAATAGTTGTTGCATAATATCTCACATTATTTGATTCAATTATTGTTGATTTAGAAGTTTTGTTTTATTCGTATTATTAACGTAATAAAATAGAAACATCTTTTTATATAAAATGTAATACTTTATTAAAGTTATTCTATAAATAGAATATATTATATTCTATTATGCATAGTATTTTGCATAGTAAAATCTTTTTTATATAAAATGAATACTTTATTAAAGTTATTCTATAAATAGAATATATTATATTTTATTATGCATAGTATTTGCATAAGACTTTGATAAGAGTGTTTGCATAGTAAAAATCTTTTTATATAAATAGAATATATTATATTTTATTTAAAAGATTTTTCTTTAAATATGGACCGTCGATTAAAAGTAAATCAATCTGGACCGTTCATGGATTAATTACTATGCATTCTATTTTCCTATAAATAGAAGCTCATTCCTTCATTATTTTCTTACAATTTCTTCAACTCTGAGAGAGAAAACTATAGAGAGAGACTATAGAGATAGAAGAAAAGTTTTTTGCTACTTCACTACTCTTATATCAAGTATTATTTTACGGTAAGGGATATTATTCTTTTGTATTCAAGAAGAGAACTTCATTATTCCATTTCTTTATTGTTACATTGGAATAACTTTTGTATCGCTGAGCTACCTATACTTGGTGACATTCTTCTATTATTACATCTTTTATTATTACTGTTGGAACATCCAATAGGTCGGTGCGAGTTTACTTTGACACAGTTCCGATACTTATTAATATGTTGGAATAACCTATTTATGCGAAGTACCGCATGCATGATGATTTCTTTTGTTATTCCATTCTTTATTATACTCAGTTGGTTAAAGTTTTGACTTCTATACTCCATGAAATTAGTGGAATATCCTTGATATTTGCGCTTCATCCAGTATCTTTTCATGGAAATATTATTCTGAGCATTCTTGAATTTTACTCCACAAAGCAGTATCGTGTTGACAATTTGGACGTTATTTGTTCCTGGATAAATTAATTCTTGAACTTGTTTTATTGAATTCTTATATCATTGTCATCATCCTCATGTTTATATTATGTTGAAAGTCATCTTTGCCTGTAGTGCATAGATGGACTTGGTATGATTATGACCAGGGATTATTCGATATAATCATGACTGCAATGTTACAAATAATGTAGAAAAAGTCCTCATTGACCCGTAGTGCATTGATGAATAGTTGTTGACATGATCATGACCATTGATGAATACACAAATATTCCTGGCCCGTAGTGCATGGATAATTGTGGTCGTGATACTAAAGAATATCCTTGGCCGTAGTGCAGGGGTGAGTCGATGATGTGGATTATTTATTAAGGTGAGTCCCAAATGATAACAAATGATGAAAAACCTTTTAAATCATAAAAGATAGTAGTTTTATTTTCTACTTGACTCTTTTAATGGATTGCTTGATCCATTGTGATTAAACTTGATGTCTATTGTATTTTATCGGTTTAACATTGTTGAAGACTAATGATAATTTATTCGCATTATCTTAGTCATAATATTTCTTCTTTGGCTAGTTGAGCTCACCTTTCTTTCCTTTCACCGTTCTCTTGAGAAATGAGAACGTGGGCTGGGACTAGTCGGGGAACAGAGTGATGATCCTAGATGTTTGCATTAGTAGTCCTCACTATTCTGTGAAATAGTGTGATAATAATTGTAATGAGGACTCCTTTTGAGTTTGTATACTCTCTAGTAGAAAATATTTGTATTCAAACTCACAGTTTATGTTTTGTCGTATTGTACACGACAGTTGTATTATTAAGTTGTATTTGAATTCTGTACCATGTATCTGGCGACTCAAGATGTGTGATGTATACCTAATTTTGGGGGCGTCACATTAGGACTGAGCAAAAAACGGATATACCCGAATTACCGAACCAAACCGAAATAATTTAACCAAATTTTTTTGAAAATTCAGTTATTTTTAATATTTCGGTTATATCCGAAATATTTTACAATTTTCGGTTAGTTTGTACATGTTTCATTTTTGAGTTATTCGGTTTAACCGAATAACCGAAAAAGTCTTTCAAAGTTGCACTTGCACAACACTTAAGTTAAAGTAATAATATGACTTGACTGTCTTGACTCAACACTTAGCCTATTAGTCAAGTCATTACTACTTTACTAAACTCTCGAACTCTTAGATCTCTCAAGTCTGAAGTCTGAAGATGCGAAGTCGAAGGTACAAGATCGAATCAATTAGCTTCAGAACTCTGGCGCATACGCCGGTCAGCTTCGACTCCACCTTCGATCTGTACCCTTCACGAGCGCCACGTGTTCTTCGTTCTTCTCCGACCCTCCTCCTTCTACTCAATCGACGATACGATTCACCAAGCGACTCGGAGCGAGCCGATTACGTTCTTGTAGGCGACGGAGAGGAGGTTCCGCTCCTCGACGGTGAGCTCGCCGGCGGCGACGGAAGTGGAGTCGATGACAAGCTTTTCTATGAATCTCAGTGAGCGCTCACCATCTCTTCGTAGCGCTCGGCTTGTTCGGCGAGTTTGGCCAGGTAGTCAGGTAGACGTATTGGCCTCTGGTGTAAGGTCGGTCACTACTCTATTCACTAGGTTGCTGACTGAGTCTTTTGTAATATGTAGGCTACATAGTGTTAATCAATAATCATGTAGGAACTGTTCTATTGTTGTTGTTCTCTCTCGGTAATATGTTTGTTGCTTCTGTTGTTAATTGTTAAATGCTAAGTCTTCTAAATTCGGTTATCATAGATTTCAGATGATTGTTCGGATACCCAAAACAACGTAATTTCGGTTTTCGGTTATAATAATAACCGAATGCTCACTCCTAGTAAACATCCTCACTCTAATCCATTGTTACATTTATTAGTGGTCGGAAGGTTCTACTTATATATCAATAAGTCTTGGCAGACATTTTTATTAGACATGAATATTGGACATTTTCATTATTTTTTTTTGCTTGTGACTACCAAAAAAATGTATAGTATTTATTCCAACAGGAATTTTTATAAAAATTACACCTGTTGGAATTTTATTCCAACAGGAATTTTTACAACAAAAAATGTATAGTATTTATAGTATTTATTCCAACAGGAATTTTTACTGTATAACCATATTTTTGTATATGTATCCAAATTACACCTAAAATACTATATTTTATAAAAATTCCTGTTGGAATAAATACTATACATTTTTTGGTAGTCACAAGCAAAAAAAATAATAATAATTGAAAATGTCCAATAAAACTGTCCAATACACCTGTCCGTGTAGCATTACTCCTTATATATAGGGACACTGAAATTTAATATCTTAAAATTAAAATATTTAGAATTTAAGTTTTAAAATGAGAAAAAATTTAAAGATTTAAAATGTATTTTAGCCTAACTAAGGGGTAATAATTGCTATAAAAAAACAACAAATAAATTAAAGTGAAAAGAAAAAGAAACCTTGTATCATGAACATGACAGTAGTACTAGTTCATATCAGTACTTATTCGATTCACTAAAGGTTTAATTTTGATATGTGAACTGTAATACCGGATAAACAATTAATAATAAATAAAAATTATATATATTTTTTTATTAAAAAATTATACTATTTGGGGTTTGTCTTTTATTTAAGTCAAATGGCCATCAAATTTATGTGGGCTAATAATGTATTAAAAAATAATAGTAGATAAATTAATTTGGTAAATTTGGGTTTTAAATTAATTGGATTCAATTTTTGTTTTGCATTATTAAATCATATTAATATTAAGAGGGCTACTAGTAACCTATATCAATAAATAAGCAAAATCTAACCATACGTACACTATTATTGCTGTAAATTGAAAGAATTGGGCGCGAGGCGGAAGAACAGAAAAAGGAGGAAAATAAAAGATTGCACAGTAAGGAAAATGTATTGTAACCGTACAATTGCTTTATTGGTTCTTTGTTGGGTGACGAATTTTAATGAATTGATTGCAAAAGGTATTGTTCTTTAATATTAGTGGTCAACTAAAAAATTTAGCAATAAGGAAACCGCTAGAAAAAGTTGCCGAATTTTGGCTGTATAAATCCTAAAGATGTGCACAAGTATGATAGAAGAAAAAAAGAGTACTCTATGGTTATTTTTTTATAATAAAGTTATACACGTGAACCGAGAGTACTATGAATTAGTTTGATTTGTAATCATGCACATCAAATATGAAAAATTTGAGACTATTGTATTCATGCACTATTGCACATCAAGTTTATATGAAAATTAAATAAATTATCTATTATGATTAAAGGAGGCCAGTGGGATGTTTAACTTATATATATATATATATATATATATATATATATATATATATATAATTTTAGTAAATATTTAATTATAGTGTCAAGCGTATAAATTAAATTAAAAATTGTATATATATTAATTTAAACTAATCAATTTTGTTGATAAAATTATAAAATTTATTTAATAATAAATCTAACAATATTATGTTCTTAATAGTTAAATTTATAATACAAATTTATTTTATTTTATTAGATTGAATTGAAGGAGACTAGCATAATTTTATTTAAATTTCTGAGTATTACATTGCTTACTCTATGTACAGATTCTGTACTCCTTCAACGATAATCTTTTTAATTTTGATTTGATCATTTTGCTTTTCTTTTAGAAGTTAGTTTTTGTTTCATATTATGTTTCTTCTCAAATATATGTGATAGTTTCGTTTTGGGCATTGATACTTAGACCTCATATTTGTACTCTTTGATATAGTGTATCATGTTTAGAATTTATTTTAAATCTTCATAGAAAAGTACATGTTAATATATTTTAGAGACTTGTATTGATGATTCGTTTCGATTTAACATGTACGTATTAGAACCCCTTTGTGTTGATATTGTGTCGCATATGTTGGGACATGATATCCTTATTAGAATTTACCGTAGGGTATACCTGAGTTATAACCACATGTGAGGGTATCACATGCATGCCCTCTTGACAATAATGCATGACACCTTCCATGGAGGTGTGATCATTCCACGGCGTCTCGATTTTGTGCTCCAGTGGGAGTTGGTCATTTAGTGATTTGTTGTGGGAGGCATATATGTTGGCCCTAGTTTTTTATTTTGTTTTGTTCTATTGATTGATAATGTTAGGTCAAACACACTTTTCGATTTGCATGCATTTGGATCCGCTCGTTCCGATGTATGTTATGCCTGTGTAGCATTATTTTGACTTGCTTGTGTGGGAAGGTATATTTCTGTTTTATTTCGAGCTCGGTATGAAATAACACCCAACCATTTAATTCAACCTATTATTTTATTGTATTAATTAGTTTTGTTCATTTCAGTTCAGTTCATTTAATTGCGTTAGTTATTTCGTTTCGTTATTCTTATATTCTATATTTGTACTGGGCTCATGTTGTGTTTTTCTTAGGAAGGTAATCGAAGTGCAGTACCCTTAACGCCGTATGGCCAGATCGGCACCCTTTTTTTTTTTTTAAACCATAATTATGAGAAAAAAAATAAAAAATAATAGAGCAAGTTTGAACAAAAAACTGTAAAAGGAAGTACATTTTTTACGGTTTTTTCAATAAAAATGTACTTCCTTTTACGCTTTTTGTTCAAACTTGCTCTATTATTTTTATTTTTTCTCATAATTGTGATAAAAAAAAAAAAAAAAAAAAAATTAACACTGTGTCTTGGACGTTAGTCCCAAGACATTTCTATGAGACGCCCCCAATTTTGTAATAAGTGTCTTAGATTGTGTTTGAGTCGGTTTTAGGTTCGACTGAATAATTTACAATTTATGGTTTTGGTTTGGTTACTAGCCAAAACCGCAACCATAAAAAAATCGAAAACCGCACCATATGTGTGTATGTATGTATGAAGGGGCGGATCGAGTACAAGGGAAGCTTATGCTCAAATTTTTTTTAATAGGTAAACTCAATAGGGGCAGAATTTATAAGTTAGTAAAGTCAAAGGGCCAAATTAATAAACAAGTTGAACTTGGTGGGGCAAAAGAAAAAAACATCCATTCTAATCTAAATATCTAATTCTTCAAAGTTCAGACTTCAGAGGCTCAGAGCATTAGAGCAACAGACTTCAGAGCAACTAAAGTCTAAAGGGCCAAAGGCTACTGCTATTATGCTAAACAGCTAAAGTGTTAACTGCTAAGTACGCTTAGTCGCTTCAAGCTTCAAGCCATCAACCACCGTCCAGGCGTCCCACTGTGCCACAAGGACAACAAGGATTGATTACTTACCACCGTGACGTTGTGTGGCTAAGCACCAGAATCGCGATCATGATCGCGACGTCACGATCATGCGACCACCGTGCCACTTGAGTCCGCGACTTCTCCTTTTCTCGCGACCTTGTCTTCTCTTCTCATTCTATTGCAGTCTTTTCTTGAGATTTACAAGGTAACAAAATTAGGGCTTTTCATTCTTATGTTTTTCTCTGTTGATTTATATATTATGTTATTATGATTTTCATACTTAGACCTCTGAAATTATTAGGATACTTTGTTAATGTGTTTGGTTGATTTCAATGTTGGTTCATAGTTCTAATCTAGATCTCCTCAAATTCCAATTACCAGGTGAAAAGTTGAACTAGCCCCAAATTATGTCTTCTACCCCTCAAATTCCTTTAAATGAACATATTGAACAACAAAATCAACAAGCTGCTAATGAGGTATAAAATCAACACTCTTTTAGAGTTTTGTTATGCTAGTGCTATGTATTTCTAAGTAGTAGTTAATTATCATTTTATATACTTTTTATTTTCAGAATCAGCATGTATCATCTAATGTTGCCAATCCTATCAACATAGACGATGATAAAAAGGAAGATAAGGATGAATGTAAGAGTAAAAAGCGTTCGATTGCTTGGGAACATTTTGAGGTATTAGAGGGTTGTGAAGTGGGTAAAGAGAAGGCAAAATGTAAATATTGCAAGGTTATAGTGGGATGTAACATTAGAAAGAATGGCACGGCCTCAATGGTTAATCATTTGTATAAATTTTGTGTTAAATCCCCCCTCCGAATCACTAAAGATAAAAAACAAAAGACTTTAGAATTTGTTGCTTTGACAAAGGAAGAGAGAGAGAAAAGTGCGAGCGCAACTCATAACCTTGAAAAGTCATACATTTAACCAAGAGAGGTTAAGGAAAAGAATTGCAATAATGTGTATTAAAGATAACCAACCTTTTAGTATTGTGGAACATGAGGGGTTTAGAGAATTCACGAGTGATGCGGAACCAAAGTTTAAGATGCCATCTCGTTGGACAGTTGCTAGAGATTGTCTAAAAATTTATAAGGAAGAAGTGATGAAATTGAAGCAAATTGTCACCTCACAACGAGTCTCCCTCACAACGGATACTTGGACATCCGTTCAAAACGTTAATTATATGTGTCTAACGGCTCATTGGGTTAACGATGATTGGAAGCTTTGTAAAAGAATTCTAAACTTTTGTCAAATTGAAAATCATAAAGGGGTTGCAATTGGGAAATTAGTACATGCTTTGTTGACAAAGTGGGGGATAGATCGTGTATTTACTATCACGGTAGATAATGCATCTTCGAATGACACCGCTATCTCATACTTGAAAAAATTTCTTCGTGGCCCGGAAGCAATATTAGAGAATAAATATATACATTTGAGATGTTGTGCTCATATTTTGAACTTGGTTGTGAAGGATGGCTTAAAAGATCAACATGTGTCTATTTCTAGGATACGAAATGCGGTGAGGTATGTTAGATCCTCTCCGGCAAGGCTTGCAAAATTTAAGACTTGTGTGGAAAGAGAGAAAATAAAGTGTGAGAAATTGGTGTGTCTTGATGTTGAGACTAGGTGGAACTCCACATATACGATGTTGGAGATTGCCGTAAAGTATGAAGGGGCTTTTGATAGGATGCTTATTGAGGATCTTAATTATGAGAGATTCTTTAAGCACGAGGAAGAGGAGGCTTGGGAGAATAATACTAGGAGAAGAAAGAGTAACAAGAAAATGGTTGAAGGATATCCGAAGTGGATTGATTTTGAAAATGTTAAGTGTTTCATTCAATTTTTGAAAATCTTTTATGATGTCACGATGAAAATATCCGGTTCCAAATATTGCACTTCAAATCTTTTTTCATTGAACTTGTAAAAATGCAAGAGGCAATAGTGAAATTGTGTTCAAGTGGGGATCTTTTGATGAGAGATATGGCTAAAAGGATGAAAGAAAAATATGACAAGTATTGGGACAATCCGGATAATTCTAATTTCTTGTTATATGTCTCTGTTGCTTTAGATCCAAGATATAAGATGCATTATTTGGAATTTTGCTTTGCTAGACTTTATGGAAAAGGATCTTCAAAACTACATTAATGTGTGAAAAGTGGTGAAGACTCTACAAGAAATGTTTGACTATTATAAAGATAATACGGGAGGTGACATTTCTTCTTCTTCCTCATCATTTGTAAACATGGAAGGGATTTAGATGATGACTTTGAAAAGTACATGCAAGAACAAGTTGAAGGGTTAGGGAAAAATGAGAGATTGATATATATTTGGTGGATGGTAGAGAGAAGAAAGATGAAAACTTTAATGTTTTGGGTTGGTGGAAAATGAATTCTATGAAGTTTCCAATTCTTTCAAAAATTGCTAGGCATGTATTGGGTATACCTATTTCTCTATCGTTGTTTTGAGTCCGCCTTTTTAGCACCGGGAAGGACTATTGATGCATATAGGAGTTCACTCTCTCCTAGGACGGCCGAAGCATTGATTTGTACTCAAGATTGGTTACGCAATTCACAAACTTTTGTCGACATTCGAGAACAATCGGAAGAACTTCAACAATTCGAGAATATTGAAAAAGGTATATGTTTATTGTATTTTTTAATTCTTTATTAGATTTTATTGTACTTTTCAAATATTCTTACATATAATTTTTTTTTTGTATGCTTCATAGATGAATTCAATTCGTTTGAGCAATGCGTGGTCGATGAGCAATACTGAAGGGTATCAAAGGGGCAGAGATAACACCGTAAGTCATGATAATAACTCAATTAGAAGTAGAAAATATCATTCCTTTATAATGGGTTAGTATAAAAGATTTCATTTTTTACTAAATTGTATATGGAAATATTGATTACATGTTTTTATTTATTGTTATTGACAAACCAAGAAAGCAGCAGAGAGCTATGTTTGTAGAATTAGTCACTTGAATGTTGAACTCCATGTCTTTGATAATCTAGTCATTTTGATTTGGGAGATGGACACACTGCCGTAAGAAGGTAAAATCATTATCAACAACCTTATACTTCAAATTTAATTAACTAATTGTTTTTATTAGAGTTTTAAATGAAACCCAATTGGATTTGGATTTTAATTTGTCACGGAGAAAAGAATACAAAGATGCTCTTGATGCTTTCAATGAGAAGAACAAGGAGAAAGTATGCTTAATTACTAGGTTGATGGAGGTAAGCAATGTAAGTTTACAAACTTGTTATTTGTCTACTTGAAATTCAGGTCTATTTGGCCCTAAACGAGTTGTTTGTTGTCAAAATTTTGATCATTTGGGTTATATATGGGTCATTTCAATTGTGAATGTATTTCTTAAGACGACTTTTCTTTTTTTTTTTTTCCTTTGTTCCTTCTAGTTATATATGGGTCATTTTGGTTTGATTGTATGTGATTGAGATATGCCACAAGAAAATTCAGAACTCAAGTTCAAGAAGTGCAACATGATTAAGGAGTTGTAGTAATTTAAGCGGCTAGTTTTATTGAACAAATTTAGTTGGTATGTTGTTGTAGTTATCTATGTTTGTGTACACATCTGTGGTTAGGTTATTACAAATCTACATTTGTATAGGTAACTGATGGAATTGGCATTAAATAGAGTAATCATTTTCTGCAAATGTCTTGCGCATATGAGATTCCATTTATAACATGTTACCAAGCTGTTTTCCAAAATTTGTGTTGGTTACATTGTTTCATTATCTGAAAATCATAGCCTAGTCGTGGTGTTGAAAATTCAGCTTTTGTCGGAGCCTTTCAGGTAGCGGCTTAGTCAGTATTGCATTGTTAGAAGTTGGGTTGCTGCTGGAATTTGGGTTGTTGCTGGCATAAAGCATAAAGGAGTGTAGGAATTTGGGTTGCTGCTGGAATTTGAGTTTTGTTTAGCATAAAGTAAATGGCATAAAGCTGTAACAGAGAGCTTATTTTATAGTTTTCATTGTTGTATTTGTCTACATTAATGAACTTATATCAATTTCGAAAACAAAGAGCTTATTTTATATCTATTTTTGTTTCAATTGGTTTTGGCAAAACCGAATGAAACGCAAAATGAAACCGAATCATGACTTTTAAAAACCACCTAAGCGAAACCAAACCCTACTTATTAACTTATCTACACTTTAATTTTGAATCTATCCGATGTGGAATTCATGTATGTGAAATATCACAACAATCTTCAACTTTTACTTGAATACTCATCACAAGTATCATATTAGAGTAGTCACCATTGAGTACACTTTCTTTAAAATCTTTAAGAGCCCTGCTAGACTCTAATACTACTCCACCATGTCGGAGGCAAACGTGAGAGTACAACCTAGCTCCTTGCGAGCATTTCACCTTGAACACCTTTCCTAGAGTCATCCTGAACCCGCTCTATTTAACTCAAATCATATTTCACCACATAGTGACAAACGCGAGAGTGATCCTTTGTGTTCCACCTGACTCAACTATATTTTCTCCACCACATGGAATGGGTAACATGCGGTCTGCGAATGTTCTCTACCCTTTAGTACAAACTTAATTCACCAATCTAGCGCACACTTGTGTAAATTGGCACAACAAACATATTAAATCACCTCCTTACCTAAGAGGTTAACCTATTAGATTTAGACTCTACCATACATATTAATCATTCACTCTTTTATTATTTATCTGATGTGGGACTCCAACTCACTTGTGATATCCTAATAATCTCTCCGTCACGAGTGAGTTCATCACATCAAGAGCTCTCCCTCACTTGAACACTTCTCTTCAATCACCGCGAATCACCAATTCTTGGCTAACTATTCATGGTCCTTTTTCTCCATTGAGTCTACTTCCATCAAGAACTGAACATCTTATCTTTAATCATCGTAGATCACCAATTCTCGACTAACCACTCTCGAAACTAATTCTTGGCTAAGTCGCCAAGAATTCAACATCGAGAGCAACTAAAGGGAAAACAAATCCTTCATTGAGAATTCACCACCATCGCATGTCTTTTGAAAATGCCTTATGGAATTTAATTTTTCCAAACCACCATCACGTATATTTTGAAGATGCTCACCATCTCGGGATCAATCTTCCGTAACTCTAATACCGGTTGTTGGGAAAGACCTGGGCAGCTCGCGCATTGCGTGCGCATACACAAGGCTTTAACATAGATGTTAGGAACTCAACTTGACCCAAAAGCTTAAACCGTTAGGTCTTGAGCACATTCATGTATATTAATCATTCACTCTTTCATTATTTATCTGACGTGGGACTCTAACTCGTTTGTGATATCTTAACAATCTCCCCCCTTATAAGTGAGTTCTCAAGTGGCTCATACAAATCCTTGCAGTAAAGCAAATCCTTCATTTTTGACTTTTCAAATTGCATAATTTGAATCCTTGAGTTTAATAATGCAACCTACTTGAAAGACCCCAACTTTTTGAATAAAGATTAAATTTTCTCAAAATATATTTTTGAATATTATGGTGTGGATTTGATATAATGTTATAGTTGTGGGTAATATTTATAAATTTTACAAAGTAAGCAAGTTGTTATATAATATTCATTGGTCAAAGGAATATTCGTTTTAACGGGGAATATTATTCGCAATAACTAAGACAATCATTGGTGGACCCCCACAACGAAATTATTGTCGGATTGAGAAAACGACAAAAATACTTTATAAATAACAATGAAGTTTTACTGTTAATCTGTTGAACTACCCTATAGTAAAAAATACAATAATAAAGCGTGGTTGCATAGTAATACACAGATTGATTATTGATGCTTACGTGAGAAGTCACTCGATTATATTCAATTATTACTACTGATAATTGTCAGATTATTATATCTCTCGTATTATTGATTCGATTATTGTTATAAGTATCATCCGCATAATATGTTATTTTATTAAATCAATAATTGAGACGATAAAGTTATTCATGTTATTAAATTGTAATATTTACAATGTCTAGAAGTTTTGTCAAGGAGAGGTTTGGTCACCTAATTAAGGCGCCATAGGGAGAAATCCTTATTGAAAGCCCCTCTTTCACGGAGAACGACACGGTTGATAAATATTGTGAGTTATAATATTAATGATAAATGTTATTAAAATTGAAGTTGTGTTTGGATTTGAATTTGGAGACGCCTTGACGTGATATTTGAGTCCTAAATGATGAAATTAGTAAAATAGTCTATAAACACAAAATTTTGAATTCACTATTTGGTCAAAAATCAACAGTTGACTTTTTAGAAAAAATCAAACTTCGAAATTTCAAAATTTATATTTTTGATAAAAATAGTTTCATTGTGTTGGAATTATTTGTGTTAGTAAAAATCGACAATTATTTCGATAATAATTGATGTCTGGAGGTTATATTGACTAATCGGGTATTTAACTTGGATAAATGAGCAATTGATTGCTATTATTTCACATGATTATAACTATTTGTTCACATGTGTATACTATTGTTTCACATTCTTGTTACTATTAGGGGAGTTGGTGCAAGATTGATAATACTTGCATGACTAAGTTAAAAATGGAGGTATAGATGGAGGTACTATACCGTAATTCATTATTTTCACATGACTAGAACTATTGATTCACATAATTTACTATTGAATCACATTATTTACTATTAGGGAGGTGGTGCAAGTTTGATAATACTTCCATGACTAAATTAAAAATAAAGGAAAAATTAGAGGTATTGTCTTTGAAATTTTCGAGCCCCAAACGCGTGCAATTATCGAAACTATATTTTTACTATAAATAAGCTCATTCTTCCTTCATTTCTCACCAATTCACAAAATCTTTAGAGCGATTATTATAGAGAGAAATTATAGAAAGAAGAAGAAAGTCTGCTACCTCACTATTCCAAGATCCAGCTTTTTCTAAAGATAGGAGTATTATTTCTTTCTTATCTATGAAGAGAAATTCATTATTCCATTATTTATTATTCGTTTGGAATAACTCAGTATCTGCCAGCTACCCTATACTTGGTGAAATTCTTCATTGTTCCATTCTTTATTATTCTCATTGGAATATCCTGTTCATGCATGCGTTTCTGTGACTTGATTCCGCTCTTTATTATTACATTGGAATATC
Organism: Panax ginseng; assembly: GCA_020205605.1. NCBI lineage: Eukaryota > Viridiplantae > Streptophyta > Magnoliopsida > Apiales > Araliaceae > Panax > Panax ginseng. The sequence goes on along the minus strand of CM035147.1, from coordinate 18,271,611 downwards.
ACATGCTCATGTGTTTCACGCCGGACCGATTCCGCTTTTTATTATTACATTGGAATATCACATGCTATGCGTTTTATCACCGAACACATTTTCCGTCTTTATTATTTTGTTGGAATATCCTGTGCGCGAGTTTTACGCCTTACCTGATTCCGATTATTTTTTTTATTCGTTGAATAACTTTTACTGTCTTGATCTATCGCATGCCCGATGATTTCTTTTGTTATTCAATTCCTTATTATACTCAGGTTGGTTAACGTTTTGACTTCTATACTCCATGAAATTAGTGGAATATCCTTGATATTTGCGCTTCATCCAGTATCTTTTCATGGAAATATTCTTCTGAGCATTCTTGAATTTTACTCTACAAAGCAGTATCATGTTGACAATTTGGACGTTATTAGTTCCTGGACAAATTAATTCTTAAACTTGTTTTGTTGAATTCTTATATCATTGTCATCATCCTCATGTTTATATTTTGTTGAAAGTCATCTGTGGCCTGTAGTGCATAGATGGACTTGGTATGATTTTGACCAGGGATTATTCTTGTAATCATGGCCGTAATAATGTTACAAATGATGTGGTAAAAGTCCTCATTGGCCCGTAGTGCATTGATGGACAGTTGTTGGTATGATCATGACCATTATTGAATACACAATATTCTTGGCCCGTAGTGCATGGATAATTGTGGTCGTGAAACTAAAGAATATCCTTGGCCGTAAAGTGTAAGGTGATTCGATGATGTGGATTATTTATTAAAATTTGAGTCCCGATAAAAGTGATGAAAAACCTTTTAAATCATAAAAGATAGTAGATTTTATTCTCTACTTGACTCTTTTAATGGATTGCTTGTTCATTGCAGCTTAAACTTGATGGTTGTTATATTGTATCGCTTTAACAATCTGTTGAAGGCTAACGATAATATATTTTGCATTATCTTAGTCATAATATTTCCTCTCGCTAGTTGAGCTTACCCTTTTACTTTTATTGTTCTCTTGAGGAAATGAGAACGTGGCGAGGGACTAGTCGGGAGGCAGAGTGACGAACCGATGATAAGATTAGTAGTCCTCACTATTCAGTGAAATAATGGAAAATAAATGTAATAATATTGAATTTGAGTTTGAATATTGTCTAGACGACAATAATTGTATTAAAACTCACAGCTTATATTTTGTCGTACTTTACACGACAGTTGTATAATTAACTTGTATTTGTATTCTGTACCATGTATTTGATGACTCGGAATAGGTGATGTATACCTATTTTGGGGGCGTCACAGTTGGTATCAAAGCTTAGGGATATGATCCCTGGCTAAGATGTGAGACTAGAACTAGGAGGGAGAGACGGGGAATTCCTTCGCTGCTATGACCTACCTAAGTTTATTTGGTATTTAATTGGTCAGTCAGAGTGTAGGGAAAATATGTTTCATGTCAATTAAACCTTGTTTTGTGGCAGTATTTGAAAATGGCATCCGAGAATGTTGAGAACATCAATGGAGCACAGGAGACCGTTGAGTCTCTACAGATCAATAACTAGGACAATGTGCATCAGGAAGGCGATAATCCTCATGCAAACAACAACACTGACCAAATGATGAACAATGGAATGTTACGAGGCTTCATGCAATTCATGCAACATCAGGTGAGAGCGGCTCCTGTCCAAAATGCAGGTGGAAACACTGGCAACTCTCGGACGGTCACCGCCAAACAGTTCAAGGAGCTGGGACCACCGGAGTTTATTGGAGAGCCAAAACTACTTAAGGCGGAAGCATGGATAAAGCAGATAACCAAGATATTTGATGTCTTGGGATGCTCCGAGGAACAAAAGGTTCCCTTTGCCATCTTTATGTTGCGTGAAGAGGCGATTCTTTGGTGGGAATCTATAAACGTACCCAACTTTAACGCACTCAAGATGTCTTGGGAGAAGTTCCAAGAGTTGTTCAACGACAAGTACTTTCCCGAAAGTATTCGTCACATGAAGGAGGTGGAGTTTATCAAGTTGGAACAAAACAATATGACCGTGTCGCAATACGAGGCTAAATTTGCGGAGTTATCTCGGTTTGCATCCCATTTGGTTGATAATGAGGAGCGAATGACCCGAATGTTTTTAAGAGGTTTGAAACCGGAGATACGACAATATCTTATTTCTCATAAACTGTGTTTGTATTCAGATGTTGTTAATAGGGCTCAGTTGTTGGAGCGCGATAACGAGTCAACGCTGACCAAGAGAAAGCAACCGCGTAATGAAAATACCCGATGGTAACAACATCGGGCGGTGACAACAAACGTGGAGGAATCAACATGCCGTAAATGGTAACCACTTGGTGGTAATCATAGCCAAGACAATAAAATGGATATTTCAAGAAAAGGAGATTCAACAATGATGGAAAGACGTCAACACCAAAGACCGTTGTTAAGGAAGGAGAACGACCACCAATCATATGCTTCAAATACGGAGGGAGGAGACACATCACCCAAATCGCGCGATCTTAGTCAAAGCATGTTATAATTGTGGAAGAGAAGGTCACTTAGCTCGATTTTGTCGCTCACCGAAGACAAATTCAACTAGGATGGAGGCACCAAAGGCCGTCCCAGAAAAGTCAAAGCCGGTAGTACAAGGGAGAGCGTTTGTTGTGACCTCGAGTAAAGCAAAAAACCCGAACGAGGTTATCACGGTAAGCTTATCATAAACTCTAGTGAAGTCTATACCTTATTTGATACCGGTTCTACCCATTCTTTTATTTCTCCTACTTGCGCTCAACGTTTAAATTTGACTCCGGAGAAATTAGACTTTGACTTATCTGTTGAAACTCCATTAGGAGAAACCTTCATTACATCCAATCGCTTATAAGTCTTGTTTGATTCAAATAGGTAACCGCACGTTACCTGTCGATCTTATCTCCTTAAAAATACTTGCATTTGATGTGATTCTAGGGATTGATTGGTTAACTACTCATCATGCTAAAATTGATTGTTTTCGTAAGGTTGTTAGCTTTCATATTCCTAATAAACCTATTATGCGAATTCAAGTGACCAAACCATTAAAATCAATCACGGTCATCTCAAGCGATAAAGCTATTCGTTTATTAAAAAATGGATGTCAAGCTTTCTTAGCTCATGTCATGGATTTAAACAAAAATACGTCAGATCTGAATGATATTTCTATTGTTAATAAATTTCCTGACGTATTCCTTGAAGAACTTCCTGGCCTACCCCCAGAGCGTGAAGTTGAATTTTGTATCGACCTTGAACCCGGTACAAAACCCATTTCCAAAGCCCCATATCGAATGGCTCCTATTGAACTTCAGGAGTTAAAAACCCAATTGCGGGAATTGTTAGACATTGGTTTCATTCATCCTAGTACGTCTCCTTGGGATGCTCCTGTTCTATTTATGAAGAAGAAAGATGGGAGTATGCGACTTTGTATTGATTATCGGGAGTTGAATCATGTCACCATCAAAAATAGGTACCCATTGCCACGTATTGATGACCTGTTTGATCAGTTACAAGGAGCACAATTTTTTTCAAAGATCGATCTTTGTTTTGGATATCATCAGCTGAAGGTTAAAACTGAGAATATTCCAAAGACTGCCTTCAGAACTCGGTACGGGCATTATGAATTCCTAGTCATGTCTTTTGGATTGACTAATGATCCTGTTGCCTTTATGGATATGATGAACCGAGTATTCAAGGAATATTTGGATTACTTTGTGGTTGTCTTTATTGATGACATCCTTATTTATTCCAAAATCCGTGAAGATCATGAGCAACACTTGAGGTTGATACTCCAAAAGCTTCCTGAATATAAGCTTTATGCCAAGTTAAAGAAATGCGAGTTCTGGCTTGAGGAAGTAGCATTCTTTGGGCACGTAGTATCAAGTCATGGAATATCCGCTTGACCTTCGTGAAGATTGAAGCTATTCAAAGTCGAGCAACCCAAATCAATGGCCGGTACGTAGCTTTCTCAGTTTAGCTGGGTTATTATCGGAGATTCGTGGAAGGATTTTCTCGAATAGCTACTCCATTAACTCAGCTGACTCGGAAGATAAAAAGTTCGGTTGGAGCGAGGAATGTGAGAAGAGTTTTCAAGAACTCAAAAGGAGACTCATTTCAAAGACCTGCTCGACAATACCATCCGGTTCGGAGGATTTATCATCTACACGGTGATGCTTGGGCAAAGGGTTAGGATGTGTTCTCATGCAACATGGGAAAGTCATAGCCTATGCCTCAAGACAACTCAAAGAATATGAGAGGAATTATCCTACTCACGATCTAGAGTTGGCAAACAATTGTCTTCGCACTTAAAATTTGGAGGCATTACTTGTATGGAGAGAAAGTGGAGATCTTTACGGATCATAAAAGCCTCAAATATTTCTTCACTCAAAAAGAACTCAACATGCGAAACGACGTTGGCTTGAATCATTGAAAGATTATGATCATACCATCCAATACCATCCTCGAAAAGCGAATGTGGTAGCCGACGTATTGAGTAGAAGATCATATGCACGAATGCAGTGCAATATTCACAACACAAAAGCCCATTTTGTGTGACTTGCAAAGGATGGAGATAGAGTTAAAGACTCCAGGGACCCATGTGATGATGGCGAATATACGAGTAGAATCGACTTTAATTGATAAAGTTAAAGTTGCTCAAGATTCTGAATCCGGAGTGATGCATATGAGGAAGAAAGTGCAAGAAGGTGCTATCCTAAGCAAGAATCGATGAAGAAGGAATACTTGAGTCAACTCCGGACTTTGTGTTCCTAACAACCCCGATTTAAAGTATAAAATCATGATGGATGCGCACAACACACCGCTTTGCAATCCATCTCGGATTACCAAAATGTATCGTGATCTTCGCCATACATTTTGGTGGAGCAACATGAAGAGAGAGATAGCGCTGTTTATCTCAAGGTGTCTAACTTGTCAATGAGTTAAAGCGGAGCATCAAGTACCAAAAGGTCCATTGCAACCACTTGAAATTCCAGAATGGAAGTGGGAGCACATTACCATGGATTTCATTACCGGTCTTCCCAAAGTTTCTCAAGGCATAGATGCGATTTGGGTCATTGTTGATAGATTGACCAAGTCTGCTCATTTCTTATCGATACGAGAAACTTATACACTTGAACGTCTTGCTCGTATATACATAAACGAGGTTGTAAGATTGCATGGTATGCCAATATCCATAGTTTCTGATCGAGACCCAAGATTCATTTCAAGATTTTGTGTTAGTTTGCAAAAAGCTATGGGCACGGATTTATGATTTAGCTCGGCATATCATCCTCAGACGGACGGGCAGTCGGAGAGGACGATTCAAACTCTTGAAGATCTATTAAGACTCTGTGTCCTTGACTTCAAGGGAAGTTGGGACAAGTTCTTACCATTGGTGGAGTTTTTCTACAACAACAATTATCAAACAAGTATTGGCATGGCTCCATTTGAGGTGTTGTATGGAAGAAACTGTCGTTCTCCAGTATGCTGGGATGAGGTGGGTGAAGCAACGTTGTTGGGACCAGAGTTGGTACGTATGACTACGGAAAAGATTCAAATGATCTGACAATGTATAAAAACCTCACAAGATCGACAAAAGAGTTATGCTGATCTTCATCGAAAGGACGTGGAATTCGATATAGGAGATCATGTGTTGTTACGTGTTACTCCATGGAAAGGAGTTACAAGATTTGGAAAGAGAGGAAAGCTCAATCCTCATTTCATTGGCCCATTTTTAATCCTCGATCGAGTAGGAACTGTGGCCTATAGACTTGCGTTACCGCCAAGTATGTCTCGTGTTCATAATGTTTTTCACATATCCATGTTACGTAAATATGTGAAAGACCCGAACCACATTATTGAGTTAGAACCGGACGAAATAGAGGAAGATTTAACGTATGAAGAGGTTCCTGTTAAAATCTTGGATAAGAAGGAACATATTCGACGCTCCAAGGTTATACCTCAAGTCAAAGTTTTGTGAAGAAACCACGATGTTAAGGAAATGACCTGGGAGTTAGAATCTGAAATGAAATCAAAGTATCCTCACCTCTTCGACATACCAGGTACGCACCCTAATTTCGAGGATGAAATTTTATAAGAAGAGGAGGTTGTAAGACCCCAACTTTTTGAATAAAGATTAAATTTTCTCGAAATATATTTTTGAATATTATGGTGTGGATTTGATATAATGTTATAGTTGTGGGTAATATTTACAAATATTGCAAATATTGATAAAAATGGTTTCATTGTGTTGGAATTATTTGTGTTAGTGAAAATAGACAATTATTTCGATAATAATTGATGTCTGGAGGTTATATTGACCAATCGGGTATTTAACCGGATAAATGAGCAATTGATTGCTATTATTTTACATGATTATAACTATTTGTTCACATGTGTATACTATTATTTCACATTCTTGTTACTATTAGGGGAGTTGGTGCAAGATTGATAATACTTGCATGATTAAGTTAAAAATAGAGGTATAGATGGAGGTACTATACTGTAATTCGTATTTTCACATGACTAGAACTATTGATTCACATAATTTACTATTGAATCACATTATTTACTATTAGGGGAGGTGGTGCAAGTTTGATAATACTTCCATGACTAAATTAAAAATAAAGGAAAAGTTGGAGGTATTGTACTGAAATTTTTCGAGCCCCAAAACGTGCAATTATCGAAACTATATTTTTCTATAAATAGAAGCTCATTCTTCCTTTATTTCTCACCAATTCACAAAAGCTTTAGAGCGATTATTATAGAGAGAAATTATAGAAAGAAGAAGAGAAGTCTGCTACCTCACTATTCCAGTATCCAGTTTATCTAAAGGTAGGGAGTATTATTTCTTTCTTATCCATGAAGAAAACTTTTGTTATTCCATTCTTTATTATTCTGTTGGAATAACCTGTATACACGGGCTACCCTATATTTGGTGAAATTCTTTTGTTGTTCCATTCTTTATCATTCTGTTGGAACATCATGTTCATGCATGCGTTCTCCTTTGGGACTGGTTCCGCCTCTTTATTATTCTGTTGGAATATCCTGTCAGACGCTTTTCTGCTGGGACCGATTCCGCGTCTTTATTATTCTCATTGGAATATCCTCGTGCATGTGTTTTTTACGCCGACTGATTCCGCCTTTATTATTCTCGCTGGAATATCCTCGTGCATGCGTTTTATGCGCTTTAACTGATTCGCGTCTTTATTATTTTGTTGGAATATCCCGTGCATGCATTTTACGCTGACTTTGATTCCGTTATTTATTATTCTATTGGAATAACTCCGCTCAATGCGGTCTATCGCATGCATGGTGATTTCTTTTGTTATTCCATTCCTTATTATACTCAGTTGGTTAAAGTTTTGACTTCTATACTCCATGAAATTAGTGGAATATCCTTGATATTTACGATTCATCCAGTATATTTTCATGGAAATATTCTTCTGAGCATTCTTAAATTTTACTCTACAAAGTAGTATCATGTTGACAATTTGGTCGTTATTAGTTTCTGGACAAATTAATTCTTGAACTTGTTTTATTGAATTCTTATATCATTGTCATCATCCTCATGTTTATATTTTGTTGAAAGTCATCTGTGGCTTGTAGTGCATAGATGGACTTGGTATGATTATGACCAGCGATTATTCGGTGTAATCATGACCATAATATTACAAATGATGTGGTAAAAGTCCTCATTGGCCCGTAGTGCATTGATGGACAGTTGTTGGTATGATCATGACCATTATTGAATACACAAATATTCTTGGTCCGTAGTGCATGTATAATTGTTGTAGTGATACTAAAGAATATCCTCGCCGAGTAGTGTGTAAGGTGATTCGATGATGTGGATTATTTATTAAAATTTGAGTCCCAACGATAAAAGTGATGAAAAACCTTTTAAATCATAAAAGATAGTAGATTTTATTCTCTACTTGACTCTTTTAATGGATTGCTTGTTCCGCTGCAGTTAAACTTGATGGTTATTATATTGTATCAGTTTAACACTGTTGAAGGCTAACAATAATATATTTTGCATTATCTTAGTCATAATATTTCTTCTTTGGGCTAGTTGAGCTCACCCTTTTACTTTTATTGTTCTCTTGAGAAATGAGAACGTAGGAGGACTAGTCGGGGAACGGAGTGACGAACCAGATGATAGCATTAGTAGTCCTCACTATTCAGTGAAATAATGGAAAATAAATGTAATAATATTGAATTTGAGTTTGAATATTGTCTAGACGACAATAATTGTATTAAAACTCATAATTTATGTTTTGTCGTACTTTACACGACAGTTGTATAATTAACTTGTAATTGTATTCTGTATCATGTATTTGACGACTCAGAATAGGTGATGTATACCTATTTTGGGGGCGTCACACTGCTCTTGTTCAATCCTCCATTTAATTCGCATAATAAAAGCCACAAAAATAACCAAGCTTTAATATTACTATTGGGAAAAGTACACCTAAAATAATCTGAATCGTATGAATTAGTTTTCTCTATTTGTGCAATTAAATAGGAAATCAACAAGTCCAATATTGAGAACAAAAATAATAAATAACCATCCACAAGTAAGACAATATTTAACAAAGGCAACCCTTAAAGGGAAAAATCATATGTCGAACTTCGAATCTCAACTATATCACTAATAATAGGCTTACAATAATGCTCCAAAGTATTACGCCTTAAAACTTGAGGTTGCACAATAAATTGAGAGATTACAAATTTACATTTAATTAGGTTACCTAATTAACTTTCCCACCCAAAAAACACCCCAAGTAATAAAACCTTCAAGGTTTTAATTGAACGAAGATGACGACGAATACCCATGAGCAACAAACTGTAATGCTCTCAATTTATTCTTTCGAAATCTTCTTGTTATTGAGTGTTAAAATTTAAGAAAGGATAATATTAAAATCACACATATATTGTAACACTCCCAAAATAGGGTCCACACAACCCAATTTGAGTCGTCAGAAATACATACTACAAATTTCCCTATTTACAACTGTTGGATTGTAAATATTCAAACCTTTGTGTTTTGATGATGACTTGATTATATGGACTAATTTGTTTATTGTGAAATTTCATGAAGTTGATGAAAAGATTATTGTCAAAAGACTTTGAAGAATTGAGTCTTAAGAAAAATATGTAAGGTCATTGCAAATACTTAATTTTTCAATACAAGGCTCTAGGACATGATATTTGTGCATTAAAATGTGATTAAATATTTATGCATGCCTAAGAATTTTATATTATGCTAACTGTTATGCATGCGTTAAAAGTAAAAACATGATAAATTATTGTCCGGATTAATTAAGTCATATTGCCATGTGTTATGAGAGAGTTTTGATTTTATATAATCTGTATAACACGTGTAAGAAAAATTCATATGATTTAGATTTGCTGGAAACATGAAAGCGTGTGGCGGCATAGATGTAATCATTATCTATTAGAAGTTTAATTGCATATTTCTTGGAAATATAAGATAATGATTATACTGAAAAGAATTGGATGTCTCTTAGTTGGTACTTTGCAAAGAATTACGGAACTAACACTATGTTAAGTGTTTTGTTTTAAAAAGAATACTGTGTTATGTCAGTGGGATATTTCCTTAAGTGGATAATGCTTGAAAAAGTCAATGGAGATATGCACGGATATTTGTTTCTAACTGATATAATTTTGAGTGATCAAGTGATATACACTGTTTGAATTATACTGATCTTTTCTATCTCTTTCCAAAGGAAATATAATTGGAACGTTACTTATCTTCTTAAGTAAATTTGTTGGCAACGTAAAATTTTCATGCAACAAATTTTTATTGAGCAACGGTAATAATATTGGGCTATAAATAAGAAATGATATCAGTGACCAAAGAACAACACTTGAAACAATTATTGCACTCATATACTTGAAAAGCTACTTCATTATTCTTGGTGCAAAATTCTCAGCTGCTGTACGATTATATTCATATTATTCTCAGCTATTTTCATGAGTTTCATATTGGTGATATCCCTTACTTTTACTACTTGATCATTGCATACATTAGTTGGGCCTTGCATTGTTAAATTTCTTATTTGCTTTGATCATTAGACCTCTATAATTGTAATCTTATATTTTTAGACTAAGTGTTGTCTAAAAGATTTTAATCCAGGTGGATTAAGGTTTATTTACAAATAGGTTCAAGGAAACATAGGTGCTTAAGGGGTGCATTGGTGCACAAGGAGCAAGTGTGTTCAAGTGAATTATTGTAATTCAATTTGATAGAATCTGTTTTGTAACAAGGGTTATTTAAAGAAATAAAAGTGAGTATCCAATACTAGTTGGTATTAGACGTGGACTAGGCTATTATTATAGAGGGTAATAGCTGAACCACGTAAAAAATCTTGGTGTTATTTTATTGCTTATTTACTTTAGTATTTCTCAAGATAGTTATTTTTTTTATAATTAAAATACAAACATTTTCTTCATCTTGAGATATTGTGTTAACACCAAGTATTCTATTTGACTTATAAATTCACCAAGATATTTTCTTAAACAAAAATTCAATTCGGTAAACTACATTCATTCAGCAAGCTGCATTCTTCAATACAGTAGGCTATATTCAATAGTTTGAATTCAAAGTTTAAAAATTGGTTATAGTTTTTCCCCACACTTATTCAACCCCCCTTCTAAGTGTGCCTTATCTGAATTTTAACAACTATTATACTATCGTGCAAAATACGACAACACATAAACTGTGAGTTTCAATACAAATTCTGCACCGCATATAATACGACAATATCCACATTCAAATTAAGTCCTTATTATAGTTATTGTAACACAATTTTACAACATAGTGAAAATTTCTATAGGGGCTATCTTGGATAATTACTCCATTCCCCGACTTGTCCCAGCTACACTTTCCTTTCCTGAGAAGAAAAATGGAACAAATAAGGTGAGCTCAACTAGTCCAGCAAAGAATATCATGACTAATATAATGAAGAATAAATTATCTTTAACCTTCAACAATGATAAATCAAATAAAATATAATAGACAACAATTTTAGATCAACAACTACAGCGGAACAAGTAAGCCATTAGAAGATTCAAGTAGAGCATGATGTCTACTATCTTCTATGATATAAAAAAATCCATCATCAATATTTTATCTCTGTAACACCAATCAACAGTTCGTGTTCATAATTATGCAATCAACAATTTATCTTTGTATCTCCAGTGGTCATGATCATTCCAAACAACAATCTATCTTTGCACTACGAGCCAAATAAAACTCTCACCATAAATCTTTATATGTAAAACCAAAGGTCATGATTATACCAACACAATTCCTGATCATAATCATATCGATCAACAATCCATCTTTGCACTACGAGCCAATGATGACAATGATATAAAGGATGAATAGAAATAATAAGATCAAGAATAAAAATTAGAAATTAGAAATTTAAATTATCCAGAGTTCAAGAAATTCCAAATTGTCAACATGATTATCAAAATGTGGATTCCAATTCAAGAATAAGATTCATATTTTAAAGATAATTTGGACAAAAAAGGCTAGACTTCGTCGTGAATAGTACTCTATCGTGAATAGTACTCCCGCATGAATAGTACTCCAGAATGAATAGTACTTCGACATGATTAGATTAAAATTTAATAAGAAAGCTCAATTGAATAAAATATTCAAGTGAAAAGATATTAGATGAAGCACAAACCTCAAGAATTTCTAATCATTTCAGAAATTATAGAAGAAATACTTACCATAGTAAGTTTAGATTTGGGAATATGAAATAAAATAATATCAATTATATAATATTAAGTATGAAAGAAAATGATATCTCTTACGAGTATTGAAAGAAAATAATATTCTTTACCTCAATTAGCTCGTGACTGGATACTGCTCTCTATGAAGTTTATCAACCTGAACAATTGGTGCACCAAAACTTAAGATACCCTTAGCACTTTGGAGACAGTTACACTAATGATTTAGAGAATGAAAGAAAGGATGAGCAAGAGAGTTATGAAAATCCTTCTACTTAAACCCCCTTATTTATAGAAAAAACTTAACAAAATTCAAAACACATTTTAGAACTATTCTAAACACATTTTACACTTCCAAGATTATTATTTAGTACTCATTATTATTATAAATCTATTTTCCATTTTATTGTATTAATGTAATAATATTACAGATATCATAGACTCGTAATACTAGCAACTAGATCGTTTCTAGGAAAGAGAGGGCCTTCCGTATAAACGGCGCGTAATTAAGTAACCCCTTTTCTTGAAAGAACTTTCTAGACATTGCCAAACTAATAATATCATTTCAAATAATATGAGTTACTGTGCCGTGAAAATTATTGATTTAATCATGTGAAATAATGTGCAGTTGTTACTGTGTCAATTATTGAGTCAATAATATGAAATACTATGCAATTATCACTGTAACAATTATTGAATCAATAATATAAAATACTATGCAGTTACTATTGTGAGGATTATTGAATCAATAATATGAATTATTGTAGCAATTATTGAATGAAACACTGAATGCCTACTACTATAGCTATTATTGAACAATAATCAGAAATACTATGTAATATCGTGTGCTACTGTGGAATACAGTGTGCTACTATGGAATATCGTGTTACTCTCTTGTCGAATAAGCGTGTCTTCTTTATCGAATAAACGTGTCTTTCTTGCCAAATAGCGTGTGTTACTATTCTTTTATTACTGGGTATTTCAACAGTTAACAGGAAAAGTTTTGCTGTTAATTTTTAAAAAGGTTATTTTTGTCACTTTCTCTATCCGACAGTTATTCCGTTATGGGGGCCCACCAATGATTGATTATTTCGGCGCCTTCGTACAAATATTCCCCGACAAAACAAATATTTTCTGATAACTATTTACTTTGTATAATTTACACATATCACCCATAACTATAACATTTATTAAATTAAAACCTTCCTATTTAGAATAATATTTAGAGAAAATTAAATCTTATTCATAAAAAGTTGGGGTCTTACAACCTCCCTTCCTTATGAAATTTCGTCCTAGAAATTGATGTACGTACCTAGTATTTCGAAGTGGTGAGGATACTTGCCCTCATTTCAGATTCTAATTCCCAGTTCATTTCCCCAATATCACGGTTTCTCCATAAAACTTTGACTTGACGTATAACCTTTGAGCATAGAATTTGTTCCTTCTTATCCAAGATCTTGACAGGTACATCCTAATACGTTAATTCTTTCGCTATCTTATTTGGTTCCAATTCAATAATGCGGTTTGGGTCTTTTACTATTTGCGTTGTATGGATATGTGAAAAATATTATGAACACGAGACATGCTAGGTGGTAAGGCGAGTCTATAGGACCAAGGAATTGAGGGTTGAGCTTTCTTTTCTTTCCGAATCTCGTAACTCTTTTCCATGGAGCAACACACAATATTACATAGTCTCCGACATTAAATTCCACGTTCCTTCAATGAAGATTAACATAACTCTTTTGTCGATCTTATGATATTTGTATACTTTACCAGATCATATGAATCTTTTTCTTTGTCATGCTTACCAATTCTGGTCCTAGCAATGTTGCTTCACCCACCTCATCCTAGCATACTAGAGAACGACACTTTCGTCCAAACAACGCCTCGAATGGAGCTATGTCTATACTTGCTTGATAACTATTGTTGTAGGAGAATTCCACCAATGGTAAGTACTTGTCCCAACTCCCTTTGAATTTTAGTACGCAGAGTCTTAATAGATCTTAAAGAGTTTGAATAGTCCTTTTCTGATTGCCCGTCTGTCTAGGGATGATATGTAGAACTGAATCGTAATTTAGTGCCCATAACTTTTTGCAAGCTGACCCAAAATCGTGAAGTGAATCTAGGGTCGCGATCAGAAAATATGTATATTGACATGCCATGCAATCTTATAATCTCGCTTATGTACATACTGTCCAGACGCTCAAGTGAATAATTATCTCGTATAGGCAAGAAATGAGCAGAATTTGTTAATCTATCGACAATGACCCAAATTTTGTCTAAGACTTGAGAAACCTTTGGAAGAATAGTCATGAAATCCATATTGATGTGTTCCCACTTCCATTTTGGAACCTCAAGTGGTTGGAATGGACCCTTTGACACTTGATGCTTTGCCTTAACACGTTGACATGTTAAACACCTTGAGATAAACTCTGTGATCTCTTTATTCATATTACTCCATTAAAATATATGTCGAAGATCACGATATATTTTGTACTTCCAGGGTGGATTGCAAAAGGTGTGTTGTGTGGCTGCATTATGATTTTATATTTTAAATCGGGGTCATTAGGGACACAAAGTCTAGAGTTGAATTAAAGTATCCATTCTTCATCGATTATTGCTTCCGGAATAGCACCTTCTTGTACTTTCTTCTTCATATTCACCAGCTCTGGGTTTGTAGCTTGAGAAACTTTAACTTTGTCAATTAAAGTCGGTTCTATTCGTACATGTGCGCTATTCACGCGGATCCCTGAAGTCTTTAACTCTATCTCCATCTTTTTTAAGTCATACAAAATGGCCTTTATGTTGAAAATATCACACTCGTACTTGCATATGTTTTTCTACTCAACGCGTTAGCGACCACATTAATTTTTTCAAGATGGTATTGGATGGTATGGTTTTAATCCTTCAACAGCTCAAGCCAACATTGTTGCCACAAGTTGAGTTCATTTTAAGTGAAGAAATATTTGAGGCTTTTGGAGTATATTAGGATGTCATCAATAAAGACAGGCACAACATGATCAAATATTCCTTGAATATTCGGTTCATCATGTCAATGAAGGCAACATGGAAATTGATTAATCCAAAAGGCATGACTAAGAAATCGGAATGCCCATATCGAGTTCTGAAGGAAGTATTTGGATCTTTATTAGCTTTAATCTTTAACTGATGATATCTAGAATGGAGATCAATTTTTGAAAAAGAATTGAGCACCTTGCAACTGGTTAAACAGATTATCAATGTGAGGTAATATGTACCTATTTTTGATAGTCACATGGTTTAACTATCGATAGTCAATACACAGTCGCATACTCCCGTCTTTTTTCTTTACGAATAAAATAGGAGCACCCAATGGCGATGTACTCAGACATATGAAATCAGTGTCTAACAACTCTTGTAGTTGGACTTTTAACTCTTGAAGTTCAATAGAAGCCATTCGATATGGGGTTTTGGAAATGGGTTTTGTATCGGGTTTAAGGTCAATATAAATTTGATTTCACGTTTTGGGGGTAGGCCAGGAAGTTCGTTGGGAAATATGTCAGAGAATTTATTAACAACAAAAATATCATTCAAATCTGATGTATGTTTGTTTAAATCAATGACTTGAGCTAAGAAAACTTGACATTCATTTTCTAATAAACGAATAACTTTATGACTAGAGATGACAGTTACTGATTTCAATGGTTTGGTTTGGTTGGTTAGGAATATGAAAACTAACGACCTTACGAAAAAAAATCAATTTTAGCATGATGGGTAGTTAACCAGTCAATTCCTAAAATCACATCAAATTTAAGTATTTCCAAAGAGATGAGATCAACGGTTAATGTGAGCGTGCGGATTTGAATCAAACAAAATTTATAAACAATGGATGTAATGAAGGTTTCCCCTAATGAAGTTACAACAGATAAGTAAAGTCTAATTTTTCAGGATTCAAGTTGAAACGTTGGGCACATGCAGGTGAAATAAAAGAGTGAGTAGAGTCAGTATCTAATAAGGCCTCGACATCACAAGAGTTTATGATTAACTTACCAGTTATGACTTCATCTGGTTTCTATGTCTTTTGGGAAGTTACGAAAAAAGCTCTCCCTTGAACAACAGGCTTTGACTTGTTCGTGATAGTCTTTGGTGTCATCATTATAGCCGGACTTGATTTTGTTACAGAATAAAATTGAGCTATATGTTCATCCTTTCCACAACTGAAACACACCTTGGATGGCTACGTACAATTTTTGCTGATGTGTCCCTCATGTTCGCACCTGTAACATCTGACTGGTGGTCATTCTCCTCCCCTTGAAACTGGTGTTGGTGCTGGTGCTGATGTCAGTGCCTTTCCATGGTCATTTTTTAATCTCATCTTCTTGAATTTGTTTCTACTTGACTTACTTCTTCTATTATCTAGGTCAGGATTACCATCGAAGTGGTTTCCATTTTTAGCATAATAATTTCCTCCTTGTTGGTTATCATTGTTTCGATGACTGTTGCCACCGTTACGATTGTTATCGCAATTTCTCTCTCCTTATCGGTCGTTGTTTCCTGGTTGGAATGTTTCTACCAATTGAGTCCTATCCACGATATTTGAATATAAATGAAGTTTATGAGAACTAAGATGTTGATGAATCTCAAATTTCAATCATCGTAAGAACATTCGGGTCATGCGTTCTTCGTTATCCACCAAGTGGGGCACAAATAGGGATAGCTCAACAAATTTAGCCTCGTTGAAGGATAGTCATATCATTCTATTCTAATTTAATTAATTTTGCTTCTTTAATGTGGCGAATGATTTCTGGAAAATACTTGTCATTAAATAGCTCTTGAAACTTTACCCAAGACATTTCGAGTACTGAATGATGTGTGCGCTTCACTGATTTCCTCCAGTGATCTGCCTCTCCTCGAAACATAAAGGTGGCGAAATGAACTTTTTGATTATCAGCGCAAAGTAGTAAATCAAATATCTTCGTCATTTGTTTGAGCCATGCCTCTGCCTTGAGCAGGTCCGACTTCTCGTTAAATTCAGGTTGTCCTAATTCCTTGAACTGCTTGGCAGTGGCCATTCGTAAGTTACCCGTGTTCCACCGGTATTATAGGTAGGAGTCTCTCTCGCCTTGTTCCACAAGAATCACATGAAGTTCCTAAAAAAATCATCATTCCTCATATTGTTAGCAACATTATTTTCTGAGTTTGCAGCAATATTATTTGTAGCTTCCTGATTCTCAGCCACAATTGTCTCATAGTTCATTTCCTGATTTTTAGATGTCATTCTAAAATGTTATCACACAACAAAGATTAGTTAAAGAAATTGACATATCCCAGCTTATCCCTATATCTCAACTAACTCATTAAATAACGAGCAAACTTAGGTAGGACACACACACTAACGAAGGACTTTACTCGTCTCTCCCCTCCTAGTTCTAATCCCAGATCTCCACCAGAGATCATATTCCTAAGCTTTGATACCAACTGTGACTCCCCCAAAATAGGGTCCACACAACCTGTGACGCCCCAAATTCAGACACTCATATCTCAAATTTGGTTCATAATGTGCTAAAATCTAGTGACTTAAAATATCTTATGCAACGGAAATAATAAAATAAATTATATTGTTATAATATAATTATTCTCGTCCCAAGGGTTCGTAACTTAAACATCTCTTACATACCTTAAACATAATTAAACATAGTTTAGATATGACTAGAACACAACACAACTTGTGTCATTACATGAACATAATAATCTCCACCAAATATAAACTACTCTGTAGCTTTGCCCTTGGCCTTGTCAATGCCTGAGGGACCGCCTTGCTCTGCCTTAACTGAAATGTTTTTAGGGAAAGCAAGAATGAGCAACAAGTTTGCTCAACAAGTAATATAACAATAATGGTGTTCGATATAGTTTTTAATTTCTCAAGGGGACAACAATAATGATAGTTCAAAGATAACAAGAAATATCAATGGTTCTCAACAACAGTCGCTAAGGACAGAAAATATCAATAATATTCAATACTTAATCAGTTCCAGATTTCAAATATATAAATATTGAGCAGTCACTAAGGACTATGAACTTCTCCTAGAATTAACAGTAATAAACTGATAATTCTACAAAACGAGTACAACAGGTGATCAGCCTAAAGTACCCTACGGTATGCATATCATTTAATCGTACTCCAGTGCGCACGTTGGTCTCTCGACAAATATAGTTTTCCCTTCAAAGAAGGTTTTTCATCTCAGTCAATACAAGATTCTGCACCAATCAATTGGTTTTAATCGCTTTCAAATTATGATTTAGGTATAGCCGAATCAATTGGCATAAACCGCTCTTTACATGCATATACGAACAATTATAAGTTCAATACTTGAATCAAGGTTCAAAAATATAAACAACTCTATTCTATCTATGAAGCATGATGTCATAAGATAAGAATCATTCTTTCAATTATTTACTTGTACAACCAATAATAGTACAAGCTCAAGTAATGCTCAATAAAGAGTAGGGTTCGAGTACTTGCACAATATGCAAAGTTGTGAAAGCTAGAAAACTTGCTCAATATAAAATAGAGTTTGGATACTTGCCTCAAGCGTAGTTTACTAAAGTAAAGCTTAATATCACTCCAATGAACTATAATATCCTATTCATGTATAATCACATTAGTTATACAAATTCAACATATATTACTAGTCTTCTCTTAGTCGTATGATCTTATATGCATGTTACCACATAGCACGGAAATCAGCTCCTAATACACTATTAAAGAACATAGATTGTCATCACAATTTGACTTAAGTTTATCATAGGATTCTTTCATTAACATGCTTATTGACACATGAATACTACACTGGACATATATTATAGGTTAATGTAATAATATAGGCATGCATCAGCTTTCAAATTATAAGCAGAAAATAGATCCCACTGCAGGGTGACGCGACCGCGCTTGGTTTGTACTAAGGAATGGCACGGTCGCGCTGCTCCTGGTGCAAACCAAGACATGGTTGTTTCTGTAGAAAGCTAGTGTACACCCGACTTGCACATATATGAATAATCATGCAAAACACACATGTTAGTATGTGGATAACTAAGTTTGACCCTACATCATAACATTAACATATGTCATTATCCATTTTCATTGAATCAAGACTTTAAGTGTTCAATTCACAAATTCTCTTACATTTAGCCGTTGTACACATGCTACGTGATCAATAGATCTCAACTATATATGTTTACACTAGATTATTCATGTATTTCAATTCAACATAGTTTTTATCTCTTCAGAAATCTTTCAAAACTATGCTTGACTAGCTCACATTATACTTAGCTAGATGGATGCACATATCAATCATGTCTAGATGCATAAAGTATCCTATCATGATGGTCCAAAATTTCAGAACACTAATAGGGTATTTCCCCAACAAAGTTGGTTTTCAACTTCACCATTTTCCTTGAAAATCTCATGTTAACTAACTAAGCATGCAAGGAACTTTGAACTCACACCTCGTACTCATGCATATATATAAAGTAAGTTATATGAGCATGCTCAAAGGTTCTGAATACATAGGGTCACAAGGTCCACTAAATTTCTTATTTCCAACTTCAAGTTTTCCCTTTTAGAAAAACCATATAAAACCAAGCTAGCAAGCTTTATTATATACAAAAACTAGTTTATGCCTTATGTTATACTCATGCAAGTACATATCTAGGTTATTTACACATGTTCACAAGGTCAGAATGTATATTACTCTATGTTCACAAATTCTAGTTTTATAAATCTTGTAGTTTTCTTTGAATACATACTAAACCAAGTGAAAATAACTTACTATATATGTTCATAACAACATCTATTCATGTGTTGCGTTCAGTTATATGCATAACCTAACTACCATAACATGCTCAGTATAATACATGATCAACAAACCAGAATCCATGACAACTACAACGCTTCTAAACATGTATACTAGCTCAGATAACACAATGGCATGCTATTCCATACCAATTAACAGAGAATTCAATAATTACTAGAATTTGACAAAACTCAAATTTAAGAATACAAAAATAGAATTTATACCTCTTGAAACTTAAATTGAACTCTCTCACTTCTCTGATTATACTCCCTCAATGCTCAGGAACTCACACTCTCTAATGCACTTATCAGTGAAATTCTAGCAACTAAGAAATTAAGAATTTGGTTGCCATTTATAGAGAAATGGCTGCCTAGTTCATGGCTTTGTTATATGGTTTGAATCAGTGGAGAATGGAAGAAAACAACGGTTATGAAGGAGTTGGCCAACCACCATTTGCATAGCCATCATCACCGCTATTCTAGCTTCAACTACCAACTCATGTTTGCATATATAGAGTGAAGCTACTGTTCATGTACTGTGATGGTCACTTAATATGGGACATGACTTTAAATCTCAACACTTAGTTATATAATGCTTATTTTGTTCTCTTATACTCCCAAAATGAAATTTTAATGTGTTAATGCTACTACAAAATGATAAGTAAGGGATTATTTATGTACCAACATCATATAATCCATGTACATTAATATAGTCCAATTAGTATTTATAACATGTATGGACTCAATTTAATTGGCCATTAATAATTTGTAATTCTTTGATATAGTACATCTTTAATGTTCCTACACATACTTATTGTCACATAAGCAATTATTTATGTTACTTAATTCATTCCATTTTACTATATAGTTTTATATATTATAAAGTCACATTAAAGTGTCACACTGTATTTTCTTGTTAATGTAGATACTATATACTATCACATCTCTTGCACACATCAATTAAATAAATAATATAATTCTAATTATGTAAATTAATTTATTCATTAGTTTCCTATTATTCATGATAACAATTAATTAATAATATAATATTAATTAATTATTCACTTCTTAATTTATTCATCCCTTAATTAAATCTAACCATTCAAATTTCCATTCTCATGTCACACAAGTCATTTTCACAATTCTCATTACCAACTCCACATTTTTCTCAATTCTTTTAAATTCAATTTGAATTAATTGAATTACTCATCTCAAAACACATCAATATTTATATTCAAATAAATATTCAGTTTCTTATTATATCAAAATAATATTTATTTATGAAATTTACGGTTCTTACACAACCCAATTTGATTCGTCGCCAGAAATACATACTATAAATTTCCATATTTACAACTATTATAATGTCGTGTAAAATACGACAACACATAAACTGTGAGTTTTAATACAAATTATGCACCGTATATAATACGAAAATATCTACACTCAAATTAAGTCTATATTACAGTTATTGTCACACTATTTAACATAGTGAAGACTTCTATAGTAACTATCTCGGACCATTACTCCACTCCCCGATTAGTCCCAACTACACTCTCATTTTTTGAGACGAACAATTGAACAAAAAAGGTGAGTTCAACTAACTTAGTAAATAATATCATGACTAAGATAACGAAAAATAAATTATCTTTAGTCTTCAACAATGATAAATCAGATAAATTATAATAGACAAAAAGTTTTAGATCAACAATTGCAGTGGAACAAGAAATACATTAGAAGAGTCAAGTAGAATACGATGTCTAATATCTTCTATGATTTAAAAAAATCCATCATAATTATTTTATCCATGTAACACCAATCAACAGTTCCTATTCATAATTATGCAACCAACAGTTTATCTTTGCACTACGGGCCAAATATATTAATTTGTATCATCAGTGGTCACGATCAGGCCAAACAACAGTTCATCTTTGCACTACGGGCCAAAGAGAACTCTCACCATAAACCTTTATCTGTAATATCTAAGGTCATGATTATACCAACACAATTCCTGGTCATAATCATATTGATCAACAGTCCATCTTTGCACTACGGGCCAAAGATAACATTTCACTTCAATTTAAGTTTGAGGATGATGACAATGATATAAAGGATAAATAGAAATAATAAGATCCAGAATAAACATTAGAGATTTATAATTTAATTTATCCAGAGTTCAAGAAATTTCACATTGTCAACATGATGATCAAAACGTGAATTCAAATTCAAGAATAAGATTCATATTTCAAAGATAATTCGGACAAAAAAAGCTAGACTTCGTCATGAATAGTACTCCAACATGAATAGTACTCCGGCGTGAATAGTACTCCAACATGATTATATTAAAATTTAATAAGAAACCTCAAGTGAATAAAATATTCAAGTGAAAAGATATTAGATAAAGTGCAAACCTCAAGAAATTTCTAATCATTTAAGGAATTATAGAAGCAATACTTACCATAATAAGTTTAGATTTAGGAATATGAATTGAAATAATATCAATTACATAATATGAAGTATGAGAGAAAATGATATCCCTTACGAGTATTGAAAGAATATTATTCTTTACCTCAATTAGCACGTGAATGGATACTGCTCTCTATGAAGTTTATCAACTTGAACAATTAGTGCAACAAAACTTAAGATAACCTTAGCACTTCAGAGACACTTACATTAATGATTTAGAGAGTGAAAGGAAGGATGAGCAAGAGAGTTATGAAATTCTTCTACTTAACCCCCTATTTATAGCAAAAACTTTAACACTATTCAAAACACATTTTAGAACTATTCTAAACACACTTTATAACTATTTTAAACATAGATAAAATAAAAGTGTTCCTTAGTAACTATTTTAAACACATTTTATAACTATTCTAAACACATTTTACACTTCCAAGATTATTATTTAGTAATCATTATTATTATAAATCCATTTTTCTTATTACTGTATTAATGTAATAATATATATTATGTAAGACCCCGAATTTTATGAAATAAAAGTATTCAATTTTTCTTATAATTACTATTCAGTAAATGGTTAAATTGATAAAAGTTAAAGTTAAGGGTGATATATGAATTTTTTTTTCAAAATAGTGGTTATAAAATATTCTTTTACGCTTAGGGAATATTCGTTTGGTCGTGGAATATTCTTTCTGTTGGGGAATATTCGTACGAAGGCAAAGCCATTGGTGGGCCCCATAACAGAATAACTGTCGGATGAAGAAAACGACAAAAGAGAGTTTTTTTTATAAATAACGGCGTAGTTATTACCAATTAACACCGTTGGAATACCCGGTGATTAAAATACGATGTATATTATGTGGTTGCATAAGATGGCACTCAGTATTGCACCAATTATTGATTCTTACGTAAAGAAGGCACTTTACTCAATAATTATTACGATGAATTACTTATTAAAGATTTTATTTTATTGATTTAATAATTCTTTGTATTGATATTTTATATTATTGTTGTTTTAATAATTGTCAACTTTGACAAGATTTTCCATTATCAAATCAATATTTCATATTGTTTGAATAATATTATTAGATAGCATTATTGGCAATGTCTAGAAAGTTACATCTAAGGAGAGGTTTGGTCACCTAATTGCGGCTTGAAAGAATGAAAAATTCTTATTGGAAAGCCCCATCTTTCTTGGGAACGGCCTGGTTGTCAGTATTGTGATTCTGTAATATTATTTATGAATAATTAATTATTGATTTATATGATGAGCAAAATATTAATTTTATGTGGATATAGATGGAGAAAATTTTTAAAGTGACAATTGTTAAAATTGATATTTTATCTTTTTCTCGATAAAATAATATTTTATTATATTATTATAATATAATAATGATGATATTTTTACAATGAATGTGGGATATATGAGTATATGAGGAGGAAGAGTATTTTTGTTGCAAAAGTTGTTTAAAACATGTTAAACATGTTGGCGGACCCATTTCTTGACTGAAAATTGATTATAGCCTGTAAAATCGTCCGTATGTGGATTTCGGTCAATTTCTGTGTGGAATTTGGAAAAACTTTCTTCTTCAAAGTTGTAGAAAATTGAATTTCTTATAAAAAGTCGCAAGATTCGAATTTTCTGATAAAAGGGCTATTTATTATGAATTATTGAAGTTCCGAAATAATTGATTTTTTGGAAGTTTAAAATATTTTAATTATGAAAAACATTTTTGTTATTGTTTTGTGTGAATGGCTGATGAGTTTGGTCTGGTGTGGTGTGCATAGGATTATAATTTAATTATAATAATATTTTATTAAATTTTCTGCTTTGGTGTTCTAAGCATTTTTCTATAAATATGGTGCTTAGGTTAGAATTGAAAATCACATCAGAAACTGAAGTTTTCTCTCTCTATAATATCGAGCGTATTTTTGTGAGTATTTTAGTACTTTGAGTATTGCTATACGGTGCAAGTTCGTTTAATAAGTTATATCCAAAATTTCAAAGATCGCTTCTTTTTCGAGGTAAGGGATTGTAAGGGATAGTAAGGGGTGTTATATTCTTCTTAAAATGATATTTTCTACAATATCATTATGCCAAAATATTGGTTGAAATTTTTTATCAAATTTAGAACTTTTTCATGTCGAGGTTACTATTCATGAGTTACTATTCACGAGTTACTATTCACGATTTACTATTCATGAGTTACTATTCACGACGAGTTACTATTCATGAGTTACTATTCACGGGTATTATTCACTACAAAATTGATTTCTTTTTTTCTAACCAAATTATAGTTGATTTATGAATATTACTCTGGAGATTAAAACTATATATTGATTATATTGATTTTATTATCATATATAATATTTTTTAACCCCGATGTTAAAATTCTCTTTCAATTTGGAGTGTAAAGATGGGTAGATTATTGGTATGATCATGACTAGGGTTCTCTTTGGCCAATAGTGAAAAGTTGAATTGTGGTGGTATGATCATGACCATTGAATTTATAATTGAATATCTTTAGCTTAAGTGCAAAGGTGAATTGATCAACATGGTTATAATTATTGTTTATATAAATTACGAAATGATTATATATTTCTTTGAGATATGAATATCTTTGGCAAGATGACTTATTGATGAATATCTTTGGCCCGTGAGTGTCTGAATGAATGATTTCGATGAATATCTTTGGCATGTAGTGCAAAGATGGTCTGTTGATGAATATCTTTGGCCCGTAGTGCAAAGATGAATTTATTAGTATGATTATGAACATGAACTATGATTTGGTATAACCATGATCTTTGATATTTCAGGTGATGAAAATTATCATTGTCCTGGATGAGAAAAGGAATTTAGAACAATTACGATTATGAGTTATACATGTGATTGTGGACAGGAATTGTTGATTTATGTTACAAGGATAAAACATTGTTGGTGAACTTTAAACATGGAGAAGATAATAGATTTTATAGTCTATTTGACTCTTCTAATGGATTGCTCGTTCCGCTGTAACTATGGTTGAAAAGTTTTATCATCTACCATATGTTCTAAATCTCGATTTATTACCTTTGTTGAAGGCTATTGATAATTTATTTATCTTTAGTCATGATATTCTTTCTTGAAGCTAGTTGTGCTCACCCTTTTTGCTTCACAATTCCTTTCGGGTAATAAGAGTGTAAATTTGGTCTAAGCGAGGTAACAGGAGAATAATAGAACGGTGGTCTCTAGTCATGGAGGTTCTCCCTAAATGCTTTTTGACTATACCTTTATGTAAGGTGTCATTGTGACGTCTTATCCAAAGTTGGTGTCCATAATTACATTGGTATATATTTGTATCCAAACTCACAAAGATATGTGTTGTTGTATTTTGCACGACAATTGTTATAATAAAGTTGTAGTTATTTTACGTACCATGTATTTTGGCGACTTCGTAATGGGTTGGATGGAATGGACCTATTTTGGGGTCATCACAAATGGTATCGAGCTTAGGGATATGATCTCCAAGCGGAGATCGGGATTAGAACTAGGAGGGAGAGATGAGTAAATCCTTCGCTAAGTGTCCTACCTAAGCTTATTTGTTGGTCGATCATAATATTAGGATATTATGTGATATGTTAATTTGTTAAATTAACCTTTGTTTTGAACCCATATTCTAGAATGATATCTCAAATACGGGAGATGAGCAATGGAGAAATCATGATGACAGGGAAGATGGAATCAAAATGAAAGCAAGGTATTCTCAACTCTTTGAAATACCGTGTACGTAAATTTTGGGGACGAAATTTCATAAGGAGGGGAGATTGTAAGACCACAATTTTATGAAATAAAATATTCAATTTTTCTTATAATTACTATTCAAAAATGGTTAAATTGATAAAAGTTAAAGTTAAGGGTGATATATGAAATTTTTTTCAAAATATGCAAGTGGTTATAAAATATTCTTTCCGGCTTGGGAATATTCGTTTGGTCATGGAATATTCTTTCGTTGGGGAATATTAAATACACGGGTAGCAGACCATTGGTGAGCCCTATAATGTAATAATTTGTCGGATGAAGAAAACGATAAAAGGAGTTTTTATAAATAACTGGCGTGGTTGTTACTGCTAACACCGCTGGAATACCCGGTGGTTAAAATACGATGTATATGTGTGGTTTCACACGATGACACTTGCATTATTAAAGAATTATTGATTCTTACGTGAAGAAGGCACTACTCAATAATTATTACGAGAATTATCTTATTCGATTTTTTATTTATTGATTTAATAATTGTCACCGCACATGATTTTCCATTATCAAATCAATAATTCATATTATTTGAATAATATTATTAGATAGCATTATTGGCAATGTCTAAAAAGTTACGCTCTAAGGAGAGGTTTGGTCACCTAATTGCATGCTGCCAAAGAAAGAGAAATTCTTATTGAAAGCCCCTCTTTCCTGGAGCAGGCTTGGTTGTTAGTATTGTGATTCTGTAATATTATTTGTGAATAATTAATTATTAATTTATATGATAAGGAAAATATTAATTTTATGTGGATATAGATGGAGAAAATTTTTAAAGTTACAATTGTTAAAAATTGATAATTTATCTTTTATGATAAAATAATATTTTATTATATTATTATAATATAATAATGATGATATTTTTACAATGAATGTGGAAAATATGAGTATATGAGGAGGAAAAGTATTTTTGTTGCAAAAGTTATTTAAAACATGTTAAACATGTTGGCGGACCCATTTCTTGACTGAAATTTGATTATAGCACAGAAAATCGTCCAGTATGTGGATTTCTTTCCATTTTCGTGGAATTTAGAAAAACTTTCTTCTGCAAAGTTGTAGAGAATTGAATTTCCTATATAAATCACGAGATTCAAATTTTCTAATAAAAGGGCTATTTATTATGAATTATTGAAGTTCCGAAGTTCCGAAATAATTGATTTTTGGAAGTTTAAAATATTTTAATTATGAAAAACGTTTTTTGTTATTGTTTTTTGTGTGAATGGTCAATGAGTTTGATCCGGTGTGGTGTGCGTAGGATTATAATTTATTTATAATAATATTTTATTAAATTTTCTGCTTTGGTGTTCTAAGCATTTTCCTACAAATAGGGTGCTTAGGTTAGAATTGAAAATCACACCGTAAATGAAGTTTTCTCTCTTTCTCTCTTTATAATATCGGCGTATTTTTGTGAGTATTTTAGTACTTTGAGTATTGCTATACACGGTAAAAGTTCGAGTTAAAGATTATATCCGATATTCCAATCTTCTTTTTTTTCGAGGTAAGGGATTGTAAGGGATAGTAAGGGGTGTTATATTCTTCTTAAAATGATATTTTCTTCAATATCATTATGCCAAAATATTGGTTGGAAATTTTTATCAAATTTGGAACTTTTTCATGTTGGAGTTACTATTCACGATTTACTATTCATGAGTTACTATTCACAATGGGTTACTATTCATGAGTTACTATTCATGAGTTACTATTCACGGGTACTATTCACTACAAAATTGGTTTCTTTTTTTCTAACCAAATTATAGTTGATTTATGAATATTACTCTGGAGATTAAAACTATATATTGATTATATTGATTTTATTATCATATATAACATTTTTTTAACCCTGATGTTAAAATTCTCTTTCACTGGAGTGTAAAGATGGGTAGATTATTGGTATGATCATGACTAGGGTTCTCTTTGGCGATAGTAAAAAGTTGAATTGTGGTTTGGTATGATCGCTGACCATTGAATTTATAATTGAATATCTTTAGCTTAAGTGCAAAGGTGAATTGATCAACATGGTTATAATTATTGTTTATATAAATTCTGAAATGATTATATATTTCTTTGAGATATGAATATCTTTGGCAAAGATGACTTATTGATGAATATCTTTGGCCCGTAGTGCAAAGGATGAATGATTTCGATGAATATCTTTGGCATGTAGTGCAAAGATGGTCTGTTGATGAATATCTTTGGCATGTAGTGCAAAGATGGTCTGTTGATGATTATCTTTGGCCGTAGTGCAAAGATGAATTTATTAGTATGATTATGAACATGAACTGTGATTTGGTATAACCATGATCTTTGATGTTTCAGGTGATGAAAATTATCTTTGTCCTGGATGAGAAAAGGAATTTAGAACAACAATTACGATTATGAGTTATACATGTGATTGTGGACATGAATTGTTGATTTATGTTACAAGGATAAAACATTGTTGGTGAACTTTAAACATGGAGAAGATAATAGATTTTATAGTCTATTTGACTCTTCTAATGGATTGCTCGTTCCGCTGCAACTATGGTTGAAAAGTTTTATCATCTACCATATGTTCTAAATCTCTGATTTATTACTGTTGAAGGCTATTGATAATTTATTTATCTTTAGTCATGATATTCTTTATCGAAGCTAGTTGTGCTCACCCTTTTGCTTCACAATTCCTTTCGTGTAATAAGAGTGTAAATTTGGGTCGAAAGCGAGAGGGTAACAGGAGAATAGAACTAGTGTCTCTAGGCATGGAGGTTCTCCCTAAACAATTTTGACTATACCTTTATGTAAGGTGTCATTGTGACGTCTTATCCAAAGTTGGTGTCCAGAGATACACGATTGGTATATATTTGTATCAAACTTACAAAGATATGTTGTTGTATTTTTTGCACGACAATTGTTGTAATAAAGTTGTAGTTATTTTCTGTACCATGTATTTGGCGACTCAGAATGAGTTGGATGGAATTGACCTATTTTGGGGTCGTCACATATTACAGATATCATAAATCGTAATACTAGCAACCAGATCATTTCCAGGAAATAGGGGGTCTTCCATATAAACGATGCGCAATTAAGTAATCCCTTTTCTAGGCAGAACTTTCTAGACATTGCTAATAATGCTAACTAATAATATCATTTCAAGTAATATGAGTTACTATGTCGTGACAATTATTGATTTAATCATGTTAAATACTGTGTAGTTGTTACTGTGTCAATTATTGAGTCAATAATATGAAATACTATGCAATTATCATTGTAACAATTATTGAATTAATAATATAAAATCCTATGCAGTTACTATTGTGACAATTATTGAATTAATAATTAATATGAATTACTGTAGCAATTATTGAATGAAACACTGAATTCCTAATATTGTAGCTATTATTGAATCAATAATAAAAAAATATTGTGCAATACCGTGTGCTACTGTGGAATACCGTGTGCTACTGTTCTTTTATTACCGCGTATTTCAACAGTTAACGGTAAAAAAAATCCGTTAATTTTTAAAAAAATTATTTATGTCGATTTCCCTATCCGACAATTATTCCGTTATGGGAGCCCACCAATGATTGGTTATTTCGGCGCCGTCATACGAATATTACCCGACAAAACGAATATTTTCCAACAACTGTTTACTGTGTATAATTTACACATATCACCCATAACTTTAACATTTATTAAATTAACACATTACTATTTAGAATAATATTTAGAAAAAATTAAATCTTATTCATAAAAAGTTGGGGTCTAACATATATTATATAAAAGACATAAAAGTAAGAACACACAATATACATAGGTTCACCAATTTGGCTAGTACTGTTTGTCTGATGTATTCATAAGATGCTTCACACACTCTTTACAATGATTCACATACTAAATAATATTTTTTTATAATAACTAGAAAACCCTAACTGCTATAACATGAACTCAAACTCATAAGGTCCAATACATTAGTTAAACCCAATATCGGGCTACTAATAAGTCCCCAAATCCAATTACACTTTGCGCTTGGTTTCTAGGGGACGTTGCCCCCCTTACAACCCCCTCGCAACCAATTTACCAAATCATAATCGCTTCTTTCACTGGCGTGGCTACCATTTCACTGTGGAGCGAGACCCCATACTATCTTATTGTAATGACCATTAATCGAACACACAGAAATATAAGTCAATTTCAATATTGAGCTTCATTCATGTTAATTATAAGACTCACTCATAACCTTATTTATAAAACTCTTCCTAATTCATTATTATGAATTAGAAATAATTTATTTTTTTAATCAAATTAAGGAACACATTTCGGTATCTTGATGATCAACCAATCAAACAAAGTAAATTATTTTACAAGTTGAATTTTTTTCATGTGTGAGGATCTGACATTTTTGAACATTACATCACAATGAGAATTAATGTGACTTCACGGAGAATATTGTAGTTAGAATATTAGAGTATCGTGTTTTCGTGTGTATGCAAAGACCGAGTATTAGACTTTTGGTATCTATGTAAAGGTACTCTTGTGTTGTTTAAAGAAAATTTTCTTTTTTTCTAGTAAGAGAGTGGTAATATTTGAGTAGTTAATTACATATAAAAGTTAAGCATACCCTAACATCTATTTTTTGAAGGTCTTTATATATCCTAATATTTTTTTTTATTTCATTCAAAATAAAACACAAGATCTTGCCTCAATAAAAGGAGAAGACTTAGCATCTATTTTTTGAAGGTCTTTATATATCCTAAAACCTTTTTATTTCATTCAAAATAAAACACAAGATCTTGCCTCAATAAAAGGAGCAAACTTAAAAATTGGATCAGGAACTCAATTTTGAAGGAAAGAAGAAAAGAAATTCATATGTACTCATTATTATTTTTTATTCGAGATTCCTTCACATGCAAGCACTATGGAGAATTAAATAAAAAAATATACAAGAAATAAATAAATCAACTAAAATACAAACTTATTCCCTCAATTTATTCATTCATTCATTTATGACATTTCCGTGGCCTATGAGTTTTTATGTATTGTCAAAATGCTCCCCCAAGTTATAATTATTAGTGCAAAATTATCTCATTAATTCATGTCAATTTTGCACTATTCAATATACCTTATAAACACAAGTTTACAATATTACAAATTGTACCTTAGAGATGAATTTATTAATTAGTTATACTCAAGCAGGAAAACATTACATGAGCACAAACAAAACAGACAATTTTACATTTTAATTTAACAACAATAATAAGTGGCTTGTACAAGGTTCAATTCCATCATGGAGAATTTTCATCTACTTTTCAAGTGATTTAACAAGGCGGCCGGTGGTATCTTATTTGTATCCAGCAATCTATACATATCCAAAGGTAACACACGCGGGACAAGATGACAGAGAGTTGTAAAACTATGACCTTCGCCCCCCCCCCTCTCCCCTCACCCCTGATTTGTCCTTATGCTTTACACTTCATCTAAAATACTTGATAGCACTGGTCATGCATTAGTCTTCTTGCACTTGTAGGGCATAGTACTTTCTCAAAGAGAAATTCAAATACCTAACAATAATGCATTCACAGATATTCAAATACCTTATAATAATACTTCATTTGTTTCAGTTATAAGATTATTATTTATTTTTTAAATTAATTTAAAAAAATTCCAAACTCATCAATATATTAACTAAAGTTACATTCGTTGTACTTGCCTTATATATATATATATATATATACTAGTTGGGTCTCGTGACTCCGGCACTGTATGGACGGTGGGATTTATTTCAAACTTTGAACGGTCTAGATGATTTTTTGAATGAGCGGGAAATTCAAAATCATTTGTATTTTATTAGATAGATTGAACGGTCTAGATGATTTATTGAATGAACGAGAAATTCAAAATCATTTGTATTTTATTAAATAGATATAATTTGAAGTATTATTATAAGGTACTCCCTCTATTGCTTTTTAATTGAAGTTTAAAAAAACTATAAAAATTAAGAAATATAATGAATATTTTTTCTGATTAGTTAAATGAGATATAAGATCTGATCAATATTATCATTTTAAAATTCATTAGAAAAGATGAAAGGAAATAAATTAGTATTTAATGTAAGAATAATATAAAAACTAATAAATTAATACTTACACGAAATTTACAGATGATAAATAAAAATTAATATATTTCACTTTTGTAAAGACAAATTAAAAGGAACAGATAGAGTATTTTAATCTTTGTTTACCAAATATTGTAAGATGGATATTATGTTAAAATATTTATCATTATATTGATAAAATTTAAATAAATTTATATTAATTTTAAGTTTAAATTTTTTTAAAGTTAATTTTTTTATGTGCAAATGTTTTTTACAAGTTCTTGAGCACAAATCTCTAGGTGGTGGGACCTTTTATCCTTCTTTTGTGTTTTTGGATATTAATTGTGAAGAAATGATGAAAAGGGTTGGAGGAGTCATGATTTGACTAGATGAATCCTTTTGTCACATTCGCTTCTTTATCTTTGGAATATTGGCCACAAAAAAACTTTCCATTTATAGTAACTTCTTGCTTGGTGGTTAAGCGACGTTCAGCAAGCTTATCTATCTTTAAAAAGCGACGCACATTATCTACTTTTTTATTGGTCCCATGTAGAGAGGAAAAATAAAAGCATATTCCTCCCATTGATTTTATTTTTAAATAAAAACATATTCCTCCTATTGATTTTATTTCCCTCTTCAGTTTAATAGAACAATAACCTTTTTAATATTTATATATGGTAAAAAGAAAGGTGAATTACGAACACCGCATATAATTATAGAATTATGTCCCTTAATATAATATTTTTTAAAATTGTGCACAAGTATTAAGAAAATAATTGTATAACATTAAATATAATATTAAATATCTATATTATTTTTGTATTGAAAAAATAGATTGTTATTTATTGACAAAAAATAGTGAGAGAACCAAAGTTATATTTAATACTTGGGGTAATATTGAAAACTAAACAATTAATGCTTATTTGGAATTCTAAAACGTCAAATATTAAGAGAATATTGTGAAGATAAACATTACCTAATTATTATTAGGCTAAATTCATTAGAATATCAAGTGGGCCTTACAAAAAATAGAATAGTTTAAAATTTTAATGTTCTAATCAGACTGGTTGTTGCTTAGTATAATAGTATTGACTAATGACTATTGTGAAGATAATTCTAGGAGTAGATATTTTCCCATTTTCCCATTTTCCCATTTAGTATAATAGATGGATTTCGTGATTTGAAAGAACGTCGGGTGCAATTCTGACGAAACTTTGATATGTTCTAAAAAACTTCTTTTTGCTATATTTTGTTGTCTTTGTCAAAGAAAATTAGATTACTACATTATCTTTGTTTTAGTAGAAATATGTTTTGTAATTGTGGAACTTTATTTTTTAATGATGATCATATATATTATGTTGTTAAAAAAATTCTTGATCCCCAATATCAAATTCTGACTCTGTACCTGTTTATGTATATTGCTTTTATAATTATATTCAAAAATATATGAAATTTTTTATTGAGTTTATTATGTTATGTTTGTATATTATAAAGTTTGTAGTGAGTTAAATCTACATGAATTATTAGATTTATTACTGGTTTTTGATAAGGAAGCCACTGACTATTAGTTGTCCTTGATATGTCACTTAGCATCCAATTGAATATGGTTGTTCCCCCGCTTAATATTAGCTGTCTTTGAGATGTCTCTTGGCACGGACGGGACTGATGTGGGCAAGTGAAGTGAGTGCCTATTAGCTTCTCTTTTTTTTGTTATTTTTTTTTCCTTCATCTTTGGTCTATGCTGACTTTTATTCATAGACCTTCATTAGGTTGTATATATATATTATTTTTAGTATGTAGATCATACTCATGTATATCTTCATGTAACTTTTATTCATAGACCTTCATAGGTTGTATATATATATATATATTATTTTTAGTATGTAGATCATACTCATGTATATCTTCATGTATTGTGACCTATGATATTGCCTAGAATATTGTCTAGAATATTCTAAAATATTGCATATGTATTGTATATATCTTTGACCAATGCTAATGAGAAAGATCCGAATGATATTCTTACATGGTATCAAAGCCTAGGTTCTATCTTCTCTCTACCTCTTCTGTGTAACCGTCCACCTTCCTCCTTGCAACCTCTCTTCTCTGCTCATCATGGCTGAGCAACCACCGCCATCCTCCACCATGTCCGAGTCAGGGAAGTTTCATCCGACTTTAGCTGTCAACAACGTGAAGAACTTCATACCTATCACGTTAGACATGGAAAACTCTCAATACAATTCGTGGGCTGCCCTATTCAAAATCCATGCGCGTGCTTATCAAGTATTAGATCACATCCTCCCTCCTTCCACCACTAACACGGCCAAGCCATCTTCTTCTTCGATCAAGGAGACCGATACTTCCCTTTGGTCTCGGCTTGATGCTATTGTTTTGGAATGGATTTATGGGACAATTTCCAATGATCTCCTCCATACTATTCTTGAACTTGATGACACGACCATGGATGCTTGGAACCGTTTGGCAGATTTGTTCCATGACAACAAACATTCGAGAGCCGTTCATCTCGAAAATCAATTCACTCATACTCACCTGGACGATTTTCCCAACGTGAGTACATATTGTCAAAGGCTGAAGCTGCTTGCCGATCAACTCAAGAATGTCGGGGCGCCGGTCTCGAACCAAAGATTGGTTCTTCAGATGGTCGCTGGCCTAAACGATGCCTATGGTGGAGTCGCTACTTTGATTCAACACAGCGATCCGCTTCCCCTTCTCTAAGGCTCGCTCAATGCTCGCTTTAGAGGAAATAAGCACGGCGGTCGCAAGCAGACGAGTCCAAAGATCGCCTCTAATTGTGGCTCATCAACCATCGACGGATGATACTACTATCAGCCACGGATCCACCGCTTCGCCAAGGTGGTTCTTCGTCAATAAAACAACGCCAATCGCGGCAAAGAAGGGGAAATAACCACGAGAAGGCGTGACAATAATCGTGGTCGTGGAGGCCGCGGTGGGGGGCGTGGCATCCCGCAATCAAAGAATAAAGTGGTCCGCCCAAGAGAAGGCAATACCTCCTTGGGCCTCCTGACACCACACCCAGGGCTACACCTCCACCGCCCATATACCCGACGCCACTGTGGTAAAGAATAACATCAACCAAGACAAGCAGGGGTGCTTGGACCAATGCCACAACAAGCATATCAAATATCAGTCGCCCCTCCAAGTGTTGGCTATGCTCCCACGGACATTGACGTCGTAAATCACACTCTCTCTATCTCTCAACCAGATGAACATTGGTACATGGAAATCGGTGCTACCTCTCACATGACGGCAAATCAAGGTACTCTCACGTCGTATTTTAATTTGAGCAAAAATCATGGTATTATTGTTAGTAATGGTAACACAATTCCAATTTATGGTTATGGTAGTACCTCCCTTCACCCTCCTAATCCCCCTTTAAACCTAAACAACGTACTCCATGCTCCAAACCTCATCAAAAATCTTATTTCTGTTCGAAAATTCACTACTGATAATATGGTTTCAGTTGAGTTTGATCCGTTTGGATTTTTTGTGAAGGATTTATAGACGGGGAGGCGTCTAATGCGTTGTGAGAGCTTGGGAGAACTCTATCATATCACCACCAAAAATTGGCCCACAACACCCTCTACTTTTGCTGTTGTTTCTCCTAGTTTATGGCATTCTCGCCTAGGTCATCCGGGAGATACTGTTCTTCGCTCTCTTTGTAGTAGCAATTTCATTAAATGTAATAATTCCCGTAACTCTTTTTGTCATTTTTGTCCCCTTGGGAAGCACATTAAGTTGCCATTTCGTGACTCTTTATCTTTTACTATTATGCCTTTTGATATTGTTCACAGTGATTTATGGACATCTCCCGTTTTAAGTTCATGTGGGCACCGTTATTATGTCTTCTTTCTTGACAATTACAGTAATTTTTTATGGACTTTTCCAATCTCACACAAGTCACATGTTTACTCCATCTTTCACTCCTTTCAAGCATTCATACGAACACAATTTGAAAGGAAAATCAAAAACTTTCAATGTGACAATGGGCGGGAGTTTGATAATGGCCCATTTAGAAAATTATGTGAATCAAATGGCATGCAATTTCGGTTTTCTTGCCCTCATACTTCACCTCAAAATGGTAAAGCAGAACAAAAAATAAAGTCCATTAATAATATCATTTGTACATTGCTTGCCCATTCTTCCACGCCTCCGTCTTTTTGGCATCATGCCTTACAACTTTCAACTTACCTCCTCAACATTCTTCCAAATAAGGTATTAGGGTACAAATCTCCCACTCAAATTCTATATTAGAAAAATCCATCTTAATCTCACCTTTGGGTATTTGGGTGTCTATGTTACCCTCTCTTTCCTTCCCCTACCATTAACAAATTGCAAGCCCGTTCTACACCTTGTGTCTTTTTGGGCTATCCTCCTAATCATCAGGGCTATAAATGCTATGACTTGTCGAGCAGAAAAATAATCATTAATTTCGAGGCATGTAATTTTCGATGAGACTCAATTCCCATTCTCCAAATTACATACTCCCTCAACCACCTCGTATGATTTTTTGGATTCTGGAATTTCACTACTCATACTACACTACATTCAAAATTAGCCTACTCCGCATATGCCTCAAGCCCCACAACCTATTCTTTCACCAGCCCAATCTCCTCAACCGGCTCAGTCATCACAACATAACCAACAACAAACCCCACCCTCTTCCTCTCCTCACCCGCATGCTCATTCTCCAACTGCCCCACTTCCACCGAGCCCAAACACACACATGCAAGACCACACATTTCAACCAAATCCACCATCCCAACGTATGGCCACTCAGTGAGCCAACATGGGATCTTTAAGCCTAAACGCCAATTCAACTTGAGTGCTACCACTACCACATCCGCTTTCACCTTTACCACGAAACCCAAAGGAGTGCTCTCAATGACCCGAATTTGAAATCAACCATGTTGATGAATATAATGCTCTAATTAAAATAAGACGGGGAGTTAGTACCCCATCCACCGATGTGAATATAATTCGCTTTTATGTGGATTTTTTGGCATAAAATGAAATATGATGGTTCTTTTGAGCGCACAAAAGCCCGCCTTTGTTGGTGATGGCGGTCTCAAAGAGATTGAGTTGATTATGAGGAGACTTTTTAGCCCTATGGTCAAACCGGCTACCATTCGAATCAGATTGAGCATTTCTTTGTCTAAATCTTGGCATATTCATCAACTGGATGACAAGAATGCTTTCTTACATGGCCATCTCAATGAAACAGTATATATACATCAACCTATGGGATTCAAAGATCATACTCATCCAGATTATGTCTGTTTGCTAAAGAAATCTCTTTACAACCTTAAGCAAGCACCCCATGCTTGGTACGAGCGATTTATAGATTATGTTGCCACTATTGGTTTTTATCACAACAAATGTGATCATTCTCTCTTCATTTATCATTATGGCAAAGACATTGCGTATATTCTACTTTATGTTGATGACATTATACTTATTGCCTTTTCAGATGCTCTTCGAAAGTCTATTATCTCTCCTTGCCTCTGAGTTTGCGATGAAAGACTTAGGTTCTCTGAGCTATTTTTTGGGAATTGCAGTCACTCGTCATGCAGATTGTCTTTTCCTTTCTCAAAGAAAGTATGCAGAGGATATTATTGCTCGAGCTGGTATGTCTTCATGCAAGCCATGTCCCACACCAGTTGACACTAAGCAAAAGTTAGGGGCAATTGCGGGTCCTTCCTACGAGGATCCCTCTCATTATCGGAGTTTAGCTGGTGCACTTCAATATCTCACATTCACCAGACCTGACATTTCCTACGCCGTGCAACAAGTTTGCCTTCATATGCATGACCCGAAGGAGGAGCACATGAATGCTCTTAAGCGCATTGTACGCTACATACAAGGTAGCCTCGACTTTGGCTTGCATCTCTATAAATCTCCTGTCAACACACTTGTCTCATACACAGATGAAGATTGGGGTGGATGCCCAGACACAAGACGTTCCACCTTCGGCTATTGTATTTTTATCGGCGACAACCTAATTTCCTGGTCCTCTAAGAGACAACCCACTTTGTCTCGCTCTAGT
Organism: Panax ginseng; assembly: GCA_020205605.1. Classification (NCBI taxonomy): domain Eukaryota; kingdom Viridiplantae; phylum Streptophyta; class Magnoliopsida; order Apiales; family Araliaceae; genus Panax; species Panax ginseng. The sequence goes on along the minus strand of CM035147.1, from coordinate 18,233,622 downwards.
GCTGAAGCAGAATACAGGGGAGTTGCTAATGTTGTCTCCGAGTCTTGTTGGATCCAGAATCTTTTATTGGAGCTTCATTGTCCGGTCAACAAGGCCACATTGGTCTATTGTGATAATGTTAGTGCGATATATCTCTCAGGTAATCCTGTTCAACATCAGCGAACTAAACATATTGAAATGGACATTCACTTTGTTCGTGAGAAAGTTTCTCGTGGAGAAGATTGTGTCCTTCATGTTCCGTCCCGTTATCAAATTGCCGACATCTTCACTAAAGGACTTCCGTGAGTACTTTTTGATGATTTTCGGGACAGTCTAAGCATCCGACAACCTCCCGCTTCGACTGTGGGGGGTGTATTAGATTATGTAAAGTAATCTTTGTATATATATATATATTATTTTTAGTACGTAGATCATAATCATATATATCTTCATATATTGTAGCCTAGGATATTGCCTAGAATATTGTCTAGAATATTGCATATGTATTGTATATATCTTTGACCAATGCTAATGAGAAAGACACGGATGACATTCTTACATTTTCAATATCTTGTAAGCCTATACCCGTTTGTGAGATTGAGTTTGCTCATTTTATATAGGCTTAGTCCTCACTTTATTTAATGATTCACAATATTTTTGTAATTTTATGTCATTGTGTTTGTCATACAATTTTTATTTACATAATTATCATTGAAGGGATATAAATAATTTAGAATGGATGTTGAATAAATTATTATATTTTAAGAAAATTAATGACCTTTTTAAACATAATCTAAGGCTTATATGACTTGTTTGAAAATACTTGTTTTATAATATATAAGTAATTAATTAACAAGTAAAGTAAAGAATAAAGGAAAAAAATAACCATTCTCATGATGAACAGTTGATTTGTCAAGTTCACAGTATATATCTTAGATATATTGCTACATTCAACACAAGAATTAGATTCTATTACTATGATAAACCTCTGCTTCAATAGGTAGAGAAAGTGTTATTATTTGCATTTATGTTTTACCTATTTGATTTGATGATGAAGGTGTGATAATGTATATTTGTAAAAAGAAATACATTTTATAAAGTTCTTATTAAAATTTTATGTAAAAGAAATTAGTTAGGGATCTAACTTTTTAGGTAGATTCATAATTGTATGATATAATCATGTAATTAGTATAGTTGAACCTGATCAAGGGGCTAAGCACTTTGTTGAATAAAAGTTGAGCCAACTCTAAGATCGCATAGTGAAAAAATTAAGTCTATCAGGAAGAACTTTGAGATCGTTGAGTAAAAGCTAGAATATAGAGTTGTATCACAAAAACCACCCTGAATTGTAAAGTCAATATCGTTGAGCATAATAACTCAATAATTTGAAGATCAACTCTATGATTGTGCACCCAAGACCTAATTGACCATTTTTCGTAGAGTGTTGAGGTCTGACAAGTCAGTGATAGGTTAATGACAAAGGTCATTGTTAGAGGTTGCATATTTTAATTTGATGATGAATGAGCTTTATGTATATTTGTAACAATATGATTTGTACAATCCTTATAAAGAATTGATCAATTGTACAAGAACTTAGAATAGAAATATCAAATAATGTTAGGTTGATCTTAAAAGAAGCTGAAGTGATGTATAGTTGATAGGATGTTGTAAGGTCGTAAGGTTACCTTGCTACTTGAAGTCCAAGATTGTAGAGGAAACACAAGATCACAAATACATCATGATGATCGCTGAACTACTTGGAGTAATCAAAACTCTCTGCTTCGTAAAGTCACTTCAGATTGATAAGTGAACAAGTGATCCTCCCAGCTATCTAAACGATAGTTGAGAAAAAGTAGATCGTAGAACAGTCAAGTCTGACAAATTGACTGACATTGGAGCGTTACAAGTTGAAGGTCCCAATGCACTCTCAAAATATCCTTGGCAAAAATCGAAGATCAGAATATGTGTTTACCAGCTAGTTGGTGACAGTGACATGTCAATGGTGTTAGGTGAGAAAGTAGATTGATATGATAGGCAAGGAAAAAAGAATTGTCTCCAAGGTTTAAAATGTCAACATCAAGTATTCTAGTACATATGAGCATTAAATTCACAAACGAACATTTTTGCAACGGAAAGATTTCTTAGCAGAGTATAAAGGGCTACAAGGATTCAACTTAAAAGAAGAACGAACATTGATCAAAAAGCCAAAAAAACTCTATTAAAGTCAAAGAATGAACTCAATGATTTGATATACAAAGTTTGAGCTGCTAAGTACCAGAGAAGAAAAGCCTAACACAAATTTAGCAGTACCTCACAATAATCATCAATCATTAGATTATATGAGGACTATGAGTCCTTGTCTTTGTGACTAAATATCCAAGTCTGATAGGCTTAAAAAGGGCAAAAGTGTCCTAATTTTTGTGATTAAATATCTAAGTCTGTTGGGCTTGAAGAGGGAAAAATGTTATTGTCTGTGTAACTAAACCTTTAGTGGATTTCCTACTCGAGGAGTAGTTGACTGTAGCAGGAGTTATTCAGTCTTTGAATCAATTAAAGTTGTCTATGCCTTTGCGTGTTGATTTTTGTTTCTTACATGCTTATTTCTTTATCTGTCAATCTGTCAGAACTGTTATTTATTTGTTAGATCTTCAAGGGGTTTTCCAAAAGAGTAATTCTGATGTGCTTAATTAAAATAAATAAAAAGTATTTGGTAACACTCCTTTAATCATTAAAATTTTAAGAAAATCTATTCAACCCCCCTTCTAGATCTATGCCTTTGGGAAATAACAAGTGGTATCAGAGTAGGTTCTCAAGAACAGAAAACTTACACTTTGAGTAGATCCATGGAACAACATAAAAATTGTTCCGAGCTTGGTGATGGAAGCAAGCCACCTCTTTTAAATAGAGAAAAATTTTCTAACTGGAAAGTGCATATGCAAGCATACATAGATGTTATTGATGATGATCTGTTTGATGCCATTCTCACTGGTCCATATGTTCCCACAAAGCAAGCTCCAACAACGGATGATCTAAACAAGGAAATCATTAATATGCATGAAGAATGGATTGAGAATGAGAAGAAGCGTGTACTGATAGATAAAAGGGCCAAAAACATTTTGTTTATGGCTTTGAAAGAGGAACTCTTTGTAAATGCGGTAAACTGCACTACTGCCAAGGAAGTATGGAAGGCATTTCTGGTGATGTACGAGGGAACAAAAGAAGTTAGAGGGAACAAACAATCTCTTCTAACTTAGTAGTTAGAGATATTCACTCATGTTCCTTATGAAAATATCACAACAGCATATGACAGATTCATTATCCTCTTAAATGCTTTAAAGTAATATGGAAATGTATATCCAAACAAATACCTGAATATCAAATTCAGCGAGCCCTAACCAGTAAATACCAAGACCACACTCGTCCGATAATCAAAGAATCTACACAAAATGACTGTATAGAAGCTCTATGGTAATCTTCTTACTTATGAGCTGGAGTTGAATCAAAGAGCAAAAACTTTATCTAAAAATAAGAGAAAATACAAAGGTATTTCTTTGAAAGCCTCTGAAGGATTATCCAAAATTCCAATTGAAGAAGGAGAAGATGATCAAGAAGACTTGGATGGTGATGGTGATGATGATGACGTCGCTTTTCTTGGCAGAAGATTGAGAAAATTCATGAGAAAAGGCAACAACTGGAGACCAAGAAGAAATTTCAATAGAGGAAAAAGTAGCAGAGAACAAGAAAAAGACTTGTGTTTCAACTACAAGAAACCTGGTCACTATATAGCAGAATTGTGACACCCCCAAATTTGGGTACTTCAATTTCCACGGGATTTGGTGTTCACTGTCCAAACATCATATATCTATCTAGCCATAATAAATGAAAAACCATAAATAGATAGAAATAAATGCTCTCCTTATGGAGTTACAACATCTGAATATAAATACATCAATCCCAGGTCATACTAACCTTAAATCTCAAATGCAGAAACATAAACAAATATGAACTCTTACACAACTTAAACATAAGTTTGAAACATAACATAACAAATAAACAACAAGTCTTTATCACTTGTTAACTTTGCCCTTGCCTTTGCTAGTAGAAGGCTCGTCGGACCTTTCGTTCTTAACTGCAATGTTATTATTACGTAAGAGTGATCACGATTTCCCACAAGTATAATAATATAACAATAAAATAATAACATGCGAATGAATCAATGAATTCTGAAATAAGAAAACTTGGCTTTTGAATCAAGAATGAATAACAAGAATCAAAAGAACTTCTGAGGGTCATAAGACCTTGAACTACGTTCTAGGTTGTCAAGTGTTTATACTTGAAACTTTTAACAGTCATAAGACTATGAAATCTTCTTCTCGTACTTAGGGGGATCAACCCATAGTACCATATTGTGCACAATATCTTAACGCTAAAGCATAATTAATCCCCTATAACAGGGTTGCTCATCTCAGTTTGACATTAGAGTCTGCACCAAAGGAAGTTTGGTTTGGATAAGCTTAACAATGGTTCTAAAATTTAGAACGTTCATCAACTATGGACTAGTCGAATCAATAAGGGTTCGCTAGTTTTACAAGATTCAACAATAATTGATATTCAATTTGTATAATAAAATTCAATATTTATACAATCAAATAAGTATTATAATAGGAATCATGCATTTAAAGAATGATAGCATCTAATATGAAATCTTGACTTAAACAGTAATAAACAAGATAGAATAAGGAACTTGCTTTATGAAAAGAAACAAGGTTTAGGAACTTGCCTCGTGCGTAGGCTAAACGATTACTACTTCCGTTCACCACAAATCCTACACACATACCATATGTATTCACAGCATTCATTAGTTACATTTTTACTTAATTATTTAATATAAACTCCACTTTATTTAACAAATCATTACCCTTCTAATTTAATTACTTAATTAAATTAGAATATTTTTATTCCCTTACTATTATTACACTCGAATAGATTATTTCATAATAATTTCCATCGAATATTTATTTTATTCTATAAATATTTCAACTAAAATATTTATTTATTTATTTTATTCTATAAATATTTCAACTAAAATATTTATTTTATTTGATAAATATTTTAATAATAATTTCCATCGAATATTTATTTTATTCCATAAATATCTCAATTAAAATATTTATTTTATTTTATAAATATTTTAATAATAATTTTCATCGAATATTTATTTTATTCCATAAATATCTCAATTAAAATATTCATTTTATTTGATAAATATTTTAATTAATAATTACTACCTCCGACCCATAATAAGTGCTTTTTTAGGCTTAATAGTTTTTCTCAAAATAAGTGATGTGTTAGAACTCCAATATAATTTTTGCAATATTTTCTCATATATGCCCTTATGCATTTAATGGTATTTATTGCATATTATCATCACTACAATTAAATGACACTTATTAACTCTTCAACTTCAAAGAAAATATATTAAGGGTATTTTTGCCATTTTAGCTTGTGTATTGGTATGTGTGATTTTAGCTAAAAAGGCACTTATTATGGGACGGAGGTAGTATTATTTATTTATTTTATTATTATTATTTTTTATTTTTTATTTTTGCACGTAAGTGAAGTAATTTAGTTTGTTAACGCTTGGATAGAAGCGGGGTTACCTGAATCGGTTTAGCGGTTCATGAATATAACAAGGCCAAATTAGGCCAAAAAAAATCTCTCACAAGTTCAATTATACGTTCTGTGAAGAATACAAAATATGGCCATTGTGACGCCCCCAAAATAGGTATACATCACCTATTCTGAGTCGTCAAATACATGGTACAGAATACAAATACAACTTAATTATAAAACTATCGTGTAAAGTATGACAAAACATAAGCTGTGAGTTTTAATACAAATATTGTCGTCTAGACAATATACAAACTCAAATTCAATATTATTACATTTATTTTCCACTATTTCACTGAATAGTGAGGACTACTAATGCTATCATCTGGTCCGTCACTCCGTTCCTCGACTAGTCCCTGCTACGTTCTCATTTCCTGAAGAGAATAATAAAAATAAAAGGGTGAGCTCAACTAGCCCAGTAGGAAATATTATGACTAAGATAATGCAGAATATATTATCGTTAGCCTTTAACAGTGTTAAACTGATACAATATAACAACCATCAAGTTTAACTGCAGCGAAACAAGTAATCCATTAAAAGAGTCAAGTAGAGAATAAAATCTACTATCTTTTATGATTTAGAAGGTTTTTCATCACTTTTATCATTTGGGACTCGAACAATAAATAATCCACATCATCGAATCACCCCGCACTACTGGCTAAGGATATTCTTTAGTATCACGACGACCACAATTATCCATGCACTCTGAGCCAAGAATATTTGTGTATTCATTAATGGTCATGATCATGCCAACAACTTGTCCATCAATGCACTACTGCCAATGAGGACTTTTTCCACATCATTTGTAACATTACGGTCCATGATTACACCGAATAATCCTCAGTCATAATCATACCAAGTCCATCTATGCACTATAGGCCACGAGATGACTTTCAATAAAATATAAACATGAGGATGATGACAATGATATAAGAATTCAATAAAACAAGTTCAAGAATTAATTTATCCGAGGAACTAATAACGTCCAAATTGTCAACATGATCTTTGCTTTGTAGAGTAAAATTCAAGAATGCTCGGAAGAATATTTCCATGAAAAGATCTTTGGATGAAGCGCAAATATCAAGGATATTCCACTAATTTCATGGAGTATAGAAGTCAAAACTTTAACCAACTTGAGTATAATAAGGAATGGAATAACAAAAGAAATCATCGAGCACGCGATAGACCACACGGTATGTTATTCCACGGAATAATAAATAACGGAATCAATCCGGCGTAAACGCGCATAGACAAGATATTCCAACAAAATAATAAAGACGGAATCGGTCCCGTAAAAGCGCATGCAGAACGAGGATATTCCAACGAGAATAATAAAGATTTTAACCCGAGTTCGGCGTGAAACGCATGAGACGTGGATGTTCCAACGAAATGATAAATAATGGAACCCGGTCCAGAGCGTAAGCGCACGAGCGGGATGTTCCAATGTAATGATAAAGAATGGAATAATAGAAGAATTTCACCAAGTATAGGGTAGCCCACGTATACAAGTTATTCCAACAGAATAATAAAGAATGGAATAACAGAAGTTCTCTTCATGGATAAGAAAGAAATAATACTCCCTACCTTAGAAAAACTGGATATTGGAATAGTGAGGTAGCGGACTTCTCTGCTTCTTTCTATAATTTCTCTCTATAATAATTGCTCTAAAGCTTTTGTGAATTAGTGAGACATGAAGGAAGAATGAGCTTCTATTTATAGGAAAATATATTTTCGATAATGGCACGTTTTGGGGTTCGAAAAATTACAGTACAATACCTCCAACTTTTCTTTCATTTTTAATTTAGTCCTGCAAGTATTATCAAACTTGCACCACCTCCCCTAATAGTAAATAATGTGAATCAATAGTTCAATCATGTGAATCAATAGTATAATCATGTGAAAAATACGAATTACAGTATAGTACCTCCATCTATACCTCTATTTTTAACTTAGTCATGCAAGTATTATCAATTTTGCACCAACTCCCCTAATAGTACAAGAATGTGATTAAATAGTACACACATGTGAACAAATAGTTATATAAGCATGTGAATTAGTAGCAATTAATTGCTCTTTTATCCGATAAATTACCCAATTTATCAATATAACTCCCAGACATCAATTATCATCGGAATAGATGTCGATTTCCACTAACACTAATAATCCCAACACAATGGAACTATCAATATCATCTTTAATCAACACGAACTTATTCATCATTAATATTATAACTCACAATATTTAACAACCAGGTCGTTCCGGAAAGAGGGCTTTTTTCGATAAGGATTTCTCCTTATTAAGCGCAATGATTAGGTGACCAAACCTCTCCTTGTGAACTTCTAGACATTGTCAATATTGCAAATAATAATATAAATAACTTTGTCGTTTCAATTATTGATTTAATAATATAAAATATTATGCAAATGATACTATAACAATAATTGAATCAATAATATGAGAGATATGATGCATCAATTACTGTAACAATAATTGAGTATAAGCGAGTGACTTCTCACATAAGCATCAATAATCAATCTGTGTCTTTACTATGCAACCACGCGTATAACTATACTTTTAACACCGTGTTTTCAACGATTAAAGGTAAAACTTCCATAAGTAATTTTCATAAAAGTATTTTTGTAGTTTTCTCGATCAAACAATAATTCCGTTGTGGGGTCCACCAATGATTGTTCCGTTGTAAGAATATTCCCTGCTAAAACGAATATTCCTTGACCAATCGAATATTATATAACAACTTGCGTACTTTGCAAAACTTGTAAATAATACCCACAACTATAACATTATATCAAATCCACACCATAATATTCAAAATATATTTGAAAAAATTTAATCTTTATTTAAAAAGTTGGGGTCTTACAACCTCCCCTTCTTATGAAATTTCGTCCTCGAAATTAGGGTGCGTACCTGGTATGTCGAAGAGGTGAGGATACCTTGATTTCATTTCGGATTCTAATTCCCAAGTTATTTCCTCAACATCGTGGTTTCTCCACAAAACTTTGACTTGAGGTATAACCTTGGAGCGTAGAATATGATCCTTTTTGTCCAAGATTTTTAACAGGTAACTCTTCATATGTTAAATCTTCCTCTATCTCGTCTGGTTCTAATTCAATAATGTGGTTCGGGTCTTTCACATATTTACGTAACATAGATATATGAAAAACATTATGAACACGAGACATACTTGGCGGTAAAGCGAGTCTATACGCCACCGTTCCTACTCGATCGAGGATTAAAAATGGGCCAATGAATCGAGGGTTGAGCTTTCCTCTCTTTCCAAATCTCGTAACTCCCTTCCATGGAGCAACACGTAACAACACATGATCTCCAATATCGAATTCCACGTCCTTTCGATGAAGATCAGCATAACTCTTTTGTCGATCTTGTGAGGTTTTTATATGTTGTCGGATCGTTTGAATCTTTTCCGTAGTCATACATACCAACTCTGGTCTCAACAACGTTGCTTCACCCACCTCATCCCAGCATACTGGAGAACAACACTTTCTTCCATATAACGCCTTAAATGGAGCAATGCCAATACTTGCTTGATAACTGTTGTTGTAGGAAAACTCCACCAATGGTAAGAAATTGTCCCAACTTCCCTTGAAGTCAAGGACACAGAGTCTTAATAGATCTTTAAGAGTTTGAATGGTCCTCTCCGATTGCCGTCCGATCTGCGAGGATGATATCTTAGAAACTAAATCGTAAATTCGTGCCCATAGCTTTTTGTAAACTATCCCAAAATCTTGAAGTGAATCTTGGGTCTCGATCAGAAACTATGGATACTGGCATACCATACAGTCTTACAATCTCGTTTATGTACATACGAGCAAGACGTTCAAGTGTATAAGTTTCTCGTATAGATAGAAAATGAGAAGACTTGGTCAATCTATCAACAATGACCCAAATTGCATCTATGCCTTGAGAAACCTTGGGAAGACCAGTAACAAAATCCATAGTAATATGTTCCCACTTCCATTCTGGAATTTCAAGTGGTTGCAATGGACCTTTTGGTACTTGATGCTCCGCCTTGACTCATTGATAAGTTAAACACCTTGAGATAAACTCTGCTATCTCCCTCTTCATATTGCTCCACCAAAATGTATGTCAAAGATCACGATACATTTTGGTACTCCCAGGATAGATTGCAAACGGTGTGTTGTGCGCCTCCATCATGATTTTATACTTTAAATCAGGGTTGTTAGGAACACAAAGTCTGGAGTTGACTCGAAGTATTCCTTCTTCATCGATACTTGCTTCCGAAATAGCACCTTCTTGCACTTTCTTCTTCATACGCATTAGCTCCAGTGCAGAGCTTGGCGGCTTTAACTTTATCGATTAAAGTCGGTTCTACTCGTATATTTTCCATCATCATGTGGGTCCTTGGAGTCTTTATCTCTAACTCCATCCTTTACAAGTCATACAAAATGGGCTTTTCTTGGCGACAATATTGCACTCGTGTCCGCATATGATCTTCTACTCGACTTAATGTCATTACCACGTTAAGCTTTTCGAGATGGTATTGGATGGTATGATCATAATCTTTCAATAGTTCAAGCCAATGTCGTTGTCGCATGTTGAGTTCCTTTTGGGTGAAGAAATATTTGAGGCTTTTATGATCCGTGTAGATCTCCACCTTCTTTCCATACAGTAATGCCTCCAAATCTTAAGCGCCAAAAAATGATAATTGCCAACTCTAGATCATGGTAGGGTAATTCCTCTCATATTCTTTGAGTTGTCGTGAGGCATAGGCTATGACTTTCCCATGTTGCATGAGAACACATCCTAACCCTTTGCCTGAAGCATCACTGTAGATGACAAATCCCTTCGAGCCAGATGGTATTGTCAGAACAGGTGCTGAAATGAGTCTCCTCTTGAGTTCTTGAAAACACTTCTCACATTCCTCGCTCCAACTGAACTTTGTATCTTTTCGAGTCAGCTGAGTTAATGGAGTAGCGATTTGAGAAAATCCTTCCACGAATCTCCGATAATAACCAGCTAATCCGAGAAAGCTGCATACTTCGGTCACTAATTTAGGTTGCTCCCAACTTTGAATAGCTTCAATCTTTACTGGGTCAATAGATATTCCATGACATGATATCACGTGCCCAAGGAATGCAAATTCCTCAAGGTAGAACTCGCATTTCTTCAACTTGGCATATAGCTTATTTTCACGAAACTTTTGGAGTATTAGCCTCAACTGTTGCTCATGATCTTCACAGCTTTTGGAATATATGAGGATGTCATCAATAAAGACGACCACAAAATGATCCAAATATTCCTTGAATACTTGGTTCATCATATCCATGAAGGCAACAGGAGCATTAGTCAATCCAAAAGACATGACTAACCCTTTGCCTGAAGCATCACTGTAGATGACAAATCCCTACGAGCCAGATGGTATTGTCAGAACAGGTGCTGAAATGAGTCTCCTCTTGAGTTCTTGAAAACTCTTCTCACATTCCTCGCTCCAATCGAATTTTATATCTTTCCGAGTCAGCTGAGTTAATGGAGTAGTGATTCGAGAAAACCCTTCTACGAATCTCCAATAATAACCAGCTAAGCCAAGAAAGCTTTGAATTGCTTCAATCTTTGCCGGGTCAACAGATATTCCATGATTTGATATCACGTGCCCAAGGAATACTACTTCCTCAAGTCAGAACTCTCATTTATTCAACTTGGCATATAAATTATTTTCACGAAGCTTTTAGAGTATCAGCCTCAAGTGTTGCTCATGATCTTGACGACTTTTGGAGTAAATGAGGATGTCATCAATAAAGACGACCACAAAGTGATCCAAATATTCCTTGAATACTCGGTTCATCATATCCTCCATGAAAGGCGGCGGGAGCATTAGTCGATCCAAAAGACATGACTAAGAATTCATTATGCCGTCTGGGGAGTTACGAAGGCGATCTTTGGAATATCCTCGGTTTAACCTTCACCGATGATATCCGAATGAAGATCGATCTTTGAAAAAAATTGTGCTCCTTATGGCCCGATCAAGCGGTCATCAATACGTGGCAATGGGTACCTATTTTTGATGGTGACATGATTCAACTCCCGATAATCAATACAAAAGTCGCATACTCCCATCTTTCTTTTTCACGAATAGAAAGGAGCACCCCGAGGCGTCTTAGGGCGAATGAAACCAATGTCTAACATTTCCTGCAATTTGGGTCTTTAACTCCACGAAGTTCAATAGGAGCCATTCGATATGGGGCTTTGGAAATGGGTTTTGTCTTAGGGTTCAAGGTCGATACAAAATTCAACTTCACGCTCTGGGGGTAGGCCAGGAAGTTCTTTAGGGAATACGTCAGGAAATTTATTAACAATAGAAATATCCTTCAAATCTTATGTGTTTTTGTTTAAATCCGTGACATGAGCTAAGAAAGCTTGACATCCGTTTTTCAATAAACGAATAACTTTATGGCTTGAGATGACCGTGATTGATTTTAATGGGTTAGTCGCTTGAATTCGCATAATAGGTTTATTAGGAATATGAAAGCTAACAACCTTACAAAAATAATCAATTTTAGCATGATGAGTAGTTAACCAATCAATCCTTAGAATCACGTCAAATGCAAGTATTTTTAAGGAGATAAGATCGACGAATAGCGATGCGATTACTGATTTGAATCAAACAAGACTTATAAGCGATGGATGTAATGAAGGTTTCTCCTAATGGAGTTTCAACGAGATAAGTCAAAGTCTAATTTCTCGAGTCAAATTTAAGCGTTGGCGCAAGTAGGAGAAATAAAAGAATGGGTAGAACCCAGATCAAATAAGTTATAGACTTCACTAGAGTTTATGATAAGCTTACCCATGATAACCTCGTTCGGGTTCCTTGCTTTCTGGGAGGTCACAACAAACGCTCTCCCTTGCACTACCTACTTTGACTTTTCTAGGACGGCCTTTGGTGCCTCCATCCTAGCTGAACTTGTCTTCGGTGAATGACAAAATCGAGCTAAGTGACCTTCCCTTCCATAATTATAACATACTTTGGATGGGATCGTGCAGTTTGGACTGATGTGTCCCTCCCCTCCGCATTTGAAGCATATGATAGGTGGTCGTTCTCCTTCCTTAACAACGGGTGTTGGTGCTGACGTCTTTCCATCATTGTTGAATCTCCTTTTCTTGAAATGTCCATTTTTATTGTCTTGGCTATGATTACCACCGAAGTGGTTCCCATTTCTGGCATGTTGATTCCCTCCACGCTTGTTGTCACCGTTTCGATGACTGTTACCACTTGTATTTTCATTACGCTTACCGCTTTCTCTTGGTTGCGTTGACTCGTTATCGCGCTCCAATAACTGAGCACTATTTACAACATCTGAATACAAACACAGTTTATGAGAAATAAGATATTGACGTATCTCCGGTTTCAAACCTCTTAAAAACATTCGCGTCATTCGTTCCTCATTATCGACCAAATGGGATGCAAACCGGGATAACTCCGTAAATTTAGCCTCGTATTGTGACATGGTCATATTGTTTTGCTCCAACTTGATAAACTCCACCTCTTTCATGTGACGAATATTTTCGGAAAAGTACTTATCATTGAATAGCTCTTGGAACTTCTCCCAAGATATCTTGAGTCGTCGAGTTTGGAGTGCGTTTCTGATTTCCACCAAGTGTCGCCTCTTCACGCATAACATGAAGGTGGCGAAGGGAACCTTTTGCTCCTCGGAGCATCCCAAGACATCAAATATCTTGGTGATCTGCTTTATCCATGCTTGACCTTAAGTGGTTTTGGCTCTCCAATAAACTTGGTGGTCCCAGCTCCTTGAATCTGTTTAGCGATAACTTAGTCGTGCGAGTGTTTCCGGTGTTTCCACCTACATTTTGGACAGGAGCCGCTCTCGCCTGATGTTGTATGAATTGCATAAAGCCTCTGAACATTCCATCGTTCATCATTTGGTCAGTGTTGTTGTTTACATGAGGATTGTCGCCTTCCTGATGCACATTATTCTGATTGTTGATCTGTGGAGACTCAACGGTCTCTTGTGCTCCATTGCTATTCTCAATATTCTCGGATGCCATTTTCAAATATTGCCACAAAACAAGGGTTAATTGACATTCAACATATTATCCATATACTCTTACCAACCAATTAAATACCAAATAAACTTAGGTAGGTCATACTAGCGAAGGAATTCCCCGTCTCTCCCCTCCTAGTTCTAGTCTCACATCTTAGCCAGGGATCATATCCCTAAGGTTTGATACCAACTGTGATGCCCCCAAAATAGGTATACATCACCTATTCTGAGTCGTCAAATATATGGTACATAATACAAATACAACTTAATTATACAACTGTCGTGTAAAGTACGACAAAACATAAGTGGTGGGTTTTAATACAAATATTGTCGTCTGACAATATACAAACTCAAATTCAATATTATTACATTTATTTTCCACTATTTCACTTGAATAGTGAGGACTACTAATGCTATCATCATCGTCCGTCACTCCCTTCCCCGACTAGTCCTCGCTACGTTCTCATTTCACGAAGAGAACAATAAAAGTAAAAGGTGAGCTCAACTAGCCCAAGAGGGAAATATTATGACTAAGATAATGCGAATATATTATCGTTAGCCTTCAATGATGTTAAACGATATAATATAACAACCATCAAGTTTAAGCTGCGATGGAATAAGCAATCCATTAAAAGAGTCAAGTAGAGAATAAAATCTACTATCTTTTATGATTTAGAAGGTTTTTCATCACTTTTATCGGCTGGGACTCGACAATAAATAATCCACATCATCGAATCACCCTGCTTACTACGACCAAGGATATTCTTTAGTATCACGACCATAATTATCCATGCACTACGGGCCAAGAATATTTGTGTATTCATTAATGGTCATGATCATGCCAACAACTGTCCATCAATGCAGTACGGGCCAATGAGGACTTTTTCCACATCATTTGTAACATTACGGTCATGATTACGGCCAGGTCGTTCTCAGGAAAGAGGGGGCTTTCCGATAAGGATTTCTCCTTATTGGCGCGCAATTAGGTGACCAAACCTCTCCTTGACAGAACTTCTAGACATTGTCAATATTGCAAATAATAATATAAATAACTTTATCGTCTCAATTATTGATTTAATAATATAGTATGCAAATGATACTGTAACAATAATTGAATCAATAATATGAGAGATATGATGCAACAATTACTTTAGCAATAATTGAGTATAACTAAGTGACTTCTCACATAAGCATCAATAATCAATACCGTGTGTTACTATACAACCACGCGTATAACTATACTTTTAACACCGAGTGTTTCAACAGTTAACGGTAAAACTTCCGCCGTTATTTTTATAAAGTATTTTTGTTGTTTTCTCAATTCGACAATAATTCCGTTGTGGGGTCCACCAATGATTGTGCCGTTGTACGAATATTCCCTACTAAAACGAATATTCCCCGACCAATCGAATATTATATAACAACTTGCGTACTTTGCAAAACTTATAAATTATACCCATAACTTTAACATTATATCAAATCCACACCATAATATTCAAAAATATATTTCGAGAAAATTTAATCTTTATTTAAAAAGTTGGGGTCTTACAGCCATAAATATAACAATTAATTATTCAATCTAATAATTAAATCATCAAAAAATATTTATTTAATTCAATAAATATTTAAATTAGATTAAAAAATCTCATTCGTTACATCTTTCCCCCCTTAAAAGGATTCTGTCCCCAGAATCACGACTCAATCAATTCATCCCGTTACATTCTCCCCCCTTACAAAGATTATGTCCCCAGAATCGCTTACACATAAATTAAATAAATAAATGAGGATAATTCTTCATCATATGCTCTTCGAGTTCCCACGTAGTTTCTTCAGCGTTGTGGTTCCTCCAGATTACCTTAACAGAAGGTATTACTTTATTTCTGAGAATTTGCTCTTTCTTGTTAACAATTTGAACATGAACTTCTTCATAGGACATATTTTTCTCAAAACGCAGGGGGTTCATATTCGATAACGTGCTTTGTAAGACCCTGAATTTTATGAAATAAAAGTATTCAATTTTTCTTATAATTACTATTCAGTAAATGGTTAAATTGATAAAAAGTTAAAGTTAAGGGCGATATATGAATTTTTTTCAAAATACGCAAGTGGTTATAAAATATTCATTGTTGTCAGGGAATATTCGTTTAGTGCGTGGAATATTCTTTCTCGTGGGAATATTAAATGCGGCGTCAGCGACCATTTATGGGCCCCATAATGAGAATAAGCTGTCGAATGAAGAAAATGAATAAAAGGGAGTTTTTATAAATAATCTGCGTAGTTATTCTGAGATTAACAACTGTTGGAATACGTTGGTTAAAATAAAGTAATGCGGCGTTGTTGCTTGCGATGCACGCGATATTGCACCAATTATTGATTCTTACGTAAGAAGGCACTACTCAATAATTGTTATAGTAATTATTATTTAATATTTTATTTTATTGATTCAATAATTGCTGCGTTGATATTTTATATTATTGTTGCTCAATAATTGTCACTACACAAAGATTTTCCATTATCGAGCAATAATTCATATTATCTGAATAATATTATTAGATAACATTATTGGCAATGTCTAGAAAGTTACATCTAAGGAGAGGTTTGGTCACCTAATTGCGGCGCCAAGAGGGAGAAATTCTTATTGAAAGCCCTCTTCCTGAGAACGCCTAGTTGTCAATATTGTGATTACGTAATATTATTTGTGAATAATTAATTATTGATTTATATGATGAGGAAAATATTGATTTTATGTGGATATAGATGGAGAAAATTTTTAAATGTGACAATTGTTGAAAATTAATATTTTATCTTTTTTACGATAAAATAATTTATTTGAATATATTATTTTAATAATATATTAATGGTGATATTTTTACAATGAATGTGGGATATATGAGTATATGAGGAGGAAGAGTATTTTTGTTACATTAAATGATTAATACATGTTTTGTGTGTCGATGGACCCCATTTCTTGACTGAAATTTGATTATAGACTGTAAAATCGTCCGTTTATGGATTTTGGTCAAATTCTGTTTGGAATTTGGAAAAGCTTTCTTCTGCAAAGTTGTAGAGAATTGAATTTACTATAAAAATTCGCTAGATTCGAATTTTCTGATAAAAGGGCTATTTATTATGAATTATTGAAGTTCTGAAATAATTGATTTTTGGAGTATAAAATATTTTAAATATAAAAAATGTTTTTTGTATTGTTGGTGGGTTGTCAAACATGCTGAATTGGATGATTCAAAGGTTGGCGTGAAAATTTAATATATATATTATTAATTTATTAAATTTTCTGCTTTGGTGTTCTAAGCATTTTCCTATAAATAGGGTGCTTAGGTTAGAATTAAAAATCACACCAAAAACTAAAGATTTCTCTCTCTCTATATTATCGAGCGTATTCTTGTGAGTATTTTTGTACTTTGAGTGTTGCTATACGGTGCAAGTTCCCTTCAGCACTATATTCAGTATTCCAGTCAGAAGTACTGTCTTTTAGAGGTAAGGGATGTTATTTTCTTCGTAAGTGATATTATTTCTTCAATATCATTATGCCAAAATATTGGTTGGAACATTTTATCAAATTTAGAACTTTTTCATGTCGGGGTTACTATTCATGAGTTACTATTCATGAGTTACTATTCACGAGTTACTATTCACGAGTACTATTCACAAAGCATGATGATGTTTTTTGTGAAATTTCTATCTTTTGGTGTTAGAGTTACTATTCACGTATCGACCTTTATTCACGTATACTAAGACTATTCACGAATCTGACACTATTCACAAAAAATTAAATTTTCTTTTTACGTGTCCAAGATTGTGCATTATGATTCCTATCTTTGATTGGATCTATGTTTTGGTCTTCATTCTTGAATTTTACTCCATTACGGTTATTTATGAAGTATTTTTGAACTTGGATTGTTTAAAGTCACGAATTCTTAATATTTGTTCTTTTGTTTCCTTTGGATTTGTTTTCTTTAAAATATTTTTCATCATCCTCGGTCCTAAATGATGATATAACCCGAATATCTTTGGCACAGTGGTGCAAAGATGAATGATTTTTGATGAATATCTTTGGCAGTAGTGCAAAGATAAGCAGTGTTTAGATGAACATGACCAGGTGATGAATATCTTTGGCGTGGTGCAAAAGATGAGCAGTGTTGAGATGAACATGACCAATGATGAATATCTTTGGCCTGTAGTGCAAAGATGACTATTTGATTCAAGATGTATATTGATTGATGTTACAGGGATAAAATATCGATGATGGACTTTTAAATTCATAGATGATAGTAGATTTCATTCTCTACTTAACTCTTTTAATGAATTGTTGTTTCCGCTGCAGTTGTTGATCTAAAACTTGTTGTCTATTGTATTCTATTAGATTTTTGCCTATTGAAGACTAAGGATAATTTGTTGTATATTATCTTAGTCATAATATTCTTTACTGGGCTAGTTGAGCTCACTCTTTTCCTTTTTGTTCCATTTTTCTTCTCAGGAGACGAGAATATAGCGGGAACTAGTCGGGGTGTGGAGTGATAGTTCAAGACAGTTATTTTAGTAGTCCTCACTATTTTATAAAATAGTGTATCAATAATTATAATGAGGACTTATTTGAGTGTGGATATTGTCTAGAAGACAATATTTGTATTTAAACTCAAAGTTTATGTGTTGTCGTATTTTGCACGACAATTGTATTAATGAAGTTGTAGTTGTTTTTGTACCATGTATTTGGCGACTCAGAATAGGTTTGTTGGATTGGACCTATTTTGGGGGCGTCACATGCTTGTAATCGGGTTTGTAGGGTCGTAAAATAGAAATATGGAAAACATTATGGATATATAAGTTTCAAATCTTGGTCATTTACCATTCCTGTCTTACATCATATTTGATGTTATATAAATATGCGAAATAATTTAAACTTTTTGAATCTCCTTTAAAAATAAATCTTTTGTTGATGTCTAAACTTGAATCAATTACATATCCTTGAATCAAATTATGTTATAATTCATTATATTCGAATTATTGTATAAATCTTTATATCTCGATTTGATATTCTCTATGTATCACATAGTATAACTTAACATGTATTACACATCGTAAACTACTATTATGTACATGTCCTAGAACCTAAACATGGTTCAAGAGTATATATTTAAATAAATGAATCAATCTCCTTTGATACTATTGAACTTTTTCAATCAAGTAACACATAATCTTTACCGTGAGTCCTTAACCTGCAAAAGTGGTTATTTGCACGGGTGAGCTCAACAACCCAACAATTCTAACAGTTTTCATGCAGCACATAACATATAATATCATACTCAGCTCATGCATTCATAATATATTAATATTTACTACGCATGTTACTTCTCATATAACAGACATATAGGTTCACTTAACAAATATTTCATCAAAGATCAACTTTCAAATTGCATACATATCTCATATGCATTTCATATATATAAATCAACATTCTCATAGCATAATATAGCTCAACTAACAGTTATCGAATTCATATATCAAATAGGAACTGAAAGACTTTCCTAATTCGTAGTTTATCAACTACGACTTAATTGCTTAAAGCTTATCTGCACTGCGTGTATTCCTCCACAGTTATATAATCATGCATATCAACTATTAGCAACACATAGTAGTTGTAATATAAACTTTACTCTACATCTCATAACCCTTCCTATTATCAATACACAATGTTCAATTTGATTGTGTTAACTTTCGACTTATATCTCATTATATTTCTTCTTATGTCACACTTGAATTACTCGAAGTTTATTCAAGTGTTTAAGTCTTGCTAGGACTACTTATTGGTTTTATATAAACCCCATTTCATTTCTTATAACATTCATTTCATTTGACTTAAAAATCTTTTTACATTCATCAACACTTATCACGGCGTTTCGACGTTTATTCGTCACACGCCTAATTTGTCTCTATTGTATATGTTTAGTATGCTTATACAACTTATCTAATACACCATTTATTAAAGTCAAGCATAATTATATTTCATAATATTCATGTTTTATAACTTATAACAACATCATTTATCGTCAGAAGCACTACACTTGTATACGTGCATGCCCGACGCCCTCTGATTGCCTCCTAATTCACATCAGTCCTAAAGATGACTATTTTGACCCCTTTTAATGACCTCAAAATAAATAACTTAAAGAACAAATGTTGTAGGTCTATTCGTTCTCGTTCTGGATCATCTTGAATCTCCTCAATCGAAGTTTGTATGAAAAGGTTATGCCCATTTTAGTAAAACATATCTGATCAGATTTTTTCAACATTTGTAAGTCAGACTACACCTCCGCCGGGGCAGAGGTTTTACACTATAATAGCCCACCGGGGTGGGCATGGCTACTGCAGAACCCCTGCCGGGGCGGGTATGGCTACTGTAGTTGCAAAAATGGCACTCCTCTACTACGAGCTATCATGCCAAACTCCCATCCAAACAACAATTTAATGATACTTAATTAATATAAACTTACTACTAAACATTCCTAGCATGCTTTTAACAATCCCAAACATACAAACAATCAAATTCAAGAATCAATTCAAGATTTATGCCATTTTTCCAAAGTTTAACACATTTAGCGATTCTCTTCACTATGGATTCGTTACTTGACCAAATTACTTCGTTTAAATTTCGTTGATTTCTTATTTAACCATATTAACAATGTCTAGCATCAATTGACACATTCTATCATGATTCAACCATAAACGTTTCAACTCAAAACATGTATTTTAGTACTTTTCTAATAACTTTGCAAAACTTGAATTTTAAGAACATATAGAGGAATATTACCTTCTGTGAAGTTTGAATTGTTACACTAGCTTCAATTTGCAGATTGTATATGTTCAACCCAACACATTCACACATAACTTGAAGTTTAATAGAGAATTTAGCAAAAAGTCTGTAACTGAGAATGGCTCCATTTATAGGAAAGCTTGTGACCAAATCTGGGCTTTGCTCAATGAATTAATCCATTGGAATGGAGAAGAAGCTGATGGGTATGAAGGATTTGGTGGAAGAGCACTATTGAGACCATTCCCCTCCTCATGATTTTCTACCTCTGAGTTTGGTAATGAGGGACTAGTCCATATGCCTATTACGTGAAGAAGAAAGAAAAGACACTCATTTTGGGACAACTCTCTAATGCTCAACATTTAGACAACCACTATTAGCATACATTGGTTTATTTGATATTTGTCCCCAAATAAGCATATACACCCACTGTAAGAACCCAACTTTTATAAATAAAGATGAATGTTCTATAAATATTATTTTTTGAATATTATGGAATAAATTTGATATAATGTTATAGTTGTGGGTAATATTTATAAATTTTGCAAAGTAAGCAAGTTGTTATAAAATATTCGTTTGGTCGGGGAATATTGGTACGACAGCTCAATCATTGGTGGACCCCACAACGGAAGTATTGTAGAAGTTAGAAAACGACAAAATTATCTTTCTATAAAAATAACGGCGGAGGTGTTACCGTTAAAACTGTTGAACTACCCGGTAGAGTAAAAGTGCGATGTCTGGCGTGGTTTGCGTATAATAGCCCACGATATTGATTATTGATGCTTACGTGAGAAGTCACTCAACTATACTCAATTATTGCTACATTAATGGCTGCATCATATCTCTTATATTATTGATTCAATTATTGTCACAATATCATCTGTATAATATGTTATATTATTAAATCAATAATTGAGATGACAAGTTATAAATGATTAATAATTGTTGATAGATTAAATATGTGTTGATTAAAAATAAAATGATTTGTGGTAATATTTATTCAATCCTTGATGTATATAAAGAGTCTGTTATGAGACGTTTGTGGTAAGTTTGGTTATTTTATGGGGGGGCCCATATGTCATCATCTAAGAGTCTCTTTGTCAATAGTAATTACCTTCGTCAATAGTAATTACCTTCGTCAATAGTAATTACCTTCGTCAATAGTAATTACCTTTACCAGTCGTCAAACCACTTGTCATTTCACATTACAAAGAGCGTCAAACCAATTGTCGTTTCACATTACAAAGTCAAACCACTTTTCTTTTCACATCACCGATTCATCGCTTTACTTGCCTTTTCACATGGCAAGTGCTAAGCTAAAATCTTCTATAAATAGAGGCCTAGTGCTTCATTATTTTCATGAATTCATTCAAGCTATAGAAAAGAAAGTATAGATAGAAGAAGAGAGAAGAGTAAGAAGAGTATTCTCACTACTACACTACTATAGTATTCAATCTCCTACTAAAGTAAGGGGTGTTATTCTTTCTTATTCATGAAGAGAACTGTTGTTATTCCATTGCTTATTATTACATTTGGAATAACTCAGATATGCTGGGGTTTACCCTATACTTGGTGACATTCTTCTATTATTACATTGGAACATCCTGTGCATGTGTTTTTACACCGGACTGGTTCCGCCTTATTATTATTCTCATTTGGAACATCCTGCATGCATGTGTTTTATATCTGGGACTGGTTCCGCTCTTTATTATTATTCATGCTGGAACATCCTGTGCATGTGTTTTACGTGGGACCGGTTCCATTCTTTATTATTCTGTTCGAATATCCTCATCTGGTAGCGTTTCTGTGCGGACCGATTCCGTTATTTATTATTCATCATTGAATAACCTACACATGCGGTCATCACATGCATGGTGATTTCTTTTGTTATTACATTCTTTATTATATTCAGTTGGTTAAAACTTTGACTTCTATACTCCATGGAATTAGTGGAATATCCTTGATATTTGCGCTTCATCCAGTATCCTTTCATGGAAATATTCTTCTAAGTATTCTTGAATTTTACTCTACAAAGCAGTATCATGTTGACAGTTTGGATGTTATTGGTTCCTCGATAAATTAATTCTTGAACTTATTTTATTGAATTCTTATATCATTGTCATCATCCTCGTATTTATATTTTTTGAAAGTCATCTGTGGCCGGTAGTGCATAGATGGACTTGGTATGATTATGACCAGGGATTATTCGGTGTAATCATGACCGTAATGTTACAAATGATGTGGTAAAATCCTCATTGGCCGTAGTGCATTGATGGGCCGATTGTTGGCATGATCACGACCATTAATGAATACACAAATATTCTTTTACTTCATAGTGCATGGATAATTGTGGTCGTGATACTAAAAGATTATCCTCGGCCGTAGTAGTGCGGGGTGATTCGATGATGTGGAATATTTATTAAGTCGATTCTCACCTATAATAAAGATGATGAAAACCTTTTAAATCATAAAAGATAGTAGATTTTATTTTCTACTTGACTCTTTTAATGGATTCTTTGGTTCCATTGCAGCTTAAACTTGATGTTTATTATATTTTATCGGTTTAACATCATTTGAAGGCTAATGATAATTTATTCTGCATTATCTTAGTCATAATATTTCTTCTTGGGCTAGTTGAGCTCACCATTTCTTTCAACGTTTCTTGAAATGAGAATATAGGCGGGACGAGTCCTGGGAACGGAGTAATGGTCCAGAGGATAGCATTAGTAGTCCTCACTATTCTCGTGAAATAGTGTGATAATAATTTTAATGAGGACTCCTTTTGAGTTTGTATAATCTCTAGTAGACAATATTTGTATTAAAACTCACGCTTTATGTTTTATCGTATTGTACCTACATGTTGTATTAGTAAGTTGTATTTGAATTACATACCATGTATCCGCATGACCCAAGATGAGTGATGTATACCTAATTTTGGGGGCGTCCACAGTTTATATCGAGCTTAGGATATGATCCACAGCTAAGATGTGAGAATAGTACTAGGAGGGGAGAGACGAATTCCTTCGCTAGTATGACCTACTTAAGTTTATGTGCTATTTTATTGGTTCATTGTAATATAGGGATAATATGTTACATGTCAATTAACCTTTTATTTTGTGGCGATGTCTCAAAATGACATCCGAGAATGTTGAGAATAAAGAATGGAGCACGGTGTGACCGCTTGATTCACCACATATCAATAATCGGGATAATGTGCATAAGGAAGGCTACAATCCTCATGTAAACAACAACACTGACCAAATGATGAATGATCAAATGTTCAGAGGCTTTATGCAATTTATGCAACAAAGAAAGCAGAGCGGCTCTCATCCAAAAACGTAGGTGGAAACACTGGAAACTCTCGGGCGGTCACCGCTAAACAGTTCAAGGAGCTGGGACCACCGGAGTTTAAGGGAGAGCCAACACCACTTATGGAGGAAGCATGGATAAAGCGTATCACCAAGATATTTGATGTCTTGGGATGCTCCGAGGAGCAAAAGTTCCCCTTTGCACTTTTTTATGCTGCGCTGGAGAAGGCAGACATCGGGTGGGAATTCCAGAAACGTACTCAACTTTCTTGTCTTCAAGATATCTTGGGAGAAGTTCGGGAGTCGTTCAACGACAAATACTTTCCGAAAGTATTCGCCATACATGAAGGAGGTGGAGTTTATCAAGTTGGAACAAAACAATATGATCGTGTCGCAATACGAGGCAAAAATTCTATGAGTTATCCCAGTTCAATCCCCCACTTGGTGGATAATGAAGAGAGAATGGCGCGAATGTTTTTAAGAGGTTTGAAGCGGAATCGTCAACATCTTATTTCTCATAAACATGTTTGTATTCACATGTTGTAAATAGGGCTCGATTAGTGGAGTAGCGATAACGAGTCAACGAACTAAAAGAGAAAGTGGCAAAATTATAATACCAAATGAGAGTAGTCATCGAGGCGGTGACAACAAGCGTGGAGGGAATCAACAGGCCAGAAATGGTAACCACTTCGGTGGTAATCAGGGACAAAACAATAAGAATGGACATTTCAAGAAGAGGAGATTCAACAATGATGGAAAGACGTCAGCTCCAACACCCATTGTTAAGGAAGGAGAAAGACCACCTATCATATGCTTCAAATGCGGAGGGGAGGGACACATCAGTCCAAATTGCGCGATGCCGTCCAAAGCATGTTATAATTATGGAAGAGAAGGTCACATTACCCAATTTTGTCATGCACCGAAGACAAATTCAGCTAGGATGGAGGCACCAAAGGCCGTCCCAGAAAGGTCAAAGCCGGTAGTGCAAGGGAGAGCGTTTGTTGTGACCTCCCAGAATGCAAGGAACCCGAATGAGATCATCACGGGTAAGCTTATCATAAACTCTAACGAAGTCTATACTTTATTTGATACCGGTTCTACCCATTCTTTTATTTCTCCTACTTGCGCTCATCGATTAAATTTGACTCCGGAGAAATTAGACTTTGACTTATCTGTGGAAACTCCGTTGGGAGAAACCTTCATTACATCCACTGTTTATAAGTCTTGTTTGGTTCAAATCGGTACCTTCACATTACCTGTCGATCTTATTTCATTGAAAATACTTGCATTTGACGTGATTCAAGGGATTGATTGGTTAACTACTCATCATGCAAAGATTGATTGTTTTCATAAGGTTGTTAGCTTTCATATTCCTAATCAACCTATTATGCGAATTCAAGTGACCAAACCATTAAAATCAATCACGGTCATCTCAAGCCATAAAGCTATTCGCTTATTGAAAAACGGATGTCAAGCTTTCTTAGCTCATGTCACGATCTAAACAAAAATACGCCGACTTTGAATGATATTTACATTGTTAATAAATTTCTGACGTATTCCTCAAGAACTTCCCGCCTACCCCAGAGCGTGAAGTTGAATTTTGTATCGACCTTGAACCCTGCAGACAAAACCCATTTCCAAAGCCCCATATCGAATGGCTCTATTGAACTTCAGGAGTTAAAAACCCAATTATGGAATTGTTGAACATTGGTTTCATTCATCCTAAAGACGTCTCCTTGGGATGCTCCTGTTCTATTTATGAAGAAGAAAGATGGGAGTATGCGACTTTGTATTGATTATCGGGAGTCAATCATGTCACCATCAAAAATAGGTACCCATTGCCACGTATTGATGACCTGCTTGATCGCCACAAGGAGCCAAATTCTTTTCAAAGATTGATCTTCGCCCAGATATCACCAATTGAAGATTAGAACCGATGACATTCCAAAGATGACTTTCGAGAACTTCGAGACGGGCATTATGAATTCCTAGTCATGTCCTTTGGATTGACTAATGCTCCTCTTGCCTTCGTGGATATGATGAACCGAGTATTCAAGGAATATTTGGATCACTTTGTGGTCGTCTTTATTGATGACATCCTTATTTATTCCAAAAGCCGTGAAGATCATGAGCAACACTTGAGGCTGACACTCCAAAAGCTTCGTGAATATAAGCTTTATGCCAAGTTGAAGAAATGCGAGTTCTGTCTTGAGGAATTAGCATTCCTTGGGCACGTGGTATCAAGTCATGGAATATCTGTTGACCCAGCAAAGATTGAAGCTATTCAAAGCTGGGAGCAACCTAAATTAGTGACCGAAGTACGTAGCTTTCTCGGTTTAGCTGATTATTATCGGAGATTCGTGGAAGGATTTTCTCGAATCGCTACTCCATTGACTCAGCTGACTCGGAAAGATATAAAGTTCGCTAGAAATGAAGAATGTGAGAAGAGTTTTCAAGAACTCAAGAGGAAACTCATTTCGCACTGCTACGACAATACCATCCGCTCGGAGGGATTTGTCATCTACAATGATGCTTGGGCAAAGGGTTGGGATGTGTTCTCATGCAACATGGAAAAGTCATAGTTTATGCCTCGCGACAACTCAAAGAATATGAGAGGAATTATCCTACTCATGATCTAGAGTTGGCAGTTGTTGTCTTTGCACTTAAAATTTGGAGGCATTACTTGTATGGAGAGAAAGTGGAGATCTTTACGGATCATAACAGCCTCAAATATTTCTTCACTCAAAAGGAACTCAACATGCGACAACGACGTTGGCTTGAACTGTTGAAAGATTATGATCATACCATCCAATACCATCTTGGAAAAGCAAACGTGGTAGCTGACGCATTGAGTAGAAGATCATATGCAAGTACGAGTGCGATATTGTCAACGCAAGGGCCCATTTTGTGTGACTTGCAAAGGATGGAGATAGAGTTAAAGACTCCAGGGACGCATGTGACGATGGCGAATATACGAGTAGAACCGACTTTAATCGATAAAGTTAAAGCTGCTCAAGCTACAGACCTGGAGCTGATGCGTATGAGGAAGAAAGTGCAAGAAGGTGCTATGCCGGAAGCAAGAATCGATGAAGAAGGAATACTTCGAGTCAACTCCAGACTTTGTGTTCCTAACGACCCTGATTTAAAGTATAAAATCATGATGGAGGCGTACAACACACCGTTTGCAATCCATCCTGGGAATACCAAAATGTATAATGATATTCGTCATACATTTTGGTGGAGCAATATGAAGAGAGAGATAACGTTGTTTATCTCAAGGTGTCTAACTTGTCAATGAGTTAAAGCGGAGCATCAAGTACCAAAAGGTCCATTGCAACCACTTGAAATTCCAGAATGGAAGTGGGAGAACATTACCATGGATTTCGTTACCGGTCTTCTTAAGGTTTCTCAAGGCATAGATGCGATTTGGGTCATTGTTGATAGATTGACCAAGTCTCGATCATTTCTTCTTATCGAGAAACTTATACACTTGAACGTCTTGCTTTCGTATGTACATAAACGAGATTGTAAGATCATGGTATGCGGTATCCATAGTTTACGATCGAGACCCAAGATTCACTTCACGCTTTTGGGTTAGTTTGCAAAAAGCTATGGACACGGACTTACGATTTAGCTCGGCATATCATCCTCGAGACGGACACGACGATGGAAGGACTATTCAAACTCTTGAAGATCTATTAAGACTCGTGTGTCCTTGATTTCAAGGGAAGTTGGGACAAGTTCTTACCATTGGTGGATTTTTCCTACACAACAACAAAGCTTATCAATCAAGTATTGGCATGGCTCCATTCAAGCGTTGTATAGAAGAAAGTGTCGTTCTCGAAAGATCTTTGGGATGAGGTGGGTGAAGCAACGTTGTTGGGACCAGAGTTAGTGCGATATGACTACGGAAAAGATTCAAATGATCCGATAACGTATAAAAACCTCACAAAATCGACAAAAGAGTTATGCTGATCTTCATCGAAAGGACGTGGAATTCGATATAGGAGATCATGTGTTGTTACGTGTTGCTCCATGGAAAGGAGTTACAAGATTTGGAAAGAGAGGAAAACTCAATCCTCGATCGAGTAGGAACTGTGGCCTATAGACTCGCTTTACCGCCAAGTATATCTCGTGTTCATAACATTTTTAACATATCCATGTTACGTAAATATGTGAAAGACCCGAACCACATTATTGAGTTAGAACCGGACGAAATAGCGAAAGATTTGACGTATGAAGAGGTTCCTGTTCAAATCTTGGATAAGAAGGAACATATTCTACGCTCAAAAGTTATACCTCAAGTCAAGGTTTTGTGGAGAAATCACGATGTTGAGGAAATGACTTGGGAGTTAGAATCTGAAATGAAATCAAGGTATCCTTACCTCTTTGACATACCAGGTACGTACCCTAATTTCGAGGGCAAAATTTCATAAGAAGGGGAGGTTGTATGACCCCAACTTTTATAAATAAAGATGAATTTTCTATAAATATTATTTTTTGAATATTATGGAATAAATTTGATATAATGTTATAGTTGTGGGTAATATTTATAAATTTTGCAAAGTAAGCAAGTTGTTATAAAATATTCGTTTGGTCGGGGAATATTTTTTTTGTCAGGAAATATTCGTACGACGGCTCAATCATTGGTGGACCCCACAACGGAAGTATTTTTAAGTAGTTAAAACCGACAAAATTATCTTTCTATAAAAATAACTACGGCGGAGGTGTTACCGTTAAAACTATTGAACTACATGGTAGTAAAAGTATAGTAATCTGGCGTGGTTGCGTAGTAGCCACACGGATTAATTATTGATGCTTACGTGAGAAGTCACTCACCTATACTCAATTATTACTACAAAGAATTCTTTGCATCATATCTCTCATATTATTGATTCAATTATTGTCACAAAGATTATCCGTCATATAATATGTTATATTATTAAATCAATAATTGAGATGACAAGTTATAAATGATTAATAATTGTTGATAGATTAAATATGTGTTGATTAAAAATAAAATGATTTGTGGTAATATTTATTCAATCCTTGATGTATATAAAGAGTCTGTTATGAGACGTTTGTGGTAAGTTTGGTTATTTTATGGGGGGCCTATATGTCATCATCTAAGAGTCTCTTTGTCAATAGTAATTACCTTCGTCAATAGTAATTACCTTTACCAGTCGTCAAACCACTTGTCATTTCACATTACAGGCGTCAAACCAATTGTCGTTTCACATTACAGGCATCAAACCACTTTTCTTTTCACATCACCAGTCGTCAAGCCACTTGCCTTTTCACATGGCAAGTGCTAAGCTAGAAATCTTCTATAAATAGAGGCCTAGTGCTTCATTATTTTTCATGAATTCATTCAAGCTATAGAGAAAGAAAGTATAGAGAGAAGAAGAGAGAAAGAAGAAGAGTATTCTGTTACTACACTACTATAGTATTCAATCTCCTACTAAAGTAAGGGGTGTTATTCTTTCTTATTCATGAAGAGAACTGTTGTTATTCCATTGCTTATTATTCTGTTGGAATAACCTGTATACGCGGTTTACCCTATACTTGGTGACATTCTTCTATTATTCTGTTGGAACATCCTGCATGTGTTTTACACTACTTCGGTTCCGCCTCTTATTATTATTACTCGCTGGAACATCCTCGCATGTGTTTTTTATACCGGACCGGTTCCGCCTTTTATTATTATTCTGCTGGAACATCCTGTCTCATGTGTTTTACGCCGGACTGGTTCCATTCTTTATTATTCGCTCGAATATCCCATGCATGCGTTTTACGGGGACTGGTTCCGATTATTTATTATTCTGTTGGAATAACCTACCTGCGATGCTCCTATCACACGCATGGTGATTTCTTTTGTTATTACATTCTTTATTATATTCAAATGGTTAAAACTTTGACTTCTATACTCCATGGAATTAGTGGAATATCCTTGATATTTGCGCTTCATCCAAAGATCCTTTCATGGAAATATTCTTCTAAGTATTCTTGAATTTTACTCTACAAAGCAAAGATCATGTTGATGATTTGATGTTATTGGTTCCTCGATAAATTAATTCTTGAACTTATTTTATTGAATTCTTATATCATTGTCATCATCCTCGTATTTATATTTTTGAAAGTTATCTGTGGCTAGGAAGTGCATAGATGGACTTGGTATGATTATGACCGTGGATTATTCTTGTAATCATGACCGTAATGTTACAAATGATGTGGTAAAAATCCTCATTGGCTGTAGTGCATTGATGGGCGAGTTGTTGGCATGATCACGACCATTAATGAATACACAAATATTCTTTGCTCATAAGGCATGGATAATTGTGGTCGTGATACTAAAAGATTATCCTCGGTAGTAGTGCGGGGGTGATTCGATGATGTGGAATATTTATTAAGTCGATTCTCAAATAACGATGATGAAAAACCTTTTAAATCATAAAAGATAGTAGATTTTATTTTCTACTTGACTCTTTTAATGGATTCTTTGGTTCACCGCAGCTTAAACTTGATGTTTATTATATTTTATCGGTTTAACAACGTTGAAGGCTAATGATAATTTATTACGCATTATCTTAGTCATAATATTTCTTCTTGGGCTAGTTGAGCTCACCATTTCTTTCACTTGTTCTCTTCGTGAAATGAGAATATAAATGGGGACGAGTCTGGGAGCGGAGTAATGGTCCGGAGGATAGCATTAGTAGTCCTCACTATTCGTGAAATAGTGTGATAATAATTTTAATGAGGACTCCTTTTGAGTTTGTATAATCTCTAGTAGACAATATTTGTATTAAAACTCACGCTTTATGTTTTATCGTATTATACACATATGTTGTATTAGTAAGTTGTATTTGAATTACATACACTATGTATCTGGCGCACCCAAGATGAGTGATGTATACCTAATTTTGGGGGCGCCACAGCCCTATACATCCACCATTAAAGGGTATGGTTGCACTGCCTTAGACTTGATACTTACTCGTAATATACTCAAGAAATTGGTGATTATCCAAGATATTTAATGTCACCAACTTACTATGATAAAATAATTTCACATAAATTATTTAATATCGATAGATAAATTTTTATTCATCTTCTTTACTTCAAATAACTCGCCTCTCCAATAAATAACAAATATATAATAATAATAATATATTTATTAAACACAGAAATCACTTTTAGTATAGTTTATATTACCCCATGCAACATCATACCACATACCTCACAACGCATATATATATATATATATATATATATATATATATATATATATATATTCTTATTCGATCCATTCTCATGCATTAAGAATTTTATTTACTAAATTCTTATTTTAATAATTTCTGAAAATTCGGGTTCTTACACAACCTGTGTCTGATGGCCATAAAAGGAAAGTCCAACTCAACCACTGATCGTCAAGAAATCGATATCAGTGAGGTATTTGACTTCAACACTCCTGATGTTAATATAGATGATCTTAGATCTGTTTTGCATGATATTACTTCTGAATTACATAGATACATGAAGCTATTCAAGATTCTATCAAAGGATTATTCTCTTTTTCAAGAGAATAAAGAAAAAGTGCAAGTAGAGTTGGAAACCTCTCTACGAAACATTGCTTCTCTATCTAAGCATGAAACAGAGAATAAGGATTTAAGAAAGATAACTTAAACAAATCCTCTGAGAGAATCTATTCTTAACTCTAAGATAGCGAAATTGGAAAAGACAATCTTCATGTGGAATCAATCTTCCTCATCTATGAATTCACTAATCACAAGTTAAAGGGTGGTCTCTGATAGATCTGGATTAGGATTTGATGGTTTTTCTTCCTCAAATCTAAGTATGAAAAAATATCTGGAAACAAACAAAAATAATGCTTCTTCTATAATACCCACGAATTTTAAATAAATAATATTAATATTGAGAATAATGATTGTTTGAATATTTATTTGAATATAAATATATATAGTGATGGCATGAGTTGTGGTAATTAATTTAATTGAATAAACATATGATAATTGAGTAATGTGGTAGAAGTGATGAGAAACTTAATTTAAGCTTATGAAATTATGCCTAGTGTGGCAAAGTGATAAAATGAGAAAGTTACTAATTAAATGAATGATGAAATGAATGAAATTAATTAGTACTAATAATGAGTAAAAAATTACAGTGTGATAGACTAATTTCTATTATTAGTAATTATTTATCGTGAGCAAAATCATGTAATGTGTAGTCTTATATATTAAGGTTTCTTCATTCAATATAAAATAAGGTGTGACATTAGAATGTGAATAATTATTATATAAGACTATATGATAAAAGTAAGCTTAACTTATGTAATTTACTAAGTTGTATGAACGAGTCTTATGTGACAACATGATGTGTGGTGGAGAAATTAAAGGTGTATTTTAAACATATGAGAGAAATTAACTTGGATTAAATAATTATTTATTATTAAATGTTTATTTCAAATATTTATGTAGAATTGGAATAATAAGTTTAGGGAAAATAATGGGGTATTGGTACCCAACTAAATTAAATTCTAGTCTAATGTAAATATTATTGGAAGTAAACCAATGTACATGGATTATATAATTATATGTGTTTAATGTATGAGTGGGTTTATGTATTCACATTTGTGGCTGAGTATTAGGAGGGAGTGTCCCAAATTGTGTGTTATTTCTTCAGTCACGTGAAATAAAAAAAGGCTAGCTTGCTTCTTCTTCTCCAAAACTCATAGCTTCCAAATGATGAAGAGGGGAGTGGGCTAAATAGTGATTAGGAATTGATATTCCACCAACTCTCCATGAACCATTAGTTTATTCTTTCTTCCTTTGGTTTAATTCATGGACCAAAACCCAAATTTGGTCCATGGTTCTTCTATAAATAGAGATTATCTTCTTCATTTTTTGCATTTGAATTTCTGAGAATTTTAGTGAGTGAGTGGTTGAGAAGTTGGGAACAATCAGAAGTAAGGATCAAGGAGTGTCAATTTAGCTTCAAGAGGTATAATTCTTAAACCATGTTCTTAGAATTCTGAGTTTGGTGAAATATTAGAAATATCATAAATACTTGTTATTTGAGTCAAAAAATTGATAGTTGAAGTATGATGGAATTAGTAAATTGATGCTAGACATTGTTAATATGGTTGAATACGAAAATAACGAAAGTTAAACGGATTAATTTGGTCAAGAAACGAATCTTTGATGAAGAGAATCACTAAATATGTTAAACTTTAGAAAAATGACATAAACTACGAATTTGATTATTGAATTTGGTTGTTTATGTGATTTAGAACTATGCTAGGGATGTTTGGTAATAAGTTTATGGAGTTTATATCAATTGGGTATTCTTAAATTGCTGTTTGTATGAGAAATTGGGATGTTGGTTCGCAGCAGGGGAGTAGGAGCTCAACTGGAGTAGCCAAGTCTCAAGCAAAGGTTGCTAGGCCGACAGTATACCGCTCGCTTGGGGTCCCGCAATATAAAAGACCACTTTTACGGGGGTTGGATGATGAATTGGATTATTGTTTTTGTTGTTCAACACAAGGAATCCTAAATTGGCCTAACCTAACTTAACTCAAGGAGTTTACATAATCTTTAAACATGTATCAATACGTATTGTAAGATGTATTAGTGGGCTCGGGGTTGAGTTATAATCTTTTGGAAGAAATATTTAAAAGTCAAAAACCAAACTCGATAAAGATTGGGTCTTTTTGAAATCCAACCTTTTGAGCATATGTTTGCAACTTAGTTAGTTTTATAAATGAGTATGAAATGTGAATTCAATGTACTTTGCATACTTAGTTTGTTTATCATGAGATTTTTAGAATATTTAAAGATTTGAAAACTAATTGATTTGAAAACTCTATGACTTGTATTGTGAACTTTTGAATAATTATAATAGGATACTTTATGCCTATAGAGATAACCGACATGTTCGCACATCTAGCTAGACACGTTATAAACAACGTAAGCATGAACTAAAATGAGTTTATGTGACAACCCCAAAATAGGTATACACAACCCATTTTGAGACGCCAGATACACGGTACAGAATTCAAATACAAACTTCATTTATACAACTGTTGAACTGTCGTGCAAAATACGACAACACATAAGCTGTGAGTTTCAATAGAAATCTCTAAACCGATGATACTTTACATAAAGGTACAGTCGATAACTGTTTTAGAAATTAAATTCTTTGGAAAATGCTCAAGGAATCCTTGGTTGACCCAATAGACCCCAAAGAAGAACGAGAAGAGTACTATCTTGCTCATTCCAGTGGTGGGTATCTTCTTGCTGTCGACGTCGGGATTTTTAATTATCCCTTTTCGTTACTTGTTCTTTGGTGTTCTCATTGTAGGTGAGATTTGTTTGAAAAAACAAGTAAAAAAGGTCCGACATGTATAATGTCGACGATGGGACTGTTAAGAGTCGCCAATTGGTTTTTTAAATGGTTGTACCAACACAACCGAGAAAAGGTTTGCATATTGACCCAGTGATGTGACACTGCTAAACGGGTCGGTGAAACCGAGATTCATTAGGGTCCGGGGACTTGGTTATGCGGAGGGAAGATGTTAGGCACCCCCCGACATCCGTGTTACCATGGTGACCGCCTCTTTTCAAGAAACTATTATCTGAATGTGTGTGTGTGTGGGTCAATATACTGTTATTTGGAAGTAGTCGCGAGGCCTCGTTCGCACTTTATATACACGTGGTTTGAATTTATGTAAAATTCAGGTTTTAAGCAAGATATGGCAGTGATGTTTTATAAAAGAGGTTTTTCAAACCCTGATGCTCAATAGTAATTGAGACCTTTTACACTCCCATTTTATTAAGTGTTCGATTTGATTGATTTTATTTTACGAATGCGAGGCATCCGCATGAAAATAATGTACAAAATAATGCCGACTTCCTCGTGGGTATGGAAACCATCTGAGGAAATTCAGACACCGCAGAATAATTTACAAGTCGCCATAAATTGAAAAATGTCCATCACGGAACCGAATCTAGATCCAATAGTCAATCTATGATCACATGATTCCTAGGCGCATATAATACCGCAATTTGTATGAAAGCAAAAGAATCAAGTATATATATAAAAGTCAGAAATATATATATATGTATGCAGATCACCAACCACGAAAGCACCTCCATGGGGATCAAAATGTAAATAAAGTCAGTAAAAAGCTATCAACCGCCACGGAGGAAACTCCCAAGGGATTTAAACTTAAATACAAATAATATACGATCAACTCGCCACGAAGGAAACTTCAGCAGATTTAAATATAAATAAAGTCAGAAGCGATCAATCGCCATGAAGGAAACTCAGTGCAGATTTATATATATATATATATATATATATATATATATATATATATATATATATATATATATATATAAAAGTAATAAACGCATTCGATGTAAAATCTGTGCTCATCGAATGTAGTTCGAGAATAGTTTATATATATAAGTATATATATATATATAAAACGAGTAAACTCACCTGGATGTAAAATTCAGGGCTCATCGAATAGAGTCCAGACACACAATTAATATATATAAGTATATATATATATATATATATATATATATATATATATATATATATATTAAGCAAGAAATGCACCTGCATCAAGTCTAGGCTCATCGAAAAAAGTTTGACACACATTTCATATATATAAATATATATATAGAAAAGCAAATAAACGCTCCAGACCGAAGTCTAGGCTCATCGAACAAAGTTCGACACACAGTTCATATATATAAATATATATATATTGAAAAGCAAATAAACGCTCCCGACCGAAGTTTAGGCTCAATCGAGGCATAACTCGATAATGTTAGTCAATATATATAAATATATATATATATATATAATATATATATATATATACAAGCTAAAACAAAACCACAGACCAAAGTCTGGGCAAATGCGCGTAACACGACTCTCAATGTGAAGAAGGGTGTGTGCAGAGATGAAGAGAAATACTCTAAAGTGTGTGAGAAGGCTTACAGTTGACTGCCAAAGAAGGCTTTTATATCTTTAGAGTGGGTAAACACTGGCTTTTGTAGGTACAAAAGGGATATATATGAGCTCACATGTGTTTAAAATGAGAAAGTATACCGCATGGGGTGAGTGTAGAGCAAATTGGGCATGGCTTCCTCGCCGTTTTTCTCTTTCAAAATGGGCAGCCCAAGCCCTCTATTTATATACGATTTAGCCGCAGGTGTACCAGAGGCAACCCGGGTAGGCCCGAGTTTTTCTGCCTGTCGTCTCAAGACGTGCACTGGGCAATCAGAATGTCCACTCGAACTTTCGGCGCAATCCGCATCCGCTTGTGGTATACAGGACCTATTTCGGACCGTCGTTGTCGAGAGTTGTACGATGGCATGGGATTTGAGTTTGTACGAAGTCATTGAAGATGGGACGATCCCTCCGGTCTTCAAGCTTCAACTTTCATCCGTTACCCCGCACAATAGTCACTCAGGATTGGTTAGTCTTGTGGGACATCGTTGCATAGAGATGTTGAGACTACATGGCATGGCATCGCGTTGGCGAGATGATGATGTTGCCCCTCACCGGTGTTATCGCCGGATTGAGCTGATAAAGCAGACGTTGTTCAAGCTTCGCTGAGATTGGACTGCTGCATTTGTCGAAGGTCCTCATTGTCATCTTTGAGGTGTGCCTGTCTTCCCGATGTTATCGTCGAGTTGGTACATTATATCTCATTGTGAGCGCCGAGATTGAAGCCGGTCGCATTTGAAACAAGCATTTCCGGGGTTATCGCCGAAACTGCATTCCTTGGGGTTATCACCAAGGTTGGTGGCTATTCCCATGGTTGGGACTGAGACTGGATACCTCAGGGTTATCTCCGAGATTAATCGGTCTTCTCCGGTGTGTGTTCCGGTATTGGATCTGCATGCCTTGGGGTCACATCTGAGGTTATTCCCAGAGTGATCTGGGGTTGATGCTGAACTTCTGGTAGTATCCGGTATGGATATGGATTGTCTTTCAGGGTTCCCTCTTAAAAGACGAATCTATCCTCCTGCAATGTTAGTCACAGGTGTACAGAAAATTTCAAGTGTCTACAGATGCCCCTCTTTATCATACTCATGCATGGCGATGCATGGGTAGGATAAAGAATCCTAGACACTTGAAACGCAGCAAGACAAACACGGTACTATGGGTAGCAACATGATACAAATGTATGATGCATGTGTACGGGGTTGTAGCCTAACATGCTGGGGGTATGATTGCTGGCTCCCTGTTGCTTCAACTGGGGATTGGGAATGATGAGCAGATTTGATGTGTAATCCGAAACTGTCAGGATGTTGATGTTGGAGTTATCACCAAATCCCCGTGTCTTCGTTTATGACTTGATCCTGAAGATGTACCTCTTATGTGTAAGAGATCTATGGGGATAAAGCTTGGTCTGTTTGAGGATGTGTATAACATATTCCATGATCTATCCTCTTTGATACCGTTGACCTCTCCTGGTTAGTATCGCCAGAATATGTCACGATTCTATTGGATTTTGTAAAACCCCAACTTTTGAATAAAGATGAATTTTCTATAAATATTATTTTTGAATATTATGGAGTGAAATTGATATAATGTTATAGTTGTGGGTAATATTTATAAATTTTACAAAGTACGCAAGTTGTTATATAATATTCGATTGGTCGGAGAATATTCATTTTAATAGGGAATATTCGTACAACGACACAATCATTGGTGGACCCCACAACGGAATTATTGTCGGATTGAGAAAACGACAAAAATACTTTATGAAAATAACGGCGGAAGTTTTACTGTTAACTGCTGAAACACCCTTGTTAAAAGTACAAAGAATACGCATGGTTGCATAGTAGCACACTACAGATTAATTATTGATGCTTACGTGATAAGTCACTCGCTTTTGTTGGTATTATTAATGTAATAATACATAAAATCTTTTTACATAAAATGTAATACTTTTATAAAGTTATTCTATAAATAGAATATATTATATTCTATTATGCATAATGTTGCATAATGTCTCGCATAGTGTTTTGTATAGTAAAATTTTTTTATATAAAAAGTAATACTTTTATAAAGTTATCTGCTTTATTAGACAATAATTAGAATATATTATATTTTATTATGCATAGTATTTGTATAAGGCCCTGATAGTGTTTGCATAGTAAAATCATTTATAAAGTTATTCATTTTATTAGATTATAAATAGAATATATTATATTTTATTTAAAAGATTTTTCTTTAAATATGGACCATCGATTAAAGTAGATCAATCTGGACCGTTCATGAGTTAGTTACTTATGCAGGTCCATTTTTCTATAAATAAGCTCATTCCTTCATTATTTTCTTACTTAATTCACTTGAAACTTTAGAGAGATAAACTATAGAGAGAAAGAAGAAAGTATTCTGCTACTTCACTACTTATATATCCAAAGACTTTCTTCTTAAGGTAGGGATATTATTTGTTGTACTCTGTAGGGGTGTTATTCTTTGTATTTTCAAGAGAACTTATGTTATTCCATTCTTTATTATTCTCATTGAATAACTCAGATACGCAAGCTACCCTATACTTGGTGACATTCTTCTATTATTCTGTCTTTACTATTCATTGGAATATCATGTTCTATGCTTTTACGCCTTTACCGATTCCGCCTTTTTATTATTCTGTTAGAATATCCTGTCAGGCATTTTACGGACCGATTCCGCCTTTATTATTATTATTCAGCTGGAATATCCTGTATGTGCATTTTATGCCGACCGATTCCGCCCTTATTAGTATTCTCGTTGAATAACTTCGCCTATCATGGGCACCGCATGCATGGTGATTTCGTTGTTATTCCATTCTTTATTATTCTGCTGGAACATCCCGCTTGCGATGTAATTTTAACCGACTTGGTTCCGTTATTTAGTATTCGTTGAATAACTCGTCATCATGCGAAGTAACGATGCATGGTGATTTCTTTTGTTATTCCATTCTTTATTATACTTAGTTGGTTAAAGTTTTGACTTCTATACTCCATGAAATTAGTGGAATATCCTTGATATTTGCGCTTCATCCAAAGATCTTTTCATGGAAATATTCTTCTCGAGCATTCTTGAATTTTACTCAACAAAGCGATTATCATGTTGACAATTTGGACGTTATTGATTCATGGATAAATTAATTCTTGAACTTGTTTTATTGAATTCTTATATCATTGTCATCATTCTCATGTTTATATTATGTTGAAAGTCATCTGTGGCTCAGAGTGCATAGATGGACTTGGTATGATTATGACCGTGGATTATTCTTGTAATCATGACCGTAATGTTACAAATGATGTGGAAAAAGTCCTCATTGGCCCGTGAGTGCATTGATGGATAGTTGTTGGCATGATCATGACCATTAATGAATACACAAATATTCTTGGCCCGTAGTGCGTGGATAATTGTGGTCGTGACACTAAAGAATATCCGTGGGTAAAAGTGTAGGTAGGGGTGATTCGATGATGTGGATTATTTATTAAGTCGAGTCCCAAATATAAAAGTGATGAAAAACTTTTAAATCATAAAAGATAGTAGATTTTATTCTCTACTTGACTCTTTTAATGGATTGTTTGTTCTCGATGCGCTAAACTTGATGTTTGTTTTATCAGATCGCTTTAACACTCGCTTAAGGCTAATGATAATTTATTCTCGCATTATCTTAGTCATAATATTTCTTCTCGGGCTAGTTGAGCTCACCCTTTCTTTCACTGTTCTCTTCAGGAAATGAGAATATAGCTGGAACGAGTCTGGGAACAGAGTGATGGTCCTAGATGGTGCATTAATAGTCTTTACTATTCTGTGCAATAGTGTGATAATAATTGTAATGAGGACTCCTTTTGAGTTTGTATACTCTCTAGTAGACAATATTTGTATTCAAACTCACAGTTTATGTTTTTGTCGTATTGTACACGACAATTGTATTATTAAGTTGTATTTGAATTACATACCATGTATCCGGGCGACTCAAGATGGGTGATGTATACCTAATTTTGGGGGCGTCACAGTTGGTATCAAAGCTTAGGGATATGATCCATGGCTAAGATGTGAGACTATAACTAGGAGGGGAGAGACGGGGAATTCCTTCGCTAGTATGACCTACCTAAGGTTATTTGGTATTTAATTGGTCGGTCAAAATTTAGGGATAATATGTTATATGTTAATTAACCTTTGTTTTGTGGCAGTATTTGAAAATGACATCCGAGAATGTTGAGAATAGCAATGGAGCACCAGAGACCGTTGAGTCTCCACATATCAATAATCAGGATAACGTGCATCAGGAATGCGATAATCCTCATGCAAATAACAACACGGACCAAATGATGAATGATGGATTGTTCAGAGGCTTTATGCAATTCATGCAACATCAGGCGAGAGTGGCTCCTGTCCAAAAGGTAGGTGGAAACACTTGAAACTCTCGGACGATCACCGCTAAACAATTCAAGGAGCTGGGACCACCAGAGTTTATTGGAGAGCCAAAACCACTGAAGGCGGAAGCATGGATAAAGCAGATCACCAAGATATTTGATGTCTTGGGATGCTCCAAGGAGCAAAAGGTTCCTTTCACCACCTTCATGTTGCGTGAAGAGGCAGATTACTAGTGAGAATCTGTAAAACGTCCCCAGCCTGACGCACTCAAGATGTCTTGGGAGAAGTTCCAAGAGCTATTCAACGACAAGTACTTTCCCGAGAGTATTCGTCACATGAAAGAAGTGGAGTTTATCAAATTGGAACAAAACAATATGACCGTGTCGCAATACAAGGTTAAATTTGTGGAGTTATCCCAGTTTGCATCCCATTTGGTCGATAATGAGGAGCGAATGACGCGAATGTTTTTAAGAGGTTTGAAACCGGAGATACGTCAATATCTTATTTATCATAAACTGTGTTTGTACTTAGATGTTGTAAATAGGGCTCAGTTATTGGAGCGCGGTAACGAGTCTACGCAACCAAGTGAAAGCAGCCGGCAACATGAAAATACCAGTGGTATCAGTCATCGAAACGGTGACAACAAACGTGGAGGGAACCAATATGCCAGAAATTGTAATCACTTCGGTGGTAATCATGGCCAAGACAGTAAAAATGGACATTTCAGGAAAAGGAGATTCAACAATGATGGAAGGACGTCAGCACCAGCACCCGTTGTTAAGGAAGGAGAACGACCACCTATCATATGCTTCAAATGCGGAGGGGAGGGACACATCAGTCCAAACTGCACAATACCGTCCAAAGCATGTTATAATTGTGGAAGAGAAGGTCACTTAGCCCGATTTTGTCGTTCACCGAAGACAAGTTCAGCCAGGATGGAGGCACTAAAGGCCGCCCCGTAAAAATTCAAAGCCAGAGTGCAAGGGAGAGCGCTTTGTTGTGACCTCCTGAAAGCAAGGAACCCGAATGAGGTCATCACGGTAAGCTTATCATAAACTCTAATAAGTCTATACCTTATTTGATACCGGTTCTACCCATTCTTTTATTTCTCCTACTTGCGCTCAACGATTAAATTTGAATCCGGAGAAATTAGACTTTGACTTATCTGTAGAAACTCCGTTGGGAGAAACCTTCATTACATCCACTGTTTATAAGTCATGTTTGGTTCAAATCGGTACCTTCACATTACTTGTCGATCTTATTTCATTGAAAATACTTGCATTTGATGTGATTCTAGGGATTGATTGGTTAACTACTCATCATGCTAAAATTGATTATTTTGTAAGGTTGTTAGCTTTCATATTCATAATCAACCTATTATGCTAATTCAAGCGACCAAACCATTAAAATCAATCACTACCATCTCAAGCCATAAAGCTATTCGCTTATTGAAAAACGGATTTCAAGCTTTCTTAGCCCACGTCCACGCATCTAAACAAAAATACGCCGCTTTTGAATGATATTTCTATTGTTAATGAATTTCCGACGTATTTCCCAGAACTTCCCTCGCCTACCCCGAGCGCGTGAAATTGAATTTTGTATCGACCTTGAACCTGGTACAAAACCCATTTCCAAAGCCCCATATTGAATGGCTCCTATTGAACTTCAGGAGTTAAAGACTCAACTGCAGGAATTGTTAGACATTGGCTTTATTCGTTCTAGTACTTGTCCTTGGGGTGCTCCTATTCTATTCGTGAAGAAGAAAGATGGGAGTATGCGACTTTGTATTGATTATCGGGAGTTGAATCATGTCACCATCAAAAATATGTACCCATTGCCACGTATTGATGACCTATTTGACCACCAGTAAGGAGCCAAATTCTTTTCAAAGATTGATCTTCGCCCGTATATCACCAATTGAAGATTAGAATCGATGACATTCCAAAGACGACTTTCAGAACTCGGTACGGGCATTATGAATTCCTAGTCATGTCCTTTGGATTGACTAATGCTCCTGCTGCCTTCATGGATATGATGAACCGAGTATTCAAGGAATATTTGGATCACTTTGTGGTCGTCTTTATTGATGACATCCTTATTTATTCCAAAAGCCGTGAAGATCATGAGCAACACTTGAGGCTGACACTCCAAAAGCTTCGTGAATATAAGCTTTATGCCAAGTTGAAGAAATGCGAGTTCTGGCTTGAGGAAGTAGCATTCCTTGGGCACGTGGTATCAAGTCATGGAATATCTGTTGACCCAGCAAAGATTGAATCTATTCAAAGCTGGGAGCAACCTAAATTAGTGACCGAAGTACGTAGCTTTCTTGGTTTAGCTGATTATTATCGGAGATTCGTGGAAGGATTTTCTCGAATCGCTACTCCATTGACTCAGCTGACTCGGAAAGATACAAAGTTCAGTTAGAGCGAAGAATGTGAGAAGAGTTTTCAAGAACTCAAGAGGAAACTCATTTCGGCACCTGTTCTGACAATACCATCTGGCTCGGAGGGATTTGTCATCTACAGTGATGCTTCGGGCAAAGGGTTGGGATGTGTTCTCATACAACATGGAAAAGTCATAGCCTATGCCTCGCGACAACTCAAAGAATATGAGAGGAATTATCCTACTCATGATCTAGAGTTGGCAGCTGTTGTCTTTGCACTTAAAATTTGGAGGCATTACTTGTATGGGGAGAAAGTGGAGATCTTTACGGATCATAAAAGCCTCAAATATTTCTTCACTCAAAAGGAACTCAATATGCGACAACGACGTTGGCTTGAACTGTTGAAAGATTATGATCATACTATCCAATACCATCCTGGAAAAGCGAATGTGGTAGCTGACGCATTGAGTAGAAGATCATATGCGGGTACTAGTGCAATATTGACAACGCAAAGTCCCATTTTGTGTGACTTGCAAAGGATGGAAATAGAGTTAAAGACTCCAGGGACCCATGTGATGATGGCGAATATACGAGTAGAACCAACTTTAATTGATAAAGTTAAAGCTGCTCAAGCTACAGACCTGGAGCTGATGCGTATGAGGAAGAAAGTGCAAAAAGGTGCTATGCCTGAAGAAAGAATCGATGAAGAAGGAATACTTCGAGCCAACTCCAGACTTTGTGTTCCTAACGACCCTGATTTAAAGTATAAAATCAT
This sequence comes from Panax ginseng, assembly GCA_020205605.1. Taxonomy (NCBI): domain Eukaryota; kingdom Viridiplantae; phylum Streptophyta; class Magnoliopsida; order Apiales; family Araliaceae; genus Panax; species Panax ginseng. The sequence goes on along the minus strand of CM035147.1, from coordinate 18,190,199 downwards.
GATGGAGGCGGATAACACACCATTTGCAATCCATCCTGGGAGTACCAAAATGTATCATGATATTCGTCATACATTTTGGTGTAGCAATATGAAGAGAGAGATAGCGTTGTTTATCTCAAGGTGTCTAACGTGTCAACGAGTCAAGGCAGAGCATCAAGTACCAAAAGGTCCATTACAACCACTTGAAATTCCAGAATGGAAGTGGGAGCACATTACCATGGATTTCGTTACCGATCTTCCTAAGGTTTCTCAAGGTATAGATGCGATTTGGATCATTGTTGATAGATGGACCAAGTCTGCTCATTTCTTACCGATACAAGAAACTTATACACTTGAACGTCTTGTTCGTATGTACATAAACGAGGTTATAAGATTGCATGGTATGCCAGTATCCATAGTTCCTGATCGAGACCCAAGATTCACTTCAAGATTTTGGGTTAGTTTGCAAAAAGCTATGGGCACGAATTTACGATTTAGCTCTAAGATATCATCCTCGATTTGACGGCAATGAGAGAGGACGATTCAAACTCTTGAAGATCTATGAAGACTCTATGTCCTTGACTTCAAGGAAGTTGGGATGTGTTCTTACCATTGGTGGAGTTTTCCTATAACAACAGCTTATCGCAAGTATCGGCCCGGCTCCATTCGAGGCGTACCGATAGAAGAAAGTGTCATTCTCCAAGATGTTGGGATGAGGTGGGTGAAGCAACTTTATTGGGACCAGAGTTGGTACGTATGACTACTTTAAAAGATTCAAACGATCCGACAACGTATAAAAACCCCTAAGAACTTCCTAGCCTACCCCAGAGCGTGAAGTTGAATTTTGTATCGACCTTGAACCCGTAGACAAAACCCATTTCCAAAGCTCCATATCGAATGGCTCCTATTGAACTTCGTGAGTTAAAGACCCAATTGCGAGAATTGTTAGACATTGGTTTCATTCATCCTAGTACGCCTCCTTGGGGTGCTCCTGCTCTATTCGTGTGAAAAGAAAGATGGGAGTATGCGACTTTGTATTGATTATCGAGAGTTGAATCATGTCACCATCAAAAATAGGTACCCATTGCCACGTATTGATGACCTATTTGATCGGGCCATAAGGAGCACAATTTTTTTCAAAGATCGATCTTCGCTTACGGATATCATCAAATTGAAGGTTAAAACCGAGGATATTCCAAAGACCGCCTTCGAAACTCCCCAGATGACGGGCATAATGAATTCTTAGTCATGTCTTTTGGATCGACTAATGCTCCCTGTTGCCTTCATGGATATGATGAACCAAGTATTCAAGGAATATTTGGATCATTTTGTGGTCGTCTTTATTGATGACATCCTCATATATTCCAAAAGCTGTGAAGATCATGAGCAACACTTGAGCCTGATACTCCAAAAGCTTTGTAAAAATAAGCTATATGCCAAGTTGAAGAAAGGCGAGTTCTACCTTGAGGAATTTGCATTCCTTGGGCACGTGATATTATGTCATGGAATATCTGTTGACCCAGCAAAGATTGAAGCTATTCAAAGCTGGGAGCAACCTAAATCAGTGACCGAAGTACGTAGCTTTCTCGGATTAGCTGGTTATTATCGGAGATTCATGGAAGGATTTTCTCGAATCGCTACTCCATTATGACCAGGGATTATTCGATGTAATCATGACCGTAATGTTATAAATGATGTGGAAAAAGTCCTCATTGGCCCGTAGTGCATTGATGGATAGTTGTTGGCATGATCATGACCATTAATGAATACATAAATATTCTTGGCCCGTAGTGCAGGGATAATTGTGGTCGTGATATTAAAGAATATCATTGGCCATAGTGCAGGGGTGATTCGATGATGTGGATTATTTATTAAGCTGAGTCCCAGCGATAAAAGTGATGAAAAACTTTTTAAATCATAAAAGATAGTAGATTTTATTCTCTACTTGACTCTTTTAATGGATTGCTTGTTTCGCTGCAGTTAAACTTGATGTTTGTTATATTGTATCGCTTTAACATCTTGCTTTAAGGCTAATGATAATTTATTCTCGCATTATCTTAGTCATAATATTTTTTTTCGGGCTAGTTGAGCTCACCCTTTCTTTCACTGTTCTCTTCAGGAAATGAGAATATACATGGAACGAGTCGGGGAACGGAGTGATGGTCCTAGATGGTGCATTAGTAGTCCTCACTATTATTGAGGACTCCTTTTGAGTTTGTATACTCTCTAGTAGACAATATTTGTATTCAAACTCACAGTTTATGTTTTGTCGTATTGTACACGACAATTTTATTATTAAGTTGTATTTGAATTCTGTACCATGTATCTCGCGACTCAAGAAGGGTGATGTATACCTAATTTTGGGGGTGTCACAGATTTACTGCCAACAACAAATGCTGTCAGGGATGCCTGACCTTCGTTGACGTGTACTTCACCGACATGTGAATCAACGGCTGAAAAAATCATGTGGGATATACTGTCAAGGTTGCTTGACCTTCGTTGACGTGTGAATCAATGGCTGATACTCTGTGGGCAGATTGTCAAGGTTGCTTGACCTTTGCTGATGTGTGGATTAATGGAACATTGCGTTGTGACCCCCGCCGGGGATCCGCTGGGGAATATGAGCAATCGAGCATGAAATCCTCGAATAGCTCTATAGCTCTGATAGGTTTAATTACCATCGGCTGAGATAACGTCAAGGCTGCTTAACCTTCGTTGATATGTGTGTCAACGGCTTGAATGTACGTTGTAATCCCCTTCGGGGACTCACGTTGTAACCCCCGTCGAGGACATACGTTGTAACCCCCGTCGGGGATATACGTTGTAACCCCCGTCGGGGACATCATTTAGGGTAACGACCCGGAGTTAGCGGCATCGGATCTGTACAAGGTATTGCTGGATATGTTTTGTAACAAACGAAATCATTGGCAGAGTATACCTCGTATTCGAGTGACTACCAATGAGCGATGTACAGACTCAAAGTTTCATCTGAGAAGACTTGGATTGTATGTTGTTTTGCTCAATCGCGTGGCATTTTTATTCCCGATTTGACCTTTCTAGTCCGTAATAACTCCTTTCTAACTCGAACTGGACCGAGCCGAAGGGGTGGGACCCACATAGGGGTGCCACAGGTGAGCCTGCGGCTAATAGTGGATGATAAATTCTAGCAGGTTGGCAACACAAGACATTTTCAGTTTGTCGCGCGAAGAGAAATCCGTGAGCCTCCTTCAGATCTGCTGAGTTCGGGCTATTTTGTGCAAATTATGTCACCGTACAAGTTTTCAACACTATCCTGGTAACGTATGCATGTATTTTTTCCAATTTTTATCCGTTGGATTTTGAGTTATCGCATGAAATGCATCTAAACACATAGTAGTGATTATGTACGCACAATTGACTTGATAAAAAATATTCAACATAGTAAATGTTAGTATTAAACCATGCTGAACATAATGATGTGAAAAAAATTGACTTTTGAGACAGTCAAATTGGCACCTTTTTCTGCTATTTTTTGTCCTATTTGAGGTCCAATGAGCAAAAGGTAGAAAGGCAAAGTACTCCTGATATTGAGGTTAACCTTATGCATGATGATTTTGATTTTTAATGCATATATTATGTATATGACTTTAAAGGTGTGTGCTCTCGAATGGCCACCTAGACATGCCTATGTGCATGTGGACAGTCTTATTTTCAAAGGGGACTATGACAAATTTTTTCCAAATATAGGCATTGGGTAGTCATGCATTTTAACTCTATTGTATGTTAAAGTAAATGCATGCATGCATATAGTCATAAATGCATTTTAGAAAGCTCCAGGTAAGGAAATACCACACCCTTTCTGAGGTGATTTGGAGAATTGTTTTCCAGATATCATGGATCCGGATCAGCCGAGCAGTTCCCATAGGACCACTTCTAGTATACGATGGAGGGTTTCTGAAGTGCCTCGTCCCCGCTCTGTGAGATAGCCTCGTAGGTTGGTGGACGCCGTGATTCGTCCAGTCCGGGCAGACGTGCCAGACGTTGAGGACGAGGAGGCGGATATTCCGATTGAAGATTCCGCTCCTGCTGCATATGTCCTTCGTAGGGAGCTACCTTGTATTCAGGTGGCAAACCCAGAGCTGGTGGGTGATTTGAGCAGACATCCATCGATGTATTTGCATGCTAACGAGGTATAGCGTTAGACTTTGATCTTCCTTCTTTCCTATTGATGAGGAGCAAAGGGTTTTGATGGTGATCTGCATTTCATTCAGGTTCCTGGCTTCACACAGCCTCAAGGGAACTAGTTCAGCATTCACTCCTATGTACTAGGCGCTTCATCCTAACTATAGAGCGGTAGTGCATGAGTGGGGATTCAGGGCATTCTTCTCCATCCTTCCCCGTCGTTGTCCCTCGGGTTACCTCAGGGCATTGTCTGAGTGATGGTTTCATCAGACTCAGTCACTCCATCTGTTGGATTGTGAGGTGATGATGACGCCGATGGACTGGCGATTTATCACAGGTATGGAGTTTGGAGGGGAGCCTGTGCCTTGTATGGCGAATATTACCCCTACTGCCTTCGGATCCTTGTTAGGAGTTCTACGTGAGGCGCCAAAGGCGTGGATCGTCTGCTCGTGTCCTTTGAGCGTAGATGCTATGAGCTGGCTTTTGAGTGAGCCCATGCCTGATGATGTCAGAATCAGGGATCGCGTTCTATGGCGATTATTCCTGATGATCATTAGAGGCTGCTTCAAAGAAGATAACTCTTTCATGGTGTCTTTCACTTTGATCAGCGCCATGCGTGACGTGGACCATATTAGAGAGTATGATTGGGGCTCCTATACCTTTGCCTATTTCCTCCGGGGCATGGGTATGCACTCACAGGGTTTGACCGAGGCTTGGCTAGGATTTTACCCATTTCTGCTGGTGAGTATTTCTCTTGTCTTTTCCCATTTATTGGTTAAGAGTGTTTACTGATAGCAGATGTTTTGCCATTGTGTTGGCAATTTTGGGCCTATGAGAGGCTCCCATGCTTGCGTCCTGTGAGTGTGTTAGGTTTAGATACCTATCCACGAGGACGACGATGGCATCATTCCATTTTGCCGGAGGTCCCTGTAGCGGAGGGTTTCACTCACTGCCGTATGCAGCTGGAGTTGCTGACAGCTGACACCATCACATGGATTCCCTATTCAGGGGAACACTTGACCATCGGCTTTGAGGATGGATACCCGAGTGGAGTCAAGTACTTGATTTCTACCAGGAGAGTTCCTCTCTTCACAGATGGAGGCTGGGAGCTCTATTTAGGAGAGCGTGCTATTAGGAGCACCACAGGGGAGATTCGTATACCGATCTTGCCTCCTGCCAGGCGTCATTGGCCTTTATTGCAGTCACCCGTCACTGATATCCCATTGTTGGGGGTTGACAGTTTTGCATTGTCAGAGGGTCCATGTACTCAGGAGACGTTCCAGCGGTGGTGGTCCCCTCTCACTATTGGAGCCCAGTCCCACGCCACACACGCTTTATGGGGATATGGTTCCAGATCCTCATGATGATGGATTGATAGCTTGTGTCCGATCCCACTCATATGACCCAGATTGATAGTTTGACCAAAGAATGGACCAGGCACATATATTTATCCGACATTTGGGCAGAGATCCAGTAGAGGCGGATTCATTTGTTCCTTCCAGCTCAGGCGCTGGCCCCTCAGATGACCCATTCGGTTTTGTCGGTGCAGATCCTCCTTTATATAGGCCTACATCCATGTTGATAGAGATCCAGTGACTCAAGAGGAGTTATATCAGGTGGACAGGATTGATGATGTGAACATCGACACCTTCGTCTTCTTCCGATGTGTATTCTCGTTATATCTTTTGATAGGCCTCTGTTAGATATTGGGTGGCTGTACCCCATTCTCGCTATATCTTTTGATAGGCCTCTGTTATTAGTAGGGCGTCTGTGCCCCATTTCCCTATATTCGTAGCTGTACAGAGATGATGTATTAGATGATGATATACTTAGGAATGTATGCACAGTTTTTTCCATTCCCTATATCATATTGCCATCTATTATCTGCTATGGTTGTATCATGTTATGCATATGTATGTATGTCTAGAGATATTCGGCATTAACCCCTAGATGGTCTTATGACACGGCCCGTACAGATGTCTTCTTCGACAGTTAGCCGTATAGATCATACCTCACCGTCATTGGTGGCATTGGGTATGCGATCGTGGTATGATAGCATGTCACCACCAGACAGGGTGACTGTAGATCATTTGCTGTAGCATACCATGACTTGATTGATGTTTCAGGTTCCCGCAGGGTTTGTGGACGAGATGCTAGAGCATTGGATACCGGATAGGCAGGTTTTTCGATTCAGGACCCATGAGTTGACTCCTACTCTGGAGGAGTATGCACGATTGACGATGCTTGTAAGACCCCGAATTTTATGAAATGAAAGTATTCAATTTTCTTATAATTATTATTTTATTTCGTAAATGGTTAAAATGATAAAAGTTTAAAGTTAAGGGTGATATATGAAATTTTTTGCAAAGTAAGCAAGTGGTTATAAAATATTCGTTGTGTCGGGGAATATTCGATTGGTCGGGGAATATTCGTACGACGACACAATCATTGGTTGACCCCACAACGGAAGTATTGTCGTATTTAGAAAACGACAGAATTATCTTTTAATAAATTATCGGCGGAAGTGTTACCGTTAAAATAGTTGACTACCCGGTAGTAAAAGTACAGTAATACGCGTGGTTGCATAGTAGCACACAATATTGATTATTGATGCTTACGTGAGAAGTCACTCAGTTATACTTAATCATTGCTACAGTAATTGCTGCATCATATCTCTTATATTATTGATTCAATTATTGTTACAGTATCATCTGCATAATATGATATATTATTAAATCAATAATTGAGAAGGCAAAGTTATTCATATTATTATTTGCAATATTGACAATGTCTAGAAGTTCTGTTAAGGAGAGGGTTGGTCACCTAATTGCGCGCCAATAAGGAGAAATCTTTATCGGAAAGCCCCCTCTTTCCTAGGAACGATCTGGTTGTTAAATATTGTGAGTTATAATATTAATGATGAATAAGTTCGTGTTGATTAAAGATGAAATTGATTGTTCCATTGTGTTGGAATTATTAGTGTTAGTAGAAATCGACATTTATTTCGATAATAATTAATGTCTGGTGGTTATATTGTTCAATTGGGTATTCGGGGTACTTTTCGTGTCAGAGTACTATTCACGAGTTACTATTCATGAGTTACTATTCATGAGTTACTATTTACGGGGTACTATTCACCCGTAAAATATATTTCTTTTTGGTCCAAATCATTTTTGGGTACAATATTATTCCATGAGGAGATGTGCTAATTTTTTAGACCGTTGGTTGAAGATATAATAGTAAATCAATATGGACCGCGGTGGTGGAAAGTTATAATAGTAAGTCAATATCGATCATTTGGTTTAAAGTTTTAATAGTAAATCAAGATGGACCGTTGCTTTAAGTTTTAATAGTAAACCAATATGGATGAAGCCATTTAAAAAAGTAAATTAATCCTAATAGTTCATAAATTAGTTACTATTCGATCTATTCTCCTATAAATAGAAGCTTATTCCTTCATTATTTCTTACGAATTCATCGAAACTCTAGAGAAACTAGAAACTATAGAGAAAAGAAGAAAAGTATTCTCGCTACTTCACTATATCCAGGTTTTTCTTCTAAGGTAAGGGATATTATTTGTTGTACTTTCGTAAGGGGTATTATTTCTTTATATTCATGAAGAGAACTTCATTATTCCATTCTTTATTATTATGTTGGAATAACTTTTGTTTATGCTGAGTACCACATACGTGGTGAAATTCTTCTGTTATTTCATTCTTTATTATTCTATTGAATAACTCCGTTATGCATGCGATCTATCGCATGCAGGTGAATTTCGTTGTTATTCCATTCTTATTATTCTGTGGAATAACTCATGTTTATGCTTAAGTACCGCATACTTGGTGAAATTCTTCTAATATTCCGTTCTTTTGTTATTCTCGTTTAATATCCTGCTCATGCATTTACGCCGGACTCGGTTCCATTATTTATTATTCGCCGGAATATCCTGCGTCTGCATGCGTTTATGCTGACCGGTTCCATTATTTATTATTCGTTGAGAATAACTCATGCATGCGATCTATCGCATGCATGGTGAATTCTTCATTTATTCCATTCTTTATTATTCTGTTGGAATAACCTGTCTATGTGGATTATCACATGCATGGTGAATGATCCTTTGAATTCATTCCTTATTAAATTGTGGAAATGATCTGTTTACGTGAATTATGATGAAATTCATAATAAAAGCATTGGGCTGATGAAAATCATGGGTATATGTAGTATTAGTAAGTGTTATGATGAGTTATGTTGGTTATTATATGAAAACATGAAAGTTTCTTGGAAATCACAAAGGGTTGAAAATCAGATTTTGGTGAAAATGGAACATGAAATTCAATTGATCATATCTCCTATTATATTTCAAATTTTTGAGTGTGGTCAAGTTCTAGAGTTAGATCTATGAGTTTTCTAACTTATCCAAGTGGAATCACCGGAAAAGGTGTTGTAGATTTTCGTGTGGACTGATTTTAGTAAAGGAGTTAAAAATTGCAAATTACAAAAAAACTACTGCCCAAAAATTTAAAAAGGCATTTTCGGCCACTTAGCTTGTGAAATAAATTCAAGTCTTTTAGGACATGAACATATATGGTATAAAGTATCTCCTGTTCAAAAATGAGCTCATTCCGACTTAAAATGAGCAAGTTATGACGATTTAAATATTTAGGTTTTTCTGACGAAAAATGCTATAACCAGAGTTCTATAATACTGATGACCATAAAATTTTAACTGGAAGCTCAGATTAACATATGTAAGATCCTGCCAAAATTTGGGAATTTCTGGAGTTAAACTTGAGGTAGCTAATTTCTTAAGGAATTAATTAGAAATTGATTTTTGAAAAATAGTAAAAGAATTTTAAAAATTTTGAGAAAAATTTATGTTCAATATGGGACTATATTCTGCTAAATCCCAGAAAAGAAATATTTTTGGAACTGATTTGGTATTTTTCATGAAAATAATCTAGTTATGAGTAAATGAGTTAAATATGTTATGTGAAGTAACAAAATTGGAAAATAGGATTTTATGGCTTGGGAATCCTATATAGGGTATATGCAGATTTTTGATAAGGGACTTGATCATTGGTGATGAAATCTTATGAGTATGACATTTATGAATGATTAAATGCATTATTTGGTAATGTGTAAACAATTAAAATAAATTGTTTATAATTTTAAGAAGTGATTAAAATATTGTTATAATATTAACAATATTAGATTATGAGTTTATTAAGTGATAGATAATATTTGGATAAATTAAAGTCTTTAATATTTATCATTGTTCTCGTTTGATTAATCCTTATATCATTGTCATCATTCTCATGCTTATATTGCGATGAAAGTCATCTGTGGCTTACGTGCATGGATGGACTTGGTATGATTACGACCAGGAATTATTCGGTATAATCATGACCGTAATGTGACGAATGATGTGGTAAAAGTCCTCATTGGCCTGTAGTGCATTGATGGACAGTTATTGGTATGATTATAACCAGGGATTATTCGGTATAATCATGAACATTGATGATTACATGAATATCCTTGGCCATAGTGCAGGGATGATTCGATGATGTGGATTATTTATTAATCCGAGTCTCAGCGATAAAATATTGATTATACACTTTTAATTTGTAAAAGATAGTAGATATCATGCTCTACTCGACTCTTCTAAAATACAGTTGTATGTCTTTGGCCTGTAGTGCAAAGATGAATTTATTAGTATGATTATGAACAAGAATTGTGATTTGGTATAACCATGATTTTTGATGTTTCAGGTGAAGATAGGTGATGAAAATTATCTTCGTCCTGGGTGCGAAGAGGAATTTAGAATCACAATTATGATTATAAGTTATTCATATGATTGTGGACATGAATTGTTGATTGATGTTACAGTGATAAAACATTATTGGTGGACTTTTAACATGGAGAAGATAATAGACCTGATGGTCTATTTGACTCTTCTAATGGATTGCTTCGTTCATTGCAACTATGGTTGAAAAGTTTTATCATCTACCATATGTTCTAAATCTCTGATTTATTATTGATTAAAGCTATTGATAATTTAATTATCTTTAGTCATGATATTCTTTACTGGGCTAGTTGTGCTCATCCTTTTGCTTCACAATTCCTTTTAGGTAATAAAAGTGTAGCTGGGTCGAGCGGGGTATTAAGAGGATTAGAACGGTGGTCTATAGCTGTTGAGGTTCTCCCTACATAGTATGAAAATAATTTTTGTTGAGAACTTTAGATAAGTTTGTCGTATTGTATACGTCATTTGATATTTAATTTTGATAAACCGAATAGGGTGAGGTGAACCCAACTTTGGAAGGGTGTTTTGCCACTATTCTATAAGATGTCTAATGACATACAACCTCGTGTTATCATAAGACATGGTTGTGCACATCCACTTGCTGAGTATATCTACGTGCACTACCTATATGATCTTAGAGTTTATTTGAAATATAATTTTCACTTGGAGACACCGGAGATAGTTATATGTCAGGAGAAGACTCACTATTGGAAAGAAGATGATAGTAATCTTCTTGTTTTTCTTTGGGGACTTTTGGGTCAACCAATGATAATTTTGTGGACATATGATATCTATCATAACTTGTATTTACGGCCTCCCATGTATACGAAGGTTTCCTTGAGTACTTCCCAAAGATTTTAATTTCTAAAATAGTTTTTGACTGTACTTTTATTTAAAATACCATTGTAAGGTTGTGGTCGAGGCACCATGAGAGTTACATACATTTGTATTAAAACTCATAGCTTATCTCATTGTCATACTACATGCACGAATTCAATAATTGTATAAATAAAGTTTGTATTTGATTTTTATAGTGTGATATTTGGCGACTCAAGATGGGTGATGTATACTTATTTTGGGGGTGTCACAAATGGTATCAGAGCTTAGGGATATGGTCGCTGGTGGAGATATGAGTCTAGAACTATGAGGGGAGAGACGAGTAATATACTTCGCTAGTGTGTGACTTACCTAAGCCGAAATTTTTACTTAATAAGTTGACAATTTGTGATATGTCAATTGACATTTGTTTTGAAGATATATTCTAGAATGATATCTGAAATACAGGAGATGAGCAATGGAAAAATCATGATACAGAGGATATAACCGGGAAGGTACAATCCGAAAAGAAAGCAAGGTATTCTCATCTCTTCGAATACCAAAGCAAGGTATTCTCATCTCTTCGAATACTAGGTACGTACGTAAATTTTGAGGGCGAAATTTTATTAGGAGGGGGGATTGTAAGACCCCGAATTTTATGAAATGAAAGTATTCAATTTTCTTATAATTATTATTTTATTTCGTAAATGGTTAAATTGATAAAAGTTTAAAGTTTAGGGTGATATATGAAATTTTTTGCAAAGTAAGCAAGTGGTTATAAAATATTCGTTGTGTCGGGGAATATTCGATTGGCCGGGGAATATTCGTTTTAATAGGGAATATTCGTACGACGACACAATCATTGGTGGACTCCACAACAGAAGTATTGTCGTATTTAGAAAACGACAGAACTATCTTTTTATAAAATAACTACGAAGTGTTACTGAATTAAAACTGTTGAACTACCCGTAGAGTAAAACAAGATGTCTGGCGTGGTTGCATAGTAGCACAATCGTATTGATTATTATTGATGCTTACGTGAGAAGTCACTCAGTTATACTCAATTATTGCTACAATAATTACTGCATCATATCTCTTATATTATTGATTCAATTATTGTTACAGTATCATCTGCATAATATGATATATTATTAAATCAATAATTGAGACGACAAAGTTATTCATATTATTATTTACAATATTGACAATGTCTAGAAGTTCTGTCAAGGAGAGGTTTGGTCACCTAATTGCGTGCCAATAAGGAGAAATCCTTATTGGAAAGCCCCCTCTTTCCTGGGAACGACCTGATTGTTAAATATTGTGAGTTATAATATTAATGATGAATAAGTTCGTGTTGATTAAAGATGAAATTGATTGTTCCATTGTGTTGGAATTATTAGTGTTAGTAGAAATCGACATTTATTTTGATAATAATTAATGTCTGGAGGTTATATTGTTCAATCGGGTATTCGGGCACTTTTTTAGGTGTTGGAGTACTATTCACGAAGTTACTATTCATGCGTTCTTATTCACGAATTACTATTCACGAGTTACTATTCACGGGATACTATTCACCCAGAAATATATTTCTTTTTGGTCCAAATCATTTTTGGGTACAATATTATTCCATGAGGAGATGTGCTAATTTTTCGCATAGTTAGTTGGAGATATAATAATAAATCAATATGGACCGTTTGGTGAAAGTTATAATAGTAAATCAATATGGATCATTGTTTAAAGTTTTAATAGTAAATCAAGATGGACCGTTGCTTTAAGTTTTAATAGTAAACCGATATGGACCGTCCGTTTAAAACTAAATCAATCTGGACCGTTTATGAATTATTTACTATTCAGTCCATTCTCCTATAAATAGAAGCTTATTCCTTCATTATTTTTTACGAATTTACTGAAACTCTAGAAAGAGAAACTATAGAGAGAAAGAAGAAAAGTATTCTACTACTTCACTATATCTAGTTTCTTCTAAGGTAAGGGATATTATTTGTTGTACTCATAAGGGGTATTATTTCTTTCGTATTCATGAAGAGAACTTCTGTTATTCCATTCTTTATTATTATGTTGGAATAACCTGTTTATGCGAAGTACCGCATACGTGGTGAAATTCTTCTGTTATTTCATTCTTTATTATTCTATTGGAATAACACATGCGTAAGGTCTATCGCATGCACGGTGAATTCTATTGTTATTCCATTCTTATTATTCTCATTTGAATAACTTTGCTTATCTAAGTACCGCATATACTTGGTGAAATTCTTCTAATATTTCGCTCTTTATTATTCCGTAGAATATCATATCCGTGCGTTCTGTGGGACCGTTCCATTATTTATTATTACGTTTAATATCCTGTCTCATTGCGTTATCTGGGACCGGTTCCATTCTTTATTATTCGCTGAGAATAACTCGTCTGCATGCGGTCTATCGCATGCATGGTGAATTCTTCATTATTCCATTCTTTATTATTCTATTGGAATAACCTGCCATGTGGATTATCACATGCATGGTGAATGATCCTTTGTATTCATTCCTTATTAAATTATGGAAATGATCTCATTTTACGTGGATTATGATGAAAGTCATAATAAAAGCATTGGACCGATGAAAATCATGGGTATATGTAGTATTAGTAAGTGTTATGATGAGTTATGTTGGTTATTATGTGAAAACATGAAAGTTTCTTGAAATCACAAAGGGTTGAAAATCGATTTTTGGTGAAAATGGAACATGAAATTCAATTGACCATATCTCCTATTATATTTCGAATTTTTGAGTGTGGTCAAGTTCTAGAGTTAGATCTATGAGTTTTCTAACTTATCCAAGTGGAATCACTGGAAAAGGTGTTGTAGATTTTCGCGTGGACTAATTTTAGTAAAGGAGTCAAAAAATGCAAATTATAAAAAAGCTACTGCCCAGAAATTTAAAAGGGCATTTTTGGCCACTTAGCTTGTGAAATAAATTCAGGCCTTTTGGGATAAGAAAATCTATGGTATAAAGTACCTCCTGTCCAAAAATGGGCTCATTCTGACTTAAAATGAGCAAGTTATGACTATTTCAATATTTGTAAATGAATTTTAAAAATTCTGAGAAAAATATATGTTCAATATGGGACTATGTTCTGCTAAATCCCAGAAAAGAAATATTTTTGGAACTGATTTTGTATTTTTCATTAAAATAATCTTGTGATGAGTAAATGAGTTAAATATGTTATGTAAAGTAACAAAATTGGAAAATAGGATTTTATGGCTTGGGAATCTTATATAGGGTATATGCAGATTTTTGATAAGGAATTTGATCATTGGTGATGAAATCTTATGAGTATGACATTTATGAATGATTAAATGCATTATTTGGTAATGTGTAAACAATTAAAATAAATTGTTTATAATTTTAAAAAGTGATTAAAATATTGTTATAATATTAACAATATTAGATTATGAGTTTATTAAGTGATTGATAATATTTGGATAAATTAAAGTCTTTAATATTTATCCTTGTTTTCGTTTGATTAATGCTTATATCATTGTTATCATTCTCATGTTTATATTGCGATGAAAGTCATCTATGGCTTACGTGTATGGATGGACTTGGTATGATTACGACCAGGAATTATTCGGTATAATCATGACCGTAATGTGACGAATGATGTGGTAAAAGTCCTCATTGGCCTGTAGTGCATTGATGGACAGTTATTGGTATGATTATAACCATGGATTATTCGGTATAATCATGACTATTGATGATTACATGAATATCCTTGGCCGTAGTACAAGGATGATTCGATGATGTGGATTATTTATTAAGCCGAGTCTCAGCGATAAAATATTGATTATACATTTTTAATTCGTAAAAGATAGTAGATATCATGCTCTACTTGACTCTTCTAAAATACGATTGTATGTCTTTGGCTTTGTCTTCGCAAAGATGAATTGTTAATGAATATCTTTAGGTAGTAGTGCAAAGATGAATTTATTAGTATGATTATGAACAAGAATTGTGATTTGGTATAACCATGATTTTTGATGTTTCGTGTGAAGATAGGTGATGAAAATTATCTTCGTTCCGAAAAGCGAAGAGGAATTTAGAATCACAATTATGATTATGAGTTATTCATATGATTGTGGGCGAATTGTTGATTGATGTTACGAGGATAAAACATTATTGGTGGACTTTTAACATGGAGAAGATAATAGACACGATGGTATATTTGACTCTTCTAATGGATTGCTCGTTCCTCTGCAACTATGGTTGAAAAGTTTTATCATCTACCATATGTTCTAAATCTCTGATTTATTATTGATTAAAGCTATTGATAATTTAATTATCTTTAGCCATAATATTCTTTACTGGGCTAGTTGTGCTCACCCTTTTGCTTCACAATTCCTTTCAGGTAATAAAAGTGTAGTTGGGTCGAGCGGGGTATTAAGAGGATTAGAACGGTGGTCTATAGCTGTTGAGGTTCTCCTTAAATAGTATGGAAATAATTTTTGTTGAGAACTTTAGATAAGTTTGTCGTATTGTATACGTCATTTGATATTTAATTTTGATGAACCGAATAGGGTGAGGTGAACCCAACTTTGGAAGGGTGTTTTGCCACTATTCTACAAGATGTCTAATTACATACAACCTCGTGTTATCATAAGACATGGTTGTGCACATCCACTTCTGAGTATATCTCTACAGCACTACCTATATGATCTTGGAGTTTATTTGAAATATAATTTTCACTTGGAGACAACGGAAATAGTTATATGTCAGGAGAAGACCCACCATTGGAAAGAAGATGATAGTAATCGTCTTATTTTTCTTTGGGGACTTTTGGGTCAACCAAGGATAATTCTGTGGACATATGATATCTATCATAACCTAGACGCATGGCCTCCCATGTACGAAGGTTTCCTTGAGTACTTCCCAAAGATTTTAATTTCTAAAACAATATTTGACTACTTTTATGTAAAATACCATTGTAAGGTTGTGGTCGAGGCACCATGAGAGTTACATACAATTGTATTAAAACTCACAGGTTATCTGTTGTCGTACTCTGCACGACAGTTCAATAATTATATAAATGAAGTTTATATTTGATTTTTATAGTGTGATATCTGGCGACTCAAGATGGGTGATGTATACCTATTTTGGGGGCGTCACAATGCTGCCCTTAGACAAACCTTGCGTGCATCTGGCTTTAGGAGACATGAGTAGACGATTCATGACTCTCACTAGATTGCGGCGCAGAGTGGTACAGGATGAGCTGACATCTAGCCACGTGATATCCCAGCGTTTTCTGTATGACAGATTTGACTCGGAGGATAGCTATTCACGATATTCTAGGGATTTCACCGCACCGGAGGATCACTGGCGTTTGGCCAGGGTTGATGTACTGATGCTATGCATACTATCGTATGTCTATATGCCACGATACATGGACGAGATAGACATTGGTGTCATTATGGTTGTGAGAGCTCTTTGAGAGGGTCGTACCATTGTACCTATGATTGTAGCAGAGACCCTGCGGTCAGCATCCTACTGTTGCACTTATCCGACAGGAGTGTTCACGGGTAGTTTAGTCATGCAATATATGTGGTTTATGTCACACTTGAGACCGATTGGTTCCTTTAGAAGGCATGGATATTTCTTCACCCATGATATAGCTATGTCATACTCCTTTCAGCCATCGGAGTGTATAGATGCTCTGTCCTGGTCCATATTTTTGGCAGATATCAGAGATCCATTTAGTATATTGCCGTGTTTGGGGCTTAGCTCACCATACAACTTCATTAGTCATGCTCCGGGCATGGACTACCTCCCTCTGGCTGGTTTGAGAGGTGTGATTACTTATCACCCACTGGCCGTGATGTCACAGTTTGACCAGTTCTAGGATTTTCATCCTTTCGAGGGGGCGATAGGTCAGCGTTCAGCTTCTCGATATCTTTCAGCAGAGGACAGATCCCGTGTGTACACTTGTTGGGATCAGCGGGAGATAGCTCCTTTTTCTGTAAGCCATCCAGGTTGTTCTGCAGAGTATTCCGCATGGATGGAGACAAAGATTTTATCGGCTGCAACAGTATCTACAGTACCGGATAGCGAGTCAGATGAGTGAGAGCCCATGGAGGACATCGATTCCTACATCGAGGAGGAGCCCGCTGCTGGGTTGCCAGCATTTCTTCTGGATTCTCCTAGTACCAATCTTCACAGTGATTCAAAGACTCAAAGACAAAGATTTTAGAGCAAAGTCTTCATTTGATGACCTTTGAGAGAGATCAGGCTCGATCTATGATGTTGACTGCCCTTGATGGGAGAGACGCAGCTCTATTAGAGAGAGACGAGGCATTAGCTCACTGATATATCACTGTTATTGAGCGGGATGAGGCTAGATCAGCTAGAGATGTAGTGATAGTTGAGCGGGATAGTGCTATATCTTCTCGGGATGTAGCCATCACAGATAGTACTGCTGTGAGGTCCCTTACCATTGGCATGATCGCAGAGATGAGCGCATAAATTGATGATCATATGGTCACCATGCAGATGGCTGCAGATCTGTTGGGTCGTGTGCATATTCTCATACTGGAGACCACAGCTTCACCTCCATCTTTTGAGAGGGACGCCATGTTGGGCTTGTTAGCTCGCATATACCCTGACTTGTAGATGAGCTTGTATTTTCCTGCACAGACTAGCTTAGCCATTTTGTCATGTACAGTTTACATTTTATATATCAAACAACATTATATATATGATAGGGAAATAAATTTTTGGATCACTTCCCTTTTAGACATGCTTTGCTACTTGCTTGATATTTTGCCTACTGCTTCAGGGCTTGTGATTTTGATATATTCTGAATTTCTCCTGGGTGGATGGACATTGAGTTGTCTCTGGATCACTTCCCTGTATGTATCGCTACCATCTTTGGTGTCTTGAGACTGGTTTCTGTATGGAAATGTAGAGAGGAGGGTGGCTTTCCTCTCAGGGATTGACCGCACCACAGATTGTCGCCAGTATTTCTATTTAGGAGAAGCCTAGTTAATTCCATCTCTTATGGATTGGTGTTGCTCTTCAAGGTATGACCACAGCTTAGATGGTCGCCGAATCTCCTATTTAGGAGGAGTTCAGGTAATTCCATCCCTTTGGTCTGAAGCCAATGGAATGTAGTGGATTAAAGGGTGATCCCAGTACCAACTGACAAGGGTTTGTGTTTTGGTAGGGGGTGAGACCGAACCATGAATGGCTGCCTACGTACTCCTATTGAAGAGGAGATAAGGTCTGCGTAGTTCGAACCTGGTGTAAGAGGTTCAACGCTGTATATGGCAGAAATGGTGTAGGAATGTTTTTGGTTGTTTTATTGCGAGATGAAAAATGTAATCCCATGTGCAGGTCAGAGTGCGGGGAGGAGAAAGTTTAATCCTAGGTTGAGGATAAATTGTAGATATGGGAAGTTTGATCCCATGTATGGGTATCCAAACTGCAATTGCAAGAGGTTCAATCTGCGGTGGGATGACCTAAGTCGTAGGAACGCAGCGAGAGCCAGTCACCGGCTTGAAAAGTATGTTTCCCTGAGGGGAAAAGTGTAGAAGAGTTGTATGTGGTAAAGGATTAAAGAACCGGAATGACTGGTGATCTGATGGTTCCGCACCAGGGCGTTTGCGAATTACTTCAGACATAGTACCGTTTCACGGCGACTAAGTTGATGAGTTATGGAAATTCATCGCCGTCCATTTCTTGCAATCTAAGAGCGCCTCCTGTTAATATTTCCTTGACAATAAACGGGCCTTCCCAGTTAGGAGCGAATTTTCCCTTAGAATGATCTTGGTTGTCGAGGATTTTCTTCAAAACCAAGTCATGTTGTTTAAACTGCCATAGCCGGACTTTTTTGTTGTAGGATCTGGCGATCCTTTATTGATATAACTGACCATGGAAGATAGCCGCGGTTCGCCTTTCATCTATTAGAGACAATTGGTGATACCTGTCTTGTACCCATTGGTCTTCATCCAGCTGAGCGTCTATCAACACTCTGAGGGATTCCATTTAAACTTCTATGGGGAGTACTGCTTCCATCCCATAGATTAATGCGTAGGGGGTTGCCACAGTGGAAGTACGCATTGAGGTTCTGTAGGCTAACAGAGTAAGAGGCAATAGGTCAGGCCAATCTTTGTGGTTGGCGGACATCTTTTGCATAATCTTCTTGATGTTTATGTTAGCCGCTTCAACAAAGACCGCTCATCTTGGACGATAGATGACAGAGTTAAGATGTTTGATGTGGAATTTACTGCATAATTCCTCCAACATTTTGTTGTTGAGGTTCTTGGCATTGTCTGACACAATCACCTCTAGTTGTCCATATCGACAAACGACATTGTTTCTGATGAAAGAAATGATGACTTCTTTAGTAACCCTGGGGAAAGAGGCTTTTTCTACCCACTTGGTGAAGTAGTCGATCATGGTGAAGATAAACCGGTGTCCATTACTGGCTTTAGGCTCAATGGGCCCAATCACGTCCATTCCCCACATTGCGAAGGGCCAAGGCCAACTCATATTGTGGAGTTCCCGTGGAGGGGCGTGTATAGCATTCCCATGAATCTGGCACTGATACCATCTCTTGACGTGGTCATTGCAATCAGCTTTGAGAGATAGCCAGTAATTTCCTGTCTTGAGGACTTTCTTGACAAGGAGGGGGCCACTCATGTGGGGGCTACATACTCCGCCATGGATTTCATCCATAAGCCTTTGGGCTTGATCTTTATCTAAACATCTGAGGAGACCTAGTCCTGCATCTCTTTTGTAGAGCGCATCTCCACTCAGGTAGAATTTCATAGCAAGTTGATGGATCCGCCTTTTCTCAGTTGGGTTCGCTTTCACGGGTGTAGATCCATCTCGTAGATATTCCTTGATATGATGATACCAAGGATGTTGGATGGGAGGTAGCTCATCCGATACTTCTCCAATGTAATTCCCATAGGCGGGGGCCTTGTGCAGGGAAATTGGGACGCTTGGCAAATGTTCCTTATCTGATATGTGAATCAAGGATGCCAAAGTTGCTAACGCATCCGCAAAGTCATTCCTATTACGAGGAATGTGTAGAAAGGAGATTTCTTCGAACTCCAAAGCCATCTTCAAAACCTGCCGATGGTAAGGCAGCAAATGTAGTTCCTTGGTTTGATAGATTCCAGTGGATTTCTGGATTACCAACTCTGAATCTCCGAAGACAGTTAACCACCTGATGCCCATGGAACGGGCAAGTTTTAGCCCAATGAGACAACCTTCATACTCAGCCGTATTGTTGGTGCTGACAAACTGTAATTTTATGGCAACGGATATCTTTTCTCCCCGTGCGAGATACTAGAACTGCTCCACTCGTAACCTTCCAGATTAACAGCTCCATCAAAATACATCTTCCATGATTGGCGCGTATCGTACTGATGGTGTTGCTGAACTATCATTACTCCTTCATCGGGGAAATATGTTTCCAAGGGTTTGAAATCCCCTGAAGGTGCAGCGGCCAGTTGATCCGCAATTCCTTGACCTTTGATGGAATTTTGAGTCACATATATGATGTCAAATTGTTGTAGGATCAATTTCCATTTGGACAGCCGACAATTTAACATGGGTTTGTTGAACACGTATTTGAGAGGATCCACGTGGGATATGCGATGGGTTGTGTGACCATGGAGATAATGCTGTAATCTCATGGAAGCCCATGCTAAAGCACAACACGTCTTTTGGATCAGAGTGTACTTATGTTTCTTCTTCTTTGAACCTTTTCTTTGAGGTAATAGATACTAGCTTCGCCTTCTATCGCCCTATCGTCCTTACATCCAAAGATACAACCCATGGCATTTTTACTTATGGACAGGTACATGAATAGGGGAACATCATCCCTGGGTGGTACCAACATAGGATATTTGACTAGCTGTTTCTTGATTGTGAGGAAGGCCTTTTGACACTCATCATTCCATTTCATGGAGGAGTTCTTCCTTAATAGCTTGAAGATTGGCTCACAGGTTGCTGTGAGTTAGGAGATAAACCTGCTAATGAAGTTGATTCTTCCCAAAAATCCCCGTATTTCCTTCTCTGTCTGAGGAATGGGCATTTCCGTGATGGCTTGGATTTTGGCAGGATCCAGCTCAATCCCTTTGTGGCTGACTAGAAATCCTAGCAACTTGCCTGATTTAACGCCAAAGGCGCACTTAGCTGGATTCAACTTCAAGTTGTACTTACGCAACCTGTTGAACAACTTTTTGAGATGGTCTAGATGGTCATCCTCCTTCCGGGACTTGATAATGATGTCATCCACGCAGATCTCTATCTTTTTATGCATTAGGTCATGGAAAAGAGCCATCATAGCTCGTTGATAGGTGGCTCCGGCATTGATGAGGCCAAATGACAACAGTCTATAGAAAAAGATTCCCCAAGGCGTGATGAAAGCAGTTTTCTCACGATCTTCCTCAGCAACCATGATCTGATGATACCCCACAAAGCAATCAGCAAAGGAGTACATGTCGTATTACGCAGTATTGTCAATAAGAATGTGTATAAATGGCACGGAAAAGCTATCTTTTAAGCAAGCTTTGTTCAAGTCCCGGTAATCCACGCAAACTCGCACCTTCCCTCCAGGTTTAGGCACGGGAATAATATTGGATATCCACTCAGGATATGTAGACACCATGATGATGCCAGCTTGAAATTGTTTCACAATTTCTTCTTTTACCTTTAAACTCCACTCAGGTTTCAATCGCCTGAGCTTTTGCTTGACTGGCTTAAATCCCTCTTTAATGGGAAGGCGATGAAGGACGATGTCAGTGGACAAACCCTCCATGTCTTCATGAGACCATGCAAACACATCCTGGAATTGTGTTAATAGCATAACCATGTCATTCCGTTGGTTTGGGATATGGTTTGAACCAATCTGGATTAACTTAGGGCTTTCTAAGGTTCCGAGATTAAAAGAAGTGGTTTGATTAAGGTTGGGTTTGGGTTTGGGTTTGTCTTTGACCCATTCTTGAATTTCTAGAGGCACCTCAATGTCATCCTGTATATACATCAAGGCTGAATTCATCTCTACATCAAAGGTACAATCCTTGTGGAGAAGAGGCACCGTATCAGCAAGCACAGACACATCTAAATTCAGAGTCCTGAAACAAAATATGCTTTCACTTAGTATATATGAAATGTGTTGATCATACACAGTGTTAGCATATATTGGAAAAATAAAATGCTAATACTGTACAGAAATGTAATCAGTTATTATATCTACAGGGCAAAAAGTGTTCTGCCCATTTTACGCTTGTCGACCAATGCAAGGAATGCTGTTCCTATTGGCAAGGCCAAAGCCCGGGTGGACCGCAGTGATGGAGGGATTGTCATCATCCTCCCTGTCCCGAATGATGTCCATTACATATGGGAAATCATCATCTGGGGTGTATCTGTTGGAATGCTCATCATGAACGATGATGCGTATGCCTGTCATCATTCGGATGACATCTTGTTTGATTCTTCGTTCCTTTTCTTCCACTGCGGGATTTGGAACAAAGACTTCTTTCTCCTTCATCGGTACCGGCTTGGGAAATAACATAACCATTACTTTGGCTGGCACCTTTATAGGAGGTTGTGCAGACTCAGAGCTTGAAGGCGAAGATAAACGCTGCATGGTTGAAGCTAAAGGAATCTACTGATGCTTATGAGGATTCCTGTGACTAGAACTGGCAGAATAGACTAGTCCAGCTGTTCCAGTTTACCTGGTTAATCGAATTGGGTACTTGATACCGTGGTAATTTTTACCCAACCCTTGTCCTGGCTTATGACCCAACGACATCATTTCTTAAGTAGCCGACATTACCTAGGCAGAAATCTTAGGTTCGGGCAATGGTATTGGGTATTGCTTATTTCCAAGGCATGAAAACTGACCGGTTTAACATCTTCATTGGCATTGATGAATGGCATGTCCCTGTGTTGAGGAATCTCTGGTTCAGCGTTGACCGTGACCAGGCTATTGTTGATAATGTATTTCAACTGTTGGTGAAGAGTGGAGGGGACTGCCCCTGCCATGTGAATCCATGGTCGTCCCAAGAGCAGGTTGTATCCTGAATCTATCATGAGCACATGGAAGGATACGTAGAATGTATGAGGACCAATTTCGAATGGCAGCTCAATTACTCCGACCAAATTCCGACGGGCTCCATCAAAAGCTTTGATGATAGTATGGCTACTCCGAATTCGGTTGAGATTGATATTCATCTTCACCAAGGTAGTGTATGGACATATATTTAGAGAGGAACCTCCATCTATCAAGACTCCAGCTAGCATGTATCCAGAGGACAAGACCGCAATGTGCAATGGCTTGCAATGACCGGTCCCCTCGGGCGGTATGTCATCATCAGTGAAGGATATCACATTGTTGTTGAAAATGTGATTAACCAGATGTTGAAATTTTTTCGTATCAACTGATGTCAGTAGATAGGCTTCTTCTAAAACCTTCAACAAGACCTTCCGGTGATTCTCGGAAGTTAGGACCAAGTCCAGAATTGATATATGTTGTGGAGCTTCTTTCAAGCTTAAAACCACCTTAGCTTCGTGATGACCCATAGTGCGGAGGAATTTTTCAATTTTCTCCATGGGTATTTTCCCCTTTGATTTGATGGTAGGCTTCATCACCCGTTGGGGAAGATACAGTGGATTTTCCTTCAACACTGTAGCAGTTGTATGTGAGGTGGATCCTTCACCTTCTCCATAATTCCACGGAACTTTGCTCAAGCTAACAATGGGATATTGTGCTCTGTCATTTAAGTTGATTGGCTCGAGCGCCACTTTCAAAGGATTGTTGCTTCCTTGAGTTGAATTGTTGGCGTTGTGAGTAATGTGTTAATCCCATCAGTTTTAGTGGATATGACTGCTACCACACTCTTCCACTTAGTAGGACCTGTATTCTCACTTGCACGTAACACGTTGTCGTTTTATTCACGCTAAGTCGAGGACACCACCGTCCATTTAGATTTTGGATAAGGTGGCGGAGTGCCCAGCATTCTTTTGTGTTGTGACCGCGAGACTGGGGGTGATATTGACATACTCCATCAGAGTTGTATCGTCCTGAACGGGGGTTGATTGGAAGTAGAAGGGAACTGATCCTTCCTTCATTGATTAACATATGAAGAATTTTGTAAGAACCCAACTTTTATGAATAAAGAATAATTTTCTCGAATTATATTTTTGAATATTATGGTGTTGATTTGATATAATGTTATAGTTGTGGGTAATATTTACAAATTTTGCAAAGTAAGCAAGTGGTTATATAATATTCGATTGGTCTGAGAATATTCATTTTTACAGGGAATATTCGTATGACGGAACAATCATTGGTAGACCCCACAACGGAAGTATTGTCGTAGTTAGAAAACGACAAAATTATCTTTCCATAAAAATAACGGCGAATGTGTTACCGTTAAAAGCGTTGAACTACCCTAGTAAAAGTAAATACAAGAATGTCTGGCGTGGTTGCATAAGAGCACACACTATTGATTATTGATGCTTACGTGAGAAGTCACCGTTATACTCAATTATTACTACAATAGTTCTTTGCATCATATCTCTCTCATATTATTGATTAAATTATTGCTACGATATCATCGCATAATATGATATATTATTAAATTAATAATTGAGACGACAAAGTTATTCATATTATTATTTGCAATATTGATAATGTCTAGAAGTTCTGTCAAGGAGAGGTTTGGTCACCTAATTGCGCACCAATAAGGAGAAATCCTTATCGGAAAGCCCCCTCTTTCCTGAACGACACGTTGTTAAATATTGTGAATTATAATATTAATGATGAATAAGTTCGTGTTGATTAAAGATGAATTTTATAGTTCCATTGTGTTAGACTTATTTGTGTTAGTATAATTGATGTATGGAAGATATATTGTTCAATCGGGTATTCGGGACACTTTTCGTGTCGGAGTACTATTCATGAGTTACTATTAACGAGTTACTATTCATGAGTTACTATTCACGGGGTACTATTCACCTGTAAGATATATTTCTTTTCGGTCCAAATCATTTTTGGGTACAATATTATTCCATGAGGAGATGTGCTAATTTTTCGAATCATTGGTTGAAGATATAATAAAATCAATATGGACCGCCGGTGGAAAGTTATAATAGTAAATCAATATGGATCATTTGGTTTAAAGTTTTAATAGTAAATCAAGATGGACCGTTATGTTAAGTTTTAATAGTAAACTAATATGGATCATTCATTTAAAAGTAAATCAATCTGGACCGTTCATGAATTAGTTACTATTCACCCATTTTCCTATAAATAGAAGCTCATTCCTTCATTATTTCTTACTTAATTCAATTTGAACTCTAGAGAGAGAAACTATAAAGAGAAAGAAGAAAAGTATTTTGTTACTTCATTTTCCCAATATCCGCTTTCTTCTAAGGTAGGAATATTATTTGTTGTATTCGTAAGGGGTATTATTTCTTTTGTATTCATAAAGAGAACTTCATTATTCCATTATTTATTATTCTGTTGGAATAACTTTGATACGCTGTAGCTACCCTATACTTGGTGAAATTCTTCATTATTCCATTATTTATTATTCCATTGGAATATCACATGCATGCGTTTTGTAACTCAGTTCGATCGTAATTATTACATTGGAATATCCAATTGCATGCGTTTTCTTGCGGACACAGTTCTATTCTTTATTATTCTATTGAAATATCCTCGCTGCATGCGTTTCTGGCACGACTGAATTCCGTTATTTATTATTCGTTGGAATAACTCACCTGCTCGGCCTATCGCATGCATGGTGATTTCTTTTGTTATTCCATTCTTTATTATACTCAGTTGGTTAAAACTTTGACTTCTATACTCCATTAAATTAGTGGAATATCCTTGATATTTGCGCTTCATCCAGTATCTTTTCATGGAAATATTCTTCTGAGCATTAATTAATTCTTGAACTTGTTTTATTGAATTCTTATATCATTTTCATCATCCTCATGTTTATATTTTGTTGAAAGT
Source organism: Panax ginseng (assembly GCA_020205605.1). Classification (NCBI taxonomy): domain Eukaryota; kingdom Viridiplantae; phylum Streptophyta; class Magnoliopsida; order Apiales; family Araliaceae; genus Panax; species Panax ginseng. The sequence continues at coordinate 18,164,413 of CM035147.1, read as the reverse complement.
CATCTGTGGCCTGTAGTGCGTAGATGGACTTGGTATGATTATGACCGTGGATTATTCTTGTGTAATCATGGCCCGTAATGTTATAAATGATATGGTAAAAGTCCTCATTGGCCCGTAGTGCATTGATGGACGAGTTGTTGGCATGATCATGACCATTAATGAATACACGAATGTCCTTGACCGTAGTACATGGATAATTTGTGGTCGTGATACTAAAAAATATCCTTGGTCAGAAGTGCGGGGGTGATTCGATGATGTGGATTATTTATTAAAATCGAGTCCCAAATGATAAAAGTGATGAAAACCCCTTTTAAATCATAAAAGATAGTAGATTTTATTCTCTACTTGACTCTTTTAATGGATTGCTTGTTCCGCTGCAGTTAAACTTGATATTTATTATATTTTATCAGTTTAACATTATTAAAGGCTAACGATAAATTATTCTGCATTATCTTAGCCATAATATTTCTTACTGGGCTAGTTGAGCTCACCCTTTTACTTTTATTGTTCTCTTCAGGAAATGAGAACGTAGCAGGGACTAGTCGGGGAACAGAGTGATGGTCCTAGATGTTTGCATTAGTAGTCCTCACTATTCTGTGAAATAGTGTGATTATAATTGTAATGAGGACTCCTTTTGAGTTTTTATACTCTCTAGTAGACAATATTTGTATTCAAACTCACATGTTATGTTTTGTCGTATTGTATACGACGATTGTATAATTAAGTTGTATTTGAATTCAGTACCTTGTATCTGGCGAACCAAGATGGGTGATGTATACCAGTTTTGGGGTTGTCACAAATTTCCTCCATAGGTTGGCCTAAATAGGCGAATTCCCTTTTGTTGGCAAAATCCCGACGGGCCTTGGCATTTGCTCTCTTTGTCACTTTTTCTTCCAGCATTTCATTTTCTGAAAGTGACGAGGGAATATTCATGACAAGAGGTAGGAGATTGGCATGCTCCTGGCTGATTAATTGACGTGTAACTTGATGCTTATAAGTCACCAATTCTGCCAATTGTTCAATTTTTCTTGCATAGAGCTTTTATCTTTCGTTCCATTGTGAACTGGAACTTGGCATAATCCCATTTGTCATCACCGTCTTTGAGGGTCTGGGAGGATTCACTGCTAAAATTGGAACTCTGTCCGTTGCTCCAATTGATCATGTTGACCTCTTCTTCTTTGTGTTGAGGAAGAGGGTTGTCTTGAACGTGAGGTTGATCTGGTTTGGTGACCACGATTTCCCCATTGTCTATCAGGTTCTGGATCTTGTGTTTCAAGGCCCAACAATCTTGAGTATCATGTCCAGGTGCCCCGGTATGATAAACACATTTCTGAGTAGCATTGAAACCCCGTCCATTAGGGCTGGCCGGTGGAAGAAGATGTGTAATTTTCTTCTGTGTTGTCAGAAGAGTGAGAATATTCTCAAGGGTATCCCCTAAGGGTGTAAACACTCGAGGGCGTTTGCCTTCTCCACCTTTTTTGGTATTGGAGGGTTAGTAGATCGTCTTTGGAAAGGGAGTGTAGTTTCTCCTTTGAATAGGCATGCTTTGATTGCCTTTTTGACCCTGTAGTATCAGGGAAACATCTTCCTCTTTCTTTTTATGGACCCTACGGGGGTTGTTTCTATAATTTCCGGACTGGATGTGATCAGCAATAGCTTTGAGTACAGCTAGGTCTTGAATCTTTCCGGACTTCAATCTCATCTCAACCATCTCCCCATGTTTGACCATTTCAGAAAATGGTTTGCCGCTACCGGCTAAAACTCTCTCATAGAACGGAGCTTCTTGTATGTCTATGAAAGTCATGACCATTTCTGATTCTGTCATGGAAGGACTAACTTGGGCAGCCAGGCGTCTCCACCTTTGAGCATATTCTCTGAAAGACTCATTAGACTGCTTCTTGATCTTTGTAATTTGATCTTGATCGTGGAGCCATCCGAGACCGAAAATTTGATTTGAGTGAGAAAGCATGTGATAGCTCTTCCCAAATATGGATTTTGGGTTGTCTAATATTGTGTACCACCGAATCCAGGCTTCTCGGTTAAAATCTTTTGGAATAATTGCATTATGAGCTTTTCGCCCTCTGCATAAGATCCAAGTTCTCCAATAAACACTTTTAAATGTGTGTAAGGATCTCCTAAACCGTCATATTTTTCAAAGTCAGGAGTTTTAAATTTTTCTGGATAATGAACACCAGGGAAAATACACAAATCTGCATATGAAACACTTCCGTGTGTTCCAATTCCTTTGATAGCGCGAAGGGTCTCTTCCGCATCGTTCCATCCTTCTTCTTTACAAACAACACTGGCGCTCCCCACGGCGATACGCTCGGATGAATGTACTTCTTGTCCAATAATTCTTGTAGTTGTACAATTAATTCCTTCATTTCTACTGGTGCCATTCGGTATGGTGCCTTCGATATTGGAGCAGTTCCTGGCGCCATATCGATCACGAAATCTACCTCTCTATCTGGTGGAAGTCCTGGTAAATCGTCTGGAAATTCGTCGACGAAGTCCCTCACAATCGATTTCTCTTCGACCTTCGGATTCTCCTTTCGACTGTCGACTATGTAAGCTAGGTATCCTACACAGTCTTGTCTTAACAACTTCGGGCTCGCATCATCGTCAGACAACTTCGCTTGTCTAGGCGACTTCTTACCATAAAACACAACCTTTGGCGAGTCATAAGGTTAATAAACTTCTTTTTGTCAATTACGTGACCCGTAATTGAATAACCAGTCCATTCCCAATATAACGTCAAATTTCCCAAGTCGAATAGGGATAAGATCTACGTTTATGATATTACCCTTAATATCCACTCTACAGTTCTTATGTACGTACTTAACAAGGATTATTTCTCTATTCGCAATTTCTATGTTCATGGGGTAATCCTATTCATTCTTAGGCAATTCTAAATTCTTGGCAAAATCATCGGATATAAAGGAACAAGTAGCACCCGAATCAAATAAAACATAAGCATTAATTTTATTTATCGGAATGATACCGACACCACATCATGGGATTGAACTGCATCTTGCACCGTCATGTTGAAAGTCCGGGCAGTCGGTCGGTTTGTTGTGGTTGGTCCGATGATGGTTAAGGCATTTCCACTGTTAATTCCCCGTTTTCCTCCTGATCCTGACCCTCCCGATCCCTTCTTGGGACAGTCTCTTGCCAGTGGTCCTTCGAACCACAAGTAAAACAAGCACCCTTCTTTAGGTTTGGACAGTTTGGTGCTATGTGGCCTTCTTGACAACAATTGTAACACACTATTTTTCCTTTCATGCAAACTCCCAGATGGGCATGCTTGATTCTTTTCTTCCCGACTACTTCTTGATTCCCCCTGATGATGAGTCACAGCGTTCCACCTTTTCTTCCGATTGAAATTTCCACCTCCTGTGCCACTTCCACTGGCCTTGTTATTAATTTTACCTTCACTCTTCTTCTTCTTCTTCTTCTTCTTCTGATCTTGATTGTACTTGGTCACCACATCGCTTCCTCCTTCAGCGAGGATGACCTTTTCGATAGACTCCAAGAAACGTGTTTAGTTTGAAACATTGAAACCTTCTTTGTACACCCAAGGCTTTAGTCCTTGTTCAATCTTCCGCTTTTCTTTCATCCGTGTGTACTTGATACGGGCGAACCTCGCTAACTCGTTGAATTTAGCCAGCGTGGTCGGTACCCTCATGTTTCCTCGCTTGATTCGGAAATTGAACTTCCATCTGATTCTGCGAACTAGTTGGGAAATACATTTCGAAAAACATCTCTTTAAATCTCTCCCACGTAATTACACCTTCACCTCCTCACACTTTTTTTTGCTTGCCACCAAGTAGCTAGCCTCGGACTTCAAAGATAAAACGCGTTAAAAGCGGTCTTACGGTCTTCTAACCCTAGCAAACGTCGAAAACCTTCTCCATTTCCATAATCCACGTTTGAGCCTCGATTGGGTTCATGGAACCTTTGAACTCTGGTGGTCCCACGGCCTTGAAGTCTTTAAACGTTGTGTTTGGTGGAGCTTGAGGTTGATTGTTCATTGCTCCAGTCAGTAAGTTAACTAACTGTTGAACGGGATTTGCGTTGGCATTATTGTTATTATTGGTTGACTCTTTCTGAGCCGGTTGACGCGGTTGTCTTCTCCTTGGCGGCATATTTCTGTTAAATAAACGATTATTAGAACTTTATTTATTTCTCTAAATAGTTAAAACATTACTTAACAATTTAACATACTCATTTAACACATCATTTCAAACAACTTGATATATTTTCATTCAAATCAAAAGTTTTAACATTCAACTATAGCATCACTGCTATTTACATCAACTATCCTGGAATAAAGAATCCACAGGATTTAAAACATTCAAATATTCTTTCGTTCATAAACACGTCAGAATTTACATCTAAAACTAATTAAGTTCTTCACATAATTAAACAAATCATATCACTGTCGGTCAAGGTACTGATTAGCCTTGCTACACTCCTCTTCTAAGATGCGATACATTGTCCTGCGATCAATCATGTACAATGGTAGTCCTTCAAACTGGATTGGGTACCTCAAAACTCGATCTTGGGTCTCATTCATTGCCTCGTTAAGTGTAGAATATGTCTCCCCAATCTTCGCCTTCTTTGCTGAACCATTATCTTACTTCGATCGATCACCGACGTGATTCTCTTTACCCACCTTCCTCTATTATTTTTAGTCTTTGGAGGTTTCCTTGATTCCTTTCTTCAATTTCTCTATCTCCTCGGTCTTATCTTGGTTTGACCCTTCTCATGGACCAAATCCCATTCTACATTTCCCAAATCATGAGTGAAGAGTCGAAATCTCCTCTCCTTCTCGCTCTGAAGTAATATCTTTGAATAACCGTTCACTCAACCAAATCTCGGACCTCGTCTTGTAACTCTCTACGTTACTTCGGTCAGTATAACGTGTCATGCATCTCAAAGATCAACGGTGTACCGTGGTAACTCCTCTTCTTCCTCTTCCTCTTCCTCAACAAATTCCTCCTCAGGATCAGTCTCAGGTTCATGCTCCTGACCAACAACGGTGATCAATGGAGATGATTCCCTCTGCACCAGCTGCTCCCTAACGACATGAATGTCTTGGGGCTCCTCCTCAGTAGGTACTATAGGTACACGGGGTCCTTCCTCCCCAGCTTGACTAGCTTCTCCAACATTCAACATCCTGACAATAAAATTTAAGTTTTAGTTACTAAGTCGTATCATCTAACGCATACTTTAACACATAAACATATAAGGTCTTTTATTATCTTCAATGAATTACAGAAATTCATTTCTTATAACTCGATAAGAGTTTTCCATCACTATCTTCTTTCTATAAGGCTACTACCTAAGGTTGTTCCCCCACCTAAGGTTCATAACCTACAGCTCTGATACCAACTTGTGACACCCCCAAATCCGGGTACTTAAATTCCACGAGATTTGGTGTTCACTGTATAAATATCATCTATCTATCTACCCATAATAAATGCAAACCATGCAATAGATAAAAATAAAATCTTCCCCTTAAGGGTTACAACATCCGAATAATAATACAATCCCAGGTTAAACTAACCTTAAACATCTGTGCGGAATCATAAACGAATAAGTCTTAAACAACATCATTAAATCAAGTCTTAAACAAAATACATCATCATATAAACAACAAGTCTTCATCACTTGCTAACTTTGCCCTTGCCTTTACTAGTGGAAGGTTCATCAGTTCTTTCATTCTTAACTGCAATGTTATTATTAAGCAAGAGTGAGCACTATTGCCCATAAGTATAATAACATGCGAGTAAATCAAAGACATCTGAATAAAAGCTCAACTTTTGAATCAAGAATAAATAACAAGAATCAAAAGAATTCTGAGGGTCATAAGACCTTGAACTATGTCCTAGGATATCAAGGGTTATACTTGAAACCTTTAATTGATCGTAAGACTATGGACCTTTCTACTACGTGCTTAGGGGATCGACCCTTAGTACCATCTTGCGCACAAATATCTTAACGCTTAACGCATAAGTAAATCCCTTTGCAGGGTTGTTCATCTCAGTTTGACATTCGAATCCGCACCAAAGGAAGTTTGGTTTGGATAATTCAATAAGGGTAAGGGTTCTGAAATTTAGAACGTTCATCAACTAAGGACTAGTTGAATCAATAAAGTTCACTAGTCTAATAAGGTTCAACAATAATGATATTCGATTTGAATAATAATCTCAAGAAGTATACAATAGGACAATTATTGTATAACTGAATCATGCTTGAAAAGATAATCAATCTTTAATAGAACATTTGAACTTGAATAATAGTAATGATAATTTACTCGAGGTAAATAATAAACTTGAACAATAATGACAAGTAGGGTTAGGAAACTTGCATCGTGCATAGATTACACTTTAACTAAGCACGTTCTTTGAATTAAATCCTCCATACAATTCACATTCACAATACCAGTTAATTATAACTTAACTAATCATCAAAACTCATTCTCTTTGTCTACTTTGATAATTAACTATACTTAGTTAATTTACCACTTTTTCACATAATTTATACTTCATGAATAATAAGCTAATTATGTATTCAATAATTTGATCCACATGCAATTATGTTATTTACATGTTAAACATCTATTTTACATCTCATTATACTTCTAACATGTTTTCATGTTCATTACATTAAGTTAACAATACATTGCTAGACTTAACAATTTAAAAATTACATTTCTGGACCATTCTGCAGAGTGGCGCTGCGGCTGGACATCTGGCGCTGCGGTGCGGGCCTTAAGGTGTTGGACTGGCGTCGCGGCGCGGCGAACCAGAAACTGTTCTGCAATTCGCGAAAATTGCAGAACACAGCCAAAAATTTCCAATTAAATTATCACTACACGAATTTAATCATACCCACATGTTAAAATTCATATATAATCATTACCCAACATTTATAGAGTGACTTTAACCATTTAAAACACATAATCACAGAGTTTAAGCATGCAATTTTACTTACTTTGATGTTCTTTAAGGTTTTGAAAATAAAACATGAAAATTGTCACTACGGATTCGTTATAACACCGAATCCGTTTATTTAAACTTTGGTCTCTTCGTATCAACATGCATAACAACATACAAATATAAAATTTAGGGATAATATACGATCAACACATGAAATATCACGTATAAGGCCATATGGCCAAAACCCAAACTCTGTAATTTTGAAAAACATATACGACATGTATTTTAATGAAACAGATGATATGGTTTGCATAATTTATATAATTAAATACGATGTGATATGTCATAACACATACACAACCCATAATCATTACTCATAACCCAATTATAGAGGTTTAAACCAAAAACTATGAAACCCATATTCATGAAAGTTAACAACGTAAAAAACAGAAATTGGAAAGGAGGAGATTACCCAGTAAAGTATAAATTAGAAGATGATCAATGATGATCCTTTTACAGGTATTTGATTGATTGCACACTCACAATCTTTTTTCAATCTAAATTCTTTTCTCTCTGTTCCTCCAAATTACCTTAACAGAAGGTATAACTTTATTTATGAGAACTTGTTCTTTTCGGTCTACAATTTGGACAGAAATTTCTTCGTAAGATAAGTCTTTCTCAAAATGCACGGGTTCGTATTCAATTACATGCTTGTAATCGGCTTAGTAAGGGTCGTAACGTAAACATGGAAGACGTTGTGGACATTCTTGAGTGCTGGAGGTAAGGCTACCTCGTACGCGACTTCTCCGATTCTACGTAATACTTCAAATGGTCCAATGAATCTTGGACTCAATTTTCCTTTCTTTCCGAACCTGATCTTTCCCTTCTAGGGAGAGACATTCAAAAAAACATAACTACCTGATTCAAACTCAATATTTTTATGATGTGGATCAACGTATTTCTTCTGTCTATCTTGAGCTGCTACTAGTCGCGCTCGAATAACTTTGACTATTTCTGCTGTTTGTTGTACCAATTCTGGCCCTAGCAATTGTCTTTCGCCAACTTCATCCCAATAAAGTGGAGTTCTACACTTTCTGCCGTATAGCGCTTTGTAAGGCGGCATGCCTATACTAGCGTGGTAACTGTTGTTGTAGCCGAACTCTACTAACGGTAGGTGATCATCCCAATTTCCTTTAAAGTCCATCACATAGGCTCTGAGCATATCTTCTAATGTTTGAATCGTTCTCTCGCTTTCTGCTTGAAATCTGTTTGAGGGTGGTGAGTTGTACTCATTCGCAATTGCGTACCCATGCATTCCTGAAGATGTTTCCAGAAATTTGATGTGAAGCGCGGATCCCTATCTGAAACAATTGATACTGGAACTCCATGCCTCGAAACAATCTCTTTTACGTATAGCCTCACCAACTGATCTAAGTTGAATCTTATTTTGATCGGAAGGAAGTGTGCGGATTTCGTTAGTCGGTCAACGATAACCCATACTGCGTCGTAACCTTTCTGAGTCGTCGGAAGGCCAACCACGAAGTCCATTGTAATATGTTCCCATTTCCATTCTGGAATCTCTAACGGTTATAGCAATCCACTTGGTCTCTGATGTTCTGCCTTCACTTTCTGACAGGTTAGGCACTTGGCAACACATTCTGCAACATCACGTTTTAAATTCGGCCACCAAAAATGTTGTCTAAGATCTTGGTACATCTTGGTACTACCGGGGTGAATCGAATATCGTGAACTATGATCCTCGCTTAAAATATCTTCCTTAATCTCTTGTACTGGCGATACCCAAATTCTACTCTCAAATCTCAGTATTCCTTCCTTATCCATCTTAAATCTCGGTTCAGTTCCTTCAGATATCTTCTTTGTCACCTTTTTATATTCTTCGTTCTGAAGCTAAGCCTCCTTAACTTTATCTAGTAGGGTTGTACCAAATTGCATCTGAAATAGCTTTTCATCAATTTCCATAGGGTACTTCACCTCTAACTCCAGTTTCTCCATTTCTGCAATTAGCTCCTCCTGAGACATCAACATCATCAATTTCTCACGACCCTTTCTACTTAAGGCGTCGGCAACCACATTCGCTTTACCCGGATGGTATAAAATCTCACAGTCGTAATCCTTAATTAATTCCAACCATCTTCTTTGATGCATATTCAAATCCTTCTGCGTGAAAATATATTTTAGACTCTTGTGGTCTGTATATATTTCACACTTCTCCCCGTAGAGATAGTGCCTCCAAATTTTTAAAGCAAAAATAACTGCAGCTAACTCCAAGTCATTGGTTGGGTATCCCTTCTTGTAATCCTTCAACTGTCATGATGCATACGCAATGACTTTGCCATTTTGCATAAGCACACAACCAAGTCCTTTATGCGACGCATCGCTAAAAACAACAAAATTTCCTGTATCATCCAGAAGGGATAACACAGGTGCCGTACTCAATCTCTTCTTCAATTCTTGAAAGCTCTCCTCACACTTCTCCGTCCAAACAAATTTCACAGCTTTACGAGTTAAATTCGTTAACGGAGTTGCGATCTTGGAAAAGTCTTGTATAAACCTTCTATAATATCCTGCTAATCCAAGAAAACTTCTTACTTCTGACGGCGTTCTCGGCTGATCCGAGTTAATCACGACTTCTACTTTAGATGGATCTACCGAGATTCCGTTTTTATCGATCACGTGAACAAGAAATTGTACTCGTTCAATCCAGAATTCACATTTTGAAAATTTAGCGTACAACTTCTCCCTTCTCAATACTTCCAACGTTAATCTCAAATGCTCTTCGTGTTCTTCTTTGGTTTTTGAATATACCAAAATATCGTCTATAAATACCACCACGAATTTGTCCAAAAACGGCTTGAACACACCGTTCATTAGTCCCATAAATGCTGCAGGAGCATTCATTAGACCAAACGACATTACTAAAAATTTGTATTAACCGAATCGCGTTACGAACGCCTTTCTTTACATCCTCCGCCTCACCTTCATTGATGATAACCGCTTCTCAAGTCTATCTTGGAAAAGTATCTTGCTCCCTTAAACTGATGAAACAGATCATCGATCCTTGGTAATGGATATCTATTTTTAATCGTGACCTTGTTCAGTTCTCTGTAGTCAATGCAGAGCCGCATCGTTCCATCCTTCTTCTTTATAAACAACACCGGCGCTCCCCACGGCGACACGCTCGGTTGAATGTACTTCTTGTCTAATAATTCTTGTAGTTGTACCATTAATTCCTTCATCTCTACTGGTGCCATTCGGTATGGTGCCTTCGATATTGGAGCAGTTCCTGGCCCCAAATCGATCACAAAATCTACCTCTCTATCTGGTGGAAGTCCTGGTATATCATCTGGAAATACGTCGACGAAGTCCCTCATAATCGGTATCTCTTTGACCTTCGGATTATCTTTTCGACTGTCGACTATGTAAGCTAGGTATCCTACACAGTCTTGTCTTAACAACTTCCTGGCCTGCATCATCGTCAGATAACTCGCTTGTCTAGGCCACTTGCTACCATAAAACACAACCTTTGATGAATCATAAGGTTATCGCTTCTTTTGGCAATCAATTACAGCCCCGTAATTGAATAACCAGTCCATTCCTAATATAACGTCAAATTCCCCAAGTCGAATAGGGATAAGATCTACGTTCATGATATTACCCTTAATATACACTCTACAGATCTTATGTATGTACTTAACAGGGATTATTTCTCTATTCGCAATTTCTATGTTCATGGGGTAATCCAATTCATTCTTAGGCAATTCTAAATTCTTGGCAAAATCATCGGATATAAAGAAACAAGTAGCACCCGAATCAAATAAAACATAAGCATTAATTTTATTGATCAGAATGATACCTGACACCACATCACGGGATTGAACTACATCTTGCAAAATCATGTTGAAAGTCCCAAGTGATGCATTCGGTTTGTTGTGGTTGGTCGGTGATGGTTAAGGCATTTCCATTGTTAATTCCCTGGTTTCCTCCTGATCCTGACCCTCCCGATCCCTTCTTGGGACAGTCTCTTGCCAGATGGTCCTTCGAACCACAAGTAAAATAAGCACCCTTCTTTGGGTTTGGACAGTTTGGTGCTCTGTGGCCTTCCTGACAACAATTGTAACACACTCTTTTTCCTTTCATACAAACTCACAGATGGGCTTTCCCGCAAGTCGGGCATGCTTTGATTCTTTTCAGAATCTGACTACCTTGCTGATTCCCCGATGATGAGCTGTCGTTCCACCTTTTCTTCTGATTGAAATTTCCACCTCATGTGCCACTTCCACTGGCCTTGTTATTAATTTCACCGTCACTCTTCTTTTTCTTCTTCGTCGTCTTCTTCTAATCTTGATTGTACTTGGTCACCACATCGCTTCCTCCTTCAGCGAGGATGGCCTTTCCCAGTACTCCAGCAAACGTGTTTAGCTGAAACATTGAAACCTTGCTGTACACCCAAGGCTTTAGTCCTTGTTCGAATCTTCTAGCTTTTCTTTCATCTGTGTGTACTTGATACGGGGCGAACCTCGCTAACTCATTGAATTTAGCCAGTGGTCGGTACCCTCATGTTTCCACTGCTTGGTTCCGAGAATTGAACTTCCATCTGATTCTGCGAACTAGTTGGGAAATACATTTCGAAAAACATCTCTTTAAATCTCTCCCACGTAATTACACCTTCACCTCCTCACACTTTTTTTGCTTGCCACCAGTAGCTAGCCTCAGACTTCAGCATAAACGTTGCAAAAGCGGTCTTCTGGTCTTCTCTAACCCTAGCAACGTCGAAAACCTTCTCCATTTCCATAATCCACGTTTGAGCCTCGATTGGGTTCATGGAACCTTTGAACTCTGGTGGTCCCACGGCCTTGAAGTCTTTAAACGTTGTGTTTGGTGGAGCTTGAGGTTGATTGTTCATTGCTCCAGTCAGTAAGTTAACTAACTGTTGAACGGGATTTGCGTTGGCATTATTGTTATTATTGGTTGACTCTTTCCGGTAGGTTGACGCGGTTGTCTTCTCCTTGGCGGCATATTTCTGTTAAATAAACGATTATTAGAACTTTATTTATTTCTCTAAATAGTTAAAACATTACTTAACAATTTAACATACTCATTTAACACATCATTTCAAACAACTTGATATATTTTCATTCAAATCAAAAGTTTTAACATTCAACTATAGCTTCACTGCTATTTACATCAACTATCCTGGAATAAAGAATCCACAGGATTTAAAACATTCAAATATTCTTTCGTTCATAAACACGTCAGAATTTACATCTAAAACTAATTAAGTTCTTCACATAATTAAACAAATCATATCACTATCGGTCAGGGTACTGATTAGCCTTGCTACGCTCCTCTTTTAAGATGCGATACATTGTCCTACGATCCATCATGTACAATGGTAGTCCTTCAAACTGGATTGGGTACCTCAAAACTCGATCTTGGGTCTCATTCATTGCCTTGTTAAGTGTAGAATATGTCTCCCCAATCTTCGCCTTCTTTGCACGACCATCATCTTCTGCACGATCAGCTCGACGTGATTCTCTTACCCAGCCTTCCTCTATTATTTTTAGTCTTTCGGAGGTTTCCTTCAGTTCCTTCTTTAGTTTCGCTATCTCCTCGGTCTTATCTTCGGTTTGACCCTTCTCATGGACAAAATCCCATTCTACATTTCTCAGTCGTTAGTGAAGAGTCGAAATCTCCATCTCCTTCCGCTCTAGAGTAATATGATGAATAACCGCTCACTCAGTCAAATCCTGGACCTCGTCTTGTAATTCTACGTTACGGTCGTATAACGTGTCATACATCTCAGCATCAACGGTGTACCGTGGTAACTCCTCTTCTTCCTCTTCCTCTTCCTCAACAAATTCCTCCTCAGGATCAGTCTCAGGTTCATGCTCCTGACCAACAACGGTGATCAATGGAGATGATTCCCTCTACACCAGCTGCTCCCTAACGACATGAATGTCTTGGGGCTCCTCCTCAGTAGGTACTATAGGTACACGGGGTCCTTCCTCCCCAACTTGACTAGCTTCTCCAACATTCGACATCCTTACAATAAAATTTTAAGTTTTAGTTACTAAGTCGTATCATCTAACGCATACTTTAACACATAAACATATAAGGTCTTTTATTATCTTCAATGAATTACAGAAATTCATTTCTTATAACTCGATAAGAGTTTTCCATCACTATCTCCTTTCTATAAGGCTACTACCTAAGGTTGTTCCCCCACCTACGGTTCATAACCTACAACTCGATAATACCAACTTGTGACACCCCAAATCCGGGTACTTCAATTCCACGGGATTTGGTGTTCCTTCAGATAAAATATCATCTATCTATCTACCCATAATAAATGCAAACCATGCAATAGATAAAATAAAATCTTCCCTTTAAGGGGTTACAACATCCGAATAATAATAATACAATCCCAAAGTTAAACTAACCTTAAACATCATCTATGGAATCATAAAATCGAATAAGTCTTAAATAACATCATTAAATCAAGTCTTAAACAAAATACATCATCATATAAACAACAAGTCTTCATCACTTGCTAACTTTGCCCTTGCCTTTACTAGTGGAAGGTTCATCAGGTTCTTTAGTTCTTAATCTGCAATGTTATTATTAAGCAAGAGTGAGCACTTATTGCCCATAAGTATAATAATGAAATAACAATTATAATAACATGCGAGTAAATCAAAGACATCCGAATAAAAGCTCAACTTTTGAATCAAGAATGAATAACAAGAATCAAAAAGAATTACGAGGGTCATAAGACCTTGAACTATGTCCTAGGATATCAAGGTTATTCTTGAAACCTTTACTTGATCGTAAGATTGTGGACCTTTCTACTGCATGCTTGGGGGATCACCCTTAGTACCATCATCGTGCACAATATCTTAACACTAACGATAATTAAATCCCTTTGCGGGGTTGTTCATCTCGGTTTGACATTCGAGTGCGCACTTGAAAGGAAGTTTGGTTTGGATAATTCAATAAGGGTTACGAAATTTAGAACGTTCATCAACTAAGGACTAGTTGAATCAATAAAGTTCACTAGTCTAATAAGGTTCAATAATAATGATATTCGATTTGAATAATAATCTCAAGAAGTATACAATAGGACAATTATTGTATAACTGAATCATGCTTGAAAAGATAATCAATCTTTAATATAACATTTGAACTTGAATAATAGTAATGATAATTTACTCGAGGTAAATAATAAACTTGAACAATAATGACAAGTAGGGTTAGGAAACTTGCCTCGTGCATAGATTACACTTTAACTAAGCACGTTCTTTGAATTAAATCCTAAATATCATTCACATTCACAATACCAGTTAATTATAACTTAACTAATCTTTAAAACTCATTCTCTTTGTCTACTTTGATAATTAACTATACTTAGTTAATTTACCACTTTGTCACATAATTTATACTTCATGAATAATAAGCTAATTATGTATTCAATAATTCGATCCACATGCAATTATGTTATTTACATGTTAAACATCTATTTTACATCTCATTATACTTCTAACATGTTTACATGTTCATTACATTAAGTTAACAATACATTGCTAGACTTAACACTTTAAAAATTATATTTCTAGACCATTACAGAGGTGGTATTTGGCTATTTCACTTTTAATACTAAGTCTTCATCTTTGCTGGTAGATTGGTGACTATTGTTATGAACTAAAGGCATTGGATTGGCGGCCGTGGCCAATGAACAAAAAGCATTACGCATTTAGCAGAAATTGCGAAATGACCAAAAATTTCAATTAAATTATCGATTACGAATTTAATCATACCCATATGTTAAAATTCATATATAATCATTACCCAACATTTATAGAGTGACCTTAACCATTTAAAACACATAATCATAGAGTTTAAGCATGCAATTTCACTGACTTTGATGTTCTTTAAGATTTTGAAAATAAAACATGAAAATTGTCACTACGGATTCGTTATAACACCGAATCCGTTTATTTAAACTTTGATCTCTTCGTATCAACATGCATAACAACATACAAATGTAAAATTTAGGGATAATATACGATCAACACATGAAATATCACGTAAAAGGCCATATGGCCAAAACCCAAACTCTATAATTTTGAAAAACATATACAACATGTATTTTAATGAAACAGATGATATGGTTTGCATAATTTATATAATTAAATATGATGTGATATGTCATAACACATACACAACCCATAATCATTACTCATAACCCAATTATAGAGGTGTAAACCAAAAACTATAAAACCCATATTCATGAAAGTTAACAACGTAAAAAATAGAAATTGTGAAGGAGGAGATTACCCTGTAAAGTATAAATTAGAAGATGATCAATGATGATCCTTTTACAGGTATTTGATTGATTGCACACTCACAATCTTTTCTCAATCTTAATTCTTTTCTCTTTGTGAACTCTAAGAAAATATGCTCTGCTTGTTTTCTAGACTTAAGAATAATAAGAAAGAAAAAGAAGACGTCGTATTCAAATGAATTGACGCGTTGTGGTCAGTTACCCATCATGGGTAACTGCTCTCAACTCCCTCTAAGGCCATGTTTGGCTAGCAAGAGTAGATTATAAAACCATTTAATTTAATAAAGCTTTATCATATAGTTTAATTAATGTCACACTCCTTATAAAATAAATCCAATATTTTATTTAAATTTACTTTAAATAAAATATAATAATTTCTCATAAATTCACATAGTCATATATTTAAGTTTCTCATTAATAAATAATGTCAACTTATTAAATCTCTAATTAATAATTAAATTAATTAAAATACCAATATGCTTATTAAATATTTCTTTTAATACAATAAGCTCACATAATCACATACTTTGATAATAAAATTCTCTACATTAATTTAATAAATGTAACACATATAATTAAATTAATCTACCACAATTGCATCAATTAATTATTTAATCTAATAATTAAATCATCGACAAATATTTATTTAATTCAATAAATATTAAAATTAATTACAAAATTCTCGTTCGTCACATCTTTCCCCCCTTAAAAGGATTCTGTCCCCAGAATCACGACTCAATAAATTTTGACCTGTTACATAACCTCCTGGTGATGGGACCACACAACATACATTCACATACATCACGTCTCACCGTATGAAAATGATGACATGTGCGAAGCACTAATATCACAAGCAGATATGGTACGAAGCACTAATATCACAAGCAGTTATGGTGCGAAGCACTAAGTGCAATAAGGAAATGCATTTGTACACATTCATCAAATGTAATGCAACATCCACACACAAGCAGATAACAGTTTTGAAAAAATTGTAATAGCAACTTAAGTCCTCTTACCGGAGTCCCCAACAGAGTCGCCACCTGTCGACGTCGGGATTTTTAATTGTCCCTTTCCGTTTCTTGTTCTTTGGTGTTCTCATTTTAGGTGAGATTTGTTTGAAAAAACAAGTGAAAAAGGTCTGACATGTATAATGTCGACGATGGAATTTATTAAGAGTAACCAATTGGTTTTTAAATGGTTGTACCAACACAATGAGAAAAGGTTTTCACATTGACCCGGTGATGTGACATTGTTAAACGAATTCAATGAAACCGAGATTTATTAGGTCAGGAGACTTGGTTATGCCGAGGGAAGGTGTTAGGCACTTCAGAACATCCGTGTTACCACGGTGACCGCCTCTTTTCAAGAATCTATTATCTGAATGTGTGTGTGTGTGTGGGTCGATGTCTTTGTTATTTAGAAGTAGTCTGAGGCCTCGTTAAGCACTTATATATACAGGGTTTGAATTTATGTAAAATTCGGTTTAAGCAAGATATGGTAGTGATGTTTTATAAAAGAGGTTTTTCAAACCACGATGCTCAATAGGAATTGAGACCTTTTACACCTCCATTTTTATTAAGTGAGCGGTTTGAATTGATTTTATTTGACGGATCACGAGGCATCCGTATGAAAAATAATACATCCAAAATAATGCCGACTTCCTCGTGGGTATGGAAACCATCTCGAGGAAATCTGGACATCATGAGAATAATTTACAAAGTACGCTTACGGTGAAAATGTCCATCACGGAACCAGAATCTAGATCCAATAAATTTGAATCTGTGATCACATGATTCCTAGGCGCACATGATACCGCAATTTGTATGAAAGCGATGGCGGTATATATATAAAAGCTATAAATATATATATACAGAGCGGGATCACCAACCATAAAGCACCTCCATGGGGATCGAAAATGTAAATAAAGTCATAAAAGCTATCAACCGCCATCGAGAAAACTCCAAAGTGACGAAACGTAAATAAAGTTGTAATCGGATAACTGTCATCACGAAGGAAACTCGGTAGGGGACGAAATATAAATAAAAAGTCAAAAGCGATCAAGCGCCACGAAGAAACTCGAGCGGAGCGGATATATATATATATAAAGCAATAAACGCATGGGATGTAAAATCCGGGCTCATCGACGAGAGTTCGACAACGCTTATATATATATATATATATATATAAGCGAGTAAACGCATATAGGATGTAAAATCGAGGCTCATCGAGCAGTCCAACACACACGATTAATATATATAAGTATATATATATATATATATATATATATTAAAGTAGTAAACGCACTCAAACCAAGTCTATGCTCATCGAACAAAGTTCGACACACATTTCATATATATATATATATATATATATATATATATATATATATATAGAAAAGCAAATAAACACTCGGTGAAGTGCAGGCTTATCGAACAAAGTTAGACACACAATTCATATATATATATATATATATATATATATATATATATATATATATATATATATATATATATATAAACAAATAAACGCTCGAATATCAAGTCAGGCTCAATCGAGGCATAACTTGATAATGTTAGTCAATATATATATATATATATATATATATATATATATATACAAGTTGAAACAAAACCACGGACCAAAGTCCGTGCAAATACGCGCAACACGACTCTCAACGTGAAGAAAGGTGCGTGCAGAGATGAAGAGAAAGACTCTAAAGTGTGTGAGAAGGCTTATAGTTGACTGCCAAAGAAGACTTCTATATCTTTAGAGTGGGTAAACACTAGCTTTTGTAGGTACAAAAGGGCTATATATGAGCTCACATGTGTTTAAAATGAGAAAGTACACTGCATGGGGTGAGTGCAGAGCAAATTGGGTAGGGTTTCCTCGCCGTTTTTCTCTTTCAAAATGGGCAGCCCAAGCCCTCTATTTATAGACGATTTAGCCGCAGGTGTACCAGAGGCAGCCCGGGTGGGCCCAGGTTTTTCGGGTCGGGTAGTCTTGAAGTACGTGCACTCGGGCACTATAATGTCCACTCGAACTTTCAGAAGTGCAATCCGGGCATCCGTTTAAGGTATACAGGACCTATTTTGGACCGCCGTTGTCGAGAGTTGTACGATGACATGGGATTAGAGTTTGTCTGAAGTCATTGAAGATGGGACGATGCCTCCGGTTTTCAAGCTTCAACTTTCATCCGTTATCCCGCACAATAGTCACTCGGGATTGGTTAGTCTTGTGGGACATCGTTGCGTAGAGATGTTGAGATGACGTGGCATGGCATTGCGTTGGCGAGATGACGATGTTGCCCTCACCGGCAGGTGTTATCATTGGATTGGGCCGATCAATCGACGGGCGTTGCTCGAGTTTCATTTGAGATTGAATTGCTTTGCATTTGTCGAAGGTCCTCATTGTCATCTTTGAGGTGTGCATGTCTTCCCGATGTTATCGCTGGGTTGGTACAGTGTATCTCGTTGTGAGCGCCGAGATTGAAGCTGGTCGCATTTGAAACAAGCATTTCCGGGGTTATCTCCGAAACTGCATTCCTTTGGGTTATCACCAAGGTTGGTGGCTATTCCCATGGTTGGGACTAAGACTGGATACCTCGGGGTTATCTCCGAGATTAATCTGTCTTCTCCGGTGTGTGTTCCGGTATTGGATCTGCATGCCTCGGGGTCATATCCGAGGTTATTCCAAGAGTGATCTGGGGTTGATGTTGAACTTCCGGTAGTATCCGGTATGGATATGGATTGTCTTTCAGGGTTCCCTCTTAAAAGACGAATCTGTCCTCCTGCAATGTTAGTGACAGGTGTACAGAAAATTTTGAGTGTCTACACTTGCCATATAATTATTTTCATTGTCTTAAATCGATAATTATATTCCAACCATACTCCAAGATTATATAAATAACGCTCATAGATATAGTCAATAAATGGATGAGCACAACCATATCTTATGATAACATGAGTTTGTATGTGGTCATACATCATGTATGATAGTGGAAACATACCCTTTAAGCTCGTAGTACATTTCTGTCCTCCTCATTCTAATGGGGTACATTTTTGACGTTTCCAAAGTTGGGTTCTCATCACCCTATTGTTGTTCACCAAAATCAATTATTAAGTGACGTATAATATATGACACACCCATCTTAGGTCCTCAATACAATTATATATTACAAATGCAGTTTTATAATGTATTGAGAAACTTCCACAGTCTCGGACCATCACACTATTCCCCTGTTATCCCTGTTTGACCCAGCTACACTCTTAATACTTGAAAGGAATTGTGAAGCAAAATGGTGAGCACAAATAGCCTAGTAAATAATATTATGACTAAGATAATTAATTTATCAATAGTTTTCATCAATACTAAAGACCATCGTTAATATTTCATTCCTGTAATACTCATCAACAGTTCTTTGCTGTACCCAAGACAAAGAGATCTCTCATCACCTTAACCACCAAAGATTATAGTTAAATTCACAATTCATATTTATAATCAGGTAAATCAACAATCCATCTTTGCACTACGAGCCAAAGATATACAATTGAAAAACTAATAATCAACAGTCCATCTTTGCACGTAAGCCAAAGATATACAACTATAAAACCAATAATCAACAATCCATCTTTGGACGTAAGCCAAAGATATACAACTGTAAAACCAATAATCAACAATCCATCTTTGCACGTAAGCCAAAGAGGATTTTTACCACATCATTTGTCTATAACATTAGTCCATCTTTGCACGTAAGCAAAATAGGATTTTTACCACATCATTTGTCTGTAAAATAAATAATCCACATCACCGAATTATCCATGCACTACAAGCTAAGGATATTCGTTAATATCACATCCACGGATTATCCATGCACTACGGGCCATAAATATTCGATATTATCACATCCATGAATTATTCATGCAGTACGGGCCAATGATATTCATTATTATCACCAGTGGTTATGATCATACCAAACAATTGTCCATCAATGAACTACGGGCCAATGGGGACTTTTACCATATCATTTGTAACATTACAAGTCATGATTATACCGATACATAATTCCTGGTCATAATCATACTGATCAACAGTTCATCTATGCACTACGGGTCAACGATGACTTTCATTACAATATAAGCATGAGGAGGATGACAATGATATAAGCATTCAATTAAATGAGATTAAGGATAAATTTTAAAGATTTATAATTCAATTTATAAAGAGTTTAAGAATGTCCAAATTGTCAACATGATAACTTCTTTGTGGAGTAAAATTCAAGAATAATATTTATTTATAAAAATAATTTGGACATAAAAGAAATCAATTTTTGTCTTAAATAGTACCGGGGGTGAATAGTACCCGAGTGAATAGTACCTTGTGAATAGTACTTCGTGATTAGTACCTCGACATGAAAAGATTAAAATTTAACAAGAATGTTCAGAAAAATATTTTCGTGAAAAGATACTCGACGAAGTGCAAATTTCAAGGATATTCTACTAATTTCAAGGAGTATAAAGCAATACTTATCGACATAAGTGTAGAATTAGGAATATTAAACGAAATAAATTACTTACATTCTACAGAGTAAGGAAGAAAATATTATTTCTTACGAATATTGAATAAAAATAATATCCCTTACAACTGTTGAACGAAAATAATATTCCTTACGAATATTTAACGAAGATAATATTCCTTATGAATATTGAACGAAAATAATATTCCTTATGAATATTGAACGAAAATAAAATTCCTTACGAATACGAAAAATAATATCGTAAGAGAATATGAAATAAATAATACCACTTACCTTAAAAGGAGAGTATTTCTGACTGGTATAGTGGAGATATTTTTGAAGAAAAGCTTGCACTATTTACTACACTCACAGTTTCCTTAACTCAAAAGAAATACGCTCAATAATATAGAAGAAGAATTCTCTGATTCTGGTGTGATTTTCATTTCTAAACTAAGTATCCTATTTATAGGAGAATGATATGATACTATTTAGGAAAATAATCACGGACTGCACAGTAAAAATTTCGAACGAAATCACGGGGAGGATTCTAATTTTTTTTTTGATTATACTATGCAACACTATTCTGCACAATGCAATACTATGCAAACACTATGTAGTACTATGCATTTAATAAAATATAATATATTTTATTTTATATAAAAAACAAAACTTAATATATATATATATATATATATATATATATATAACTTATATATATCTAAAACAAAACTGAGATAACTTTTTACCGATAATTTTGAAAAATGGGTAAGTGGGGGTCTATGTAATAAGCCAAATTTACCACAAATACTTCATAAAACCCCCCCTGTATTTATCACAAATCACTTGACTTCTCTAAACACATTTTTAATAACATTTATTCATCATTAATATTATAACTCACAATATTAACAACTAGATCATTCCAAGGAAAGATTGGGCTTTTCGATAAGGACTTCTCCTTATTGGCACACAATTAGGTGACCAAACCCCTTTCCTTGACAGAACTTTTTAGACATTGTCAATAATGCAAATAATAATATGAATAGTTGTGTCGTCTCAATTATTGATTTAATAATAGAAAATATTGTGCAGATGATACTGTGACAATAATTGAATCAATAATATGAGATTCTATGCATCAAGTACTGTTGCAATAATTGAGTATAACTGAGTGACTTCTCACGTAAGCATCAATAATCAAAGATACTTTACAATACCGTGTGCTACTATGCAACCACGCGTCTTACTGTACTTTTATCACTGGGTATTTCAACAATTAACGGTAAAACTTTTGTTGTTATTTTTATAAAAATGTTATTTCTGTCGCTTTCTAAATCTGACAGTTATTCTGTTGTGGGGTTCACCAATGATTGTGCCGTCGTACGGATATTCCCCGACAAAAAGAATATTCCCCTACCAAACGAATATTTTATGACAACTTGCTTACTTTGTAAAATTTTCACATATCACCCTTAACTTTAACATTTATCAATTTAACCTTTACTAAATAGAATAATAATTATAAGAAAATTGAATACTTTCATTTCATAAAATTCGGGGTCTTACAGTTTCTATGTAGAGAGCTATACTAGCTATGTGCAAATAAATCTAATACGTTCAAACATGCGTAGAAAGGGTTAATTGGCAATGTTGTGTGGTTTAATGAATGCTATAGTTAGTAGTTGATATGATGAGTTCTTTTAGCTTTGTGAAGTTGAAATTTATGAGAAAGCTTAACAATTGATGAAATTAAATGTGTGATAAATACATGTTGATATATATGTCAAAGTGTGTGTGAATAATGAATACCTATACATACATAAATAGGATAATATAGTTCATTGATGTGATTTTATGCTATAAGTGGTAATCAACACTACAGTCAAGTCTCTCACCTTAAACTTCCTACGTGATTGCAAGTTCCCTAACATCATTCTTAGAATTAAATGCAAGTATTTAGACCTTATTTCTTATTGCAAAACTAGGATTTATTTCTATATCAAACATACTTATATTGTACAAATATTTACATTCATATGATTATTATTCATAATCAGAAATTGATTTTATATCTTGACTCATGTTACGAGAATTGAACTTATTGTTCCTAAAGGTGGTCTAAGCTATTCGATTCGGCTAGACTAATATCGTGTATTAGAAAGCTCTCCAAACCAATTGACTTGATGCGGACTCTTATAAATCTACTGAGATGAACAACCCTCAACGAAGGGGAAATTATATAACTGTCAGGAAACCGACGTGCGCGCATACTAGCATGTTTAAATGTTATGCATAACGTAGTGTACTTTAGGCTGTCACCTGTTGTACTCGTTTACATTTAATTTTTTGTATAATACTGTAAATTCTAGCAAGTGTTCTTAGTCCCCAGTGACTGCTCAGTGTTCATTCTTAATGAACCTTGAAATGATTAAACCTTAAGATGAACTTCTGGTGACCCCTCCATTAATTCCTTTAAAGTAGTTCTCGATCTCGCAACTTGGTCATTTCATCGATTTTTGAATCTTGTCGATATCCTTCAGTCTATAGCTACATTAATTGAGACCTATTGATACTTCTTGTTATTCTTGAACTATAATTTACTGTTATACCTTTGAGATTCAAACTTTATAACTGTTTATTATTATTGTTATATTACTTGTTGGGAAAACTTGTTGCTCATTCTTGCTTCCCTAAAAACATTAAAGTTAAGGTAGAGCAATACAATACTTCAGGAAAAGACAAAGGAAAGGGCAAGGCTACAGAATAACTTAGTTGTTTATGTGTAAGAGGACTATTGTTATTACTATTATTATAATTATTTATTAAGGGATGATTAAATTATGTTTAAGTCATGTTAAGTTTATATTATTGGAATGTTGTAGTAACGGTCACGAGACCTTAGGACACAAATATTTATATTATATCAATGTAAATTATTCTATTATTCTGTTGATGATGATTTTAGTATGATATTATAATTAGCACGTGATGCACCAAATTTGAGATACGAGTATCTAAATTTGGGGGCATCACAGGTTGGTATCAAAGCATAAGGTTATAAACCTTAGGATCAAGAATCCATAGACTATATAACCTTAGAAGAACTTAGAGGATAGAAATTGATAAAAATCATATAGAGTTTTCCTAACAATTTAGTGGCATTATTAAATATATTTTCATTCCATGCAATGAATTTATGTTCTAATGGAATTTGTTGTTTGTTGTCTTATGTTTGTGGTTGTAGGATGATGGACTTGGGAGAACCCATTAGAGTGGTAGAGGAGGAGCCATGTGATATACACGTGGTGTATGAGGCACCGTTGATAGCTGAGCCCATTTCGATAGTGGCTCCTATCGATGATGAGGATAAGGAGGAGGAGATGGAGCCAGATCCTGTAGAGTCGGATCTCGAGGAAGAATCGATGGATTATGAGCCCGTGGAAGATTTCGATGAAGCTACATTCAAAGACCAAATGTTGGGAGAATATGAGGAGTGGATTTTGGACTTTGAATGCTGAGTTGAGGAACTAGAGGCCCACGCTCAACAGAGAGAAACTGAGATGCAAAAGCTGAGGGATGAAGACCATAAGAGGAAGCTGGAGATGCAGGAGATGGATGTAGAACTTTTATATTTCAAGGAAACAGGTATTCAGATGGGAACCCTTTTCCACCGTTCGATATCCAGTAATGCGGAATTGGTGGGTAAGCTAGAGGAGCCCAAGCAGAAGATGTTTAGTGAGAAAGCCGAGAAAGAGGATCTTCGCACTCAGCTTGAGCTAGAGGTTAGGGAGAGGATCCTCTTCGAGGAGAAGTGGGAAGAAGCTAATGATAGGGCAGGAGACCTGGAAGATGAAGTGATGTGTAAGAGGAGGAAAATGAACAAGATGGGCTAAGCTTTTTGCACGACCATAGAGAGATTGATTGATGGTGTATACCTGATGAGTGGGATTTATACCCGCGAATCGGATCCTTTATTTCTTAATTAGTTGCTTGATCTTAAATGATTTTATATAGCTTTTATATGATTAAAGTATTATTTTGCTTAACCGATGTGTTGCAGGGCTTTATAGGTCTTTTTTAGCTTGCAGGAGGAAAATGGTCAATTTCCCTACACTAGTGTTGTAGCGCAAATGCCAGGCTTAAACTTGGTGTAGACACTCGAAATTTCATTTTCCTATTACTAACTATGCAAGAGGATAAAAATGTCTTTTTCACACTCCAGAGATAAACCTGGAGGACTACAACATCAATTCCAACCTCGGAAATAGCCCTGGGAGATCCAGTTTCCAATCCCAAAGATAACCCCGGGAAGTCAGTTTCTAACCTCGGAGATAACCTCGGGAAAATTAGTTCTAACCCCGGAGATAACCCCGGGGGATCAAGTTCAAAGCCTGGAGATAACCCTAGGAGGTCAAACCAACCTCGGAGATAACCCTGAGGACGAACAGAGTCAATCAGAGGCCAACTTCTTGAGATGACCACGAGAAAAGAGCTACTTCTGTTGTGCAAAACTGAGACAACCCAGGGAGGGGAAAAATTGTTATTTTGCCAACTCAACTTCAAATCACATCAAATACATTCATTTAAACTTAAATGTCTTCAAAAGAAGTCCCACAAGAACCATATCTTAACTTCCGAGCGCAAACTACGCAAAACGACTCAACGGATTGCCTTACGGAAACTCGGAAATGCCATTTTGGTCATGGATTTATCTTTCCGAAGTCAAAAAAGGGAAAATCTTATGTTATTGCATAGCTCTCGGAAAGAGCTTTCCGGAATGGTATGGAATGCTTCCATCAGACTCCCGAATTAAAAGTTATGAAGGTTCGAGCAAACAATGCGTTGTCTAAGTGCACATACTTTGAGACGGCGGGACCCACATTGCTCGAAAAACCACGAGTAGCAAGATGTACCTTATGGCTACTGCAGTATACACCATGGTGCCTCTGTGAGTAAATAGAGGGCTTGGGGAAGGAAAAGGCGAGGAAGCCCTGTCCAATTTATTCTGTACACACTATAAATTGAGTGTTTTCTCATTTCAAACACTTGTGAGCATATATTTTGCTACTTTTTACAGGTAGGAACCGAGTGTTCATCCATTTAAAGCAATTGATGTCTTCTTTGGCAGTCCACTGTAAGCCTTCTTACATTACTTCAAGCCTTTTTCACACTTCTTGCTCACACTATTATTCACGTTGAGAGTCGTCATATGTGTGTGTATGCCGTCTTAGCTCGGTCCATGGTTTATTACTTATATATATATATATATATATATATATATATATATGTGTGTGTGTGTGTAAATACTTATATATATATATTATTATTATTATTATCGAGTTATCTTGATTGAGCCTGAATATAATATTCGGAGCATTTATTGCTTTTATTTATATATATAAATACTTATATATAACTCTTGTCATCGAACTCATTTGATTGAGCACGGATTTACATCTCAGCGTTTCTTGCTTATATATATATATATATATATATATATATATATATATATATATATATATATATTTACATTCTCGTCTGCCTGGAGTTTACTTCATGGCCATTTATCGCTTTCATTTACATTTAAATCACTTTGGAGTTTACTTCGAGGCTGTTGATCGTTCATATATGTATATATATATATATTTATATTTAAAGCTTATATATATATATATATAACTGTTTACAACTTTCATATAAATTGCTACATCATGTGAGCC
Source organism: Panax ginseng (assembly GCA_020205605.1). Classification (NCBI taxonomy): domain Eukaryota; kingdom Viridiplantae; phylum Streptophyta; class Magnoliopsida; order Apiales; family Araliaceae; genus Panax; species Panax ginseng. The sequence continues at coordinate 18,137,875 of CM035147.1, read as the reverse complement.
TAGGAATCACGTGATCATAGATTTAGTCTACTGAATCTAGATTCGGTTCTCGTGATGGACATTTTCAGCTCTACATGGCTTGTAAATTATTCATGGTGTTTGAATTTCCTTAGATGGTTATCATGCCCACAAGGAATTCGGCACTGTTTTTTATCTTATTTTCTCGAAGATGCTTCCCATCTCGAAAATAAAAACAATCAAGCCGAACACATAATAAAATGAAAGTATCAAAGGCCTCAATTACTATTGAGCATAAGGGCTTAAAAACCGCTTTTACAAAACCTCATTGCTATATCTTGTTAAAACTGAAATTTATACAAAATTCAAACCATTTGTATATAGGTGCAAACGAGGCATAGCGCTACTTCCATATAATTGCACATTGATCTACACACACACATATTCAGATAATGGTTTAAATAGAAAAGTGGTGGTCACCGTAGTAACACGGATGTCGGGGGGGTGCCTAACACATTCCCTCTGCATAATCAAGCCCCCGGAGCCTAATGAATCTCGGTTTCATAAACAAGTTAAATAATGCCACATCACTAGGTCAATGTGCAAACCTTTTCTCGTTTGAGTTGGTGCAACCATTTAAAAATACCAATTGGCGACTCTGACAGTCCAATCGTCGACATATACATGTCGGACCTTTTTATAACTTGTTTTTTCAAACAAATCTCACCTACACGAGAACACCAAAAGACAAGAACAGAAAAGGGACAAATAAAAATCCCGATGTCAACACACCTAGCTGCAGCAGCCTGCCTGCACTGACGTCAGGACGTCGGCATGGCGTGGCTGCAATTCCCTAGTTCCTTAATAGATCAAGGCGCCACAACGTAACCTCCGATGTTTTTGGTCTTTGACGACGTCTTTGCGATTGCCATTCCAAGCTCTACTCCTCACACACAAGAAGGCCACCTCCGGATCCCAGCGATGCGGTAGATTTTGACCTAGCTTTTAGAGAAGCGATATATATATATATATATATATATATATATATATATATATATATATATATATATATGTAAGGCTAGCCTCCAAACAGATAATCAGATAGACCCGCCTGGGATAATTTCTCTCTCTTCTTTATAATCTCTCTCTCCATCTCTTAGGTAATGTTTGTACATATAGTTTAAGTAGATTAGGGAAAATTTTGGGATTCCTTGGAGCTCAAGAGTAGTGAGAAATACGAATTGGAAATCTTGAAAGGAGTGGAACTCTTGGAGACTGAAGAGCTTTGACTGAGTTTATTCTTATCCATTTGTTTCCTTTGATTTTGTAATCCATAAATGTTATCTTTATTGCTACTTATATTTTGTTCAAGGGCTATGAACTAATTATTGGCTCTAAGGTTATAATGGAACCCTTTGTTAATTTGAATTGAATGTCATATCTCTTTGGTTGGCACCATATGGTTTGGTTTAATATATTCATGCTTAATGATTCTTGCTAAGAAATTAATGATGATTTTTGTAATCTATATAATGTTGAAAGAGGGATTGTAGATTTACACCATAATATATTGGAATGTGATTATGAGTTATCGACTTGTTTCGACTACATAAGTTGTGTATAGAATAGACATATATCTATGCACCACGTGTGACCTAATTGAGAACTTATGCTTAAATCCTTGTTATGGTTAATTCACATAGATATGTGTAGGATTATTACCTAGCTTGGATGTTCTTTTCTGTTCTATTCCCTACCGGGGGGATCTAGAGAGGATATGTTTGTGCATACCTCGAAAGAGGTGTATGAGCACTTGTGTGTTCTCGGTTGACATACTGTCATGACCACTAAGACCAAAGAGAGAAGGGTAAGAAGTTTGATGCAGCATAACACACCAGGTGCTTGACAAAATGACTGTGTGGGGTGAAGTTATGACCTTAGCTTGTAGCACCTTCGATACCATTCATTATCCATTTACTTGCTTTGATAATTAGATATAACTAGATTAATCACACTTCTATTAGTCTGCTGTTCGAATAAGACTTAAGCGATGCAAAGTCGGTATTTGGTAAATATTAGTGATTGTTCCCCGTGGGTACGACACTTTCCTTATCACTGTATTACTTGTTAGACCGCGTATACTTGCACGTGTTTAGTGATGGGTTTCTGACCAACAATACCATTACCCAGCAGAACAGGGACATACCCAACATACCTTAAGTAGGGACTTGGTGGCGTACATAACTCAAGTGAACTACAAGAGTGCTATGGAGCGCGGAATGTTAGATTGAGGTCTAGATGTTAGTAGTCTAGTAGTAGTAGTTGGTGTTTATCTATGATATGTTGTTGTAATCTCAATCTTTTATGTGAGATATGAGATAGTTATGTAAACCGCAAACTTTTGTAAAATGTTAGAGGGGTAGTATGTTAGTGTTTTCCCCACTTTTTATAATACTAGGGGATAGATGTTACCATTTATAGCAGTATGCTATAGGTCAACCACACTTGATGTAATGATTGAGCATATGAATATAAATGTTCTAATTTCAGAGTCATGTCATAAAATTTTGTTTCCTTTTTGTATTAAAGAAATACTTTATTAATATAATTAGATAATTAGGATGAAATTTGTGATGCAGAAAATGCCGCCCAGGCGTAGACTAACAACATCGGAAGAATCGGTCAATAGCGGGAGAGAAAAAGTGGACCCTATCCAACGGCTAGTAGACTTACTAGGAGAAGCCTTGCGGGGAAGAAATAACAAACTAGTACAACCCAATCCCCAAGCGATCCCAGTTACAAACTTTAAAGACTTAAGGAGCGTAGGACCTCCAGAATTTGCGGGTACTATCGATCCTATCGTAGCACATACATGGATTAAAGAAAGGGTTCAGTCTAGGAAAGGGGTTTGGTCACCTAATTGCACGCCAATAAAGAGAAATTCTTATCAGAAAGCCCCCTCTTTCCTAATAACGACATGGTTGTCATAATTGTGATTCTGTAATATTATTTGTGAATAATTAGTTATTGATTTATATGATAAGGAAATATTTATTTTATGTGGATATAAATGATGGATATATTTATTTTATGTGGTTATAAATGAAGGAATTAATGTTGAGGTGTTTTATCAGTATTTTGTCGGAATGAAGGTTTTGAAAATCGTCCGTATGTGGATTTCAGTCATTTTTCGTTTGGAATTTGAAAAAACTTAAACTTGCAAAGTTGTAGAGAATAAAATTTCCTACGGAAAGCACATGAGATTCGAATTTTTCTGATAAAAGGGCTATTTATTATGAATTGTTGAAGTTTCAGAAAATAAAATATTTTTATTAAAAATATGGTGGGCCCCACTTTTGGCTGGTGAGTAATGAAATGTGCTGGAATTTATTTTCAAAAGTGGTGGGCTTGAATAGTAGCAGGTAAAGCAGTCAGGTAGCAGGTTAGTCTGCTGTGGCATTCTAAGCATTTTCCTATAAATAGGGTGCTTAGTTAGAATAGAAAATCACACCAAAAACAAGTTTTCTCTCTTTCTCTCTCTATATTATCGAGCGTATTTTGTGAGTATTTAGATACTTTGTGAGTTGCTATTCATCGATTGCAAGTTTCCTTGACCTTATACTAGATATTCCATCAAAAGTAATCTTGATATTTTGAGGTAAGGGATGTTATTTTCTTTCTAATGATGTTATTCTTTCAATATCATTATACCGAAATATTGGTATGAATTTTATTGTGGGATTTCTACCTTTTTGTGTCGGGGTTTCTATTCACGTATACGACACTAACAAATACGGCACTATTCACCGAAAAGTGAAATTTTCTCTTTTTTGTCCAAGATGTCTATTATGGTTACTATCCTTTGATTGTATCCATGTTTTGATCTTTATTTTTAAATTATGCTTCATAATTGGTTATTTTGGAGTATTATTGAACTTGGATAAACTGTACTATGAATCCCTAATATTTGTTCTTTTGTCTCACTGGATTCATTTTCTTTAAGATATTTTTCATCATCCTCAGTCCTAAATAATTATATTACTGAATATCTTTGGCCTATAGTGCAAAGATGAATGATTACCTAATGAATATGTTTGGCCTGTAGTGCAAAGATGAACAAGTGTTGAGATGAACATGACCAACTGGTGATACAAATGAATATCTTTGTCCTGTAGTGCAAAGATGAATATTTGATTCAAGATGTATATTGATTGATGTTATAGGGATAAAATATTGATGATGGACTTTTAAATCTTAGAAGATAGTAGAATTCTTTCTCTACTTAACTCTTCTAATGGATTCTTGTTCTGTATCTGCAGTTGTTGATCTAAAACTTGTTGTACTATTATATTTTATCGATTTTTCCCTGTTGAAGACTAAAGATAATTTTTTGTATATTATCTTAGTCATAATATTCTTTACTGGGCTAGTTGAGCTCACCCTTTTCCTTTTTGTTCTATTGTTCTTCTAAGGAGAAGAGAATTTAGCAGGAACTAGCCGGGGTATGGAGTGATGATTCAAGATAGTTTTTTAGTAGTCCTCACTATTTTGTAAGATAGTGTATCAATAATTGTAATGAGGACTCCTTTTGAGTTTGTATACTATCTATTAGACAATATTTTTATTCAAACTCACAGTATATGTGATGTCGTATTCTGTACCATGTATTTGGCGACTCAGAATGGGTGATGTATACCTATTTTGAGGGCGTCACAGTTGGTATCAGAGCTTAGGGATATGATCCTTGACTGAGATGTGAGACAAGAACTAGGAGAGGAAAGACGGGGAATTCCTTCGCTAGTATGACCTGACTAAGTTTATTTGGTATTTATTTGGTCGGTCAGAGTATAGGGATAATATGTGACATGTTAATTAACCCTTGTTTTGTGGTAGTATTTGAAAATGACAGCTACAAATATTAACAATGAAGTGAATCAGATCGTGGAGACACTTTTTGTTAGAGTTTATGCCCTAGAGGCCAATTATTTGATATAATTGCTTAACGTTTGGATATTATATTTGATTGAATAAATATATGATTTTATTATGGTTTTATTTACTGCGTAATATAATTGTTAACATAATAAAATTCCTTAGAATAGTGATACAAATTATATAGTTTCAAGTATGTGACTTGAACATGAGATTATATATTACCATTAGTATCGGTGTTCTTAAATGTCCCTGATCGAAATATCATTGTTGATGGGACAACAATGACGCATTGAGACTAGTATGTGGATTGATGATGACCAAATCTCATTGGTCATAAATATATGAGATATTAAGTCAATGCGTAGGTACATGTTAGAAAACGATGTCTTTGGACGAGACCCACCATGAGAATTCTATATGGAGCATTATGCAAAGTGTCATTAGTAATTCTCATAATGACAATGATGTAATGGTCCTCCAACCTGAAATCGCTATATTACTACACGAGAATTTATGTACTTTGATATCATCAAATGTCACCTTTAATAGGGTGGACTATAAAGGTGATTATTGGGTTCATCATTAATCGTGTGAGAAATATGAGTGATCTACATTGAATTTAACCATCCTATATATTATGGGTGATATCCATAGGCCTCTTGATTGAGTAGGACTATGAAATGCATGGCCATGCTCAAATAGTGATTTGTTTCATATAGTCTACTCATTGATCAAGAAAACTCAGATTAAATTATGAAGAGTATGACACATTCCATGACTCGAGTTTAATCTAGGATATTGAGGTTAAAAGGATTAAATTACATTGAAACATTGGTCACAAAAAAGGTTGCATCGAATCATCGATCTTATTATTACTTGGGTAGCGGTGATGCATTACTAGATGCCGCCAACTTTTTTATAATTTTATAATATGATTTTAAATTTATTGCCAACGTAATAATAACATATAGGGTCACACACATAGAACGTTATTTAAAGGGAATTAATTTAAATTTTAAGATTTAAATATATTAATATGATTAATAGTATTTAAATCACAATTTAAATTAAAAGGATAATTGTATATATGTATATTAATTAAGTAAGACTTAATTAAGAGATATATATATATATAAATTCGGATTTTATAAAATTAGGTTTTGATTTGATTAATTCCTTCTAACTAGTATATATATGATATATATGTAGCATACTTAGGGTAAGATATCATAATTGAAAAACCTAAGCAGCTTCTTAGAGAGAGACCAGAGAAAAACAGATTTAAAAAAATCCATTCCTTTTAAGTGGCTAGTCTGCAAGTCCTTCTTATTGCGAGAATCGTTCGATGGTTAAATGCGGCGTTAGGTGTGAATCTGGTAAGCATTGATCGGTTTGTATTAAGTTGGAGATTCGAGGCGCGATCGGTTTGATTCTCGTTTTTGTTTATATATCGGTATAATCTCTAAACCTCTGAATTAATTGATTTTCGCATGGATCCTGCTTTTAGGTTTTGAAATTGCTTTAAAATTTTAATTTCATTGTGTGCGTTTACGTCTTAAAACCCAACGGTGGTATCGAGCTACTTGCGAAAAAGATTAATTGATTACGTGTTTTAATTGTATTCGATATATATGATATATGATGATGCATGTTTACCCATATAAAATTGAATATATGATATTAGTTGTATGTATATCGGTAATATATATGATGATCTTTATTAATCGTATCTTTAATCGGTGGAATAACAATATAACTATTCTAATCGGATTAGAAGCATGAAGAATCGTTTTAATATGATTAATCGAAGCGAAATATATGATAAATTACAGGTGTCTTTGTTATTCGCGTTTTAATATGATTAAATCAAATGGACATAAATGATTTGTTATTATGGGTGTTTTGGTGGATTAAAATATATGATTAAAACTATTTGCTTTATTCGTATGGAAAAATCTGTAATCTGATAGGACCACCACTTGGAGAAGAGACCCCATTGGACCCCAGAAAGTAAATGGCCTTACGATGGTCGTGTCCCCTATATTTTATATATAGTTTTCTTTAATTATATATAAATTGTTATGTGCTTATTGTGATATACATGGTGCCTGATTATGGCCTTTTTGACCCATAGGTTAGTGGTTTTGGGTTTTTGAAATACTGGCTTGCATATAGGTATGTTCTATAAATTCTAATGTAATATTCTCTCTCTCATCTAAATCCTCGAATGTAACTCGAGGTTTCTTTATGTCATGTACTAATCAGTAATTGATGAAGATGTCAAGATGGAGAACACAATGGAAAGATGATGATGGAGAGGAGGCGCATGTGCAGAGGAAGATCGAAGGAAGTTATTTATTTTAAGATCTTTTACCACCTTAGATTGACCTTCAATCTTTCATTAGCTTGAAAAAGATTGACGAGTGGATTGGGCCATAAATCGCTGACACATTTAATTTTGCACTTTATTTATGCTTGTATGTGATATGATATGATTAATAATGTGCATGCTAACAAGATTAAAATTGGTGAGATCTAAATTAATAAAATCCTCATTAAATTATTAAGTCTAAATCGGATGCCTTCCAATGAATAACACTCATCAAGACCTTGATCAATAGATGTAGGTTTGCCAAAGAAAAGTACCCTATTTATCTAGGTAAGATGCGATAGGATAATTGTGATATCCAAACTATTAAAATCATTGGGCTGAGACTTAACTAAGTTATCTCGATAGGATTGTGGACTTAGAGGCATAGAGTTTGGTTGGTACCATTAGATGGACTAGAAACAAATGTTGTTTACCAAACTATCCCGGAGTTATATATGATATAATTGACAAAGGGTTGTCTACCTAAATAATTATGTTTTGAGAGAATAGCCAAAGCTAACTTAAGGCATAATGAAATATGGATCTTAGCTCACTAGAAAGATTTAATAGAAAATGCTTTCCGAATTAATGGTGAGGGCTATTAATTTGAATAAAATAGTGGGAGAGTATATTTTGAATGTACTATTATCAATTATATAATATCAACTCAGTAATTTGACTTATTATTGTTGCACTTTTATAAATTGTAGATATCAAATGGCAAACAACAACAACACAAATAGTCTTTCATTACGATCGGTCCTTGAAAAGGACAAGCTAAGTGGAATTAATTTCCTTGATGGCATAGGAACTTGAGGATTGTCCTCAAATAAGGCGTAAGCTATATGTCCTTGATGGGCCCATTCTGCGACCACACCACCCATCACACCACGTCGGAGCATAATGCTTACAAGAAGCATCAAGATGATGCTCTGGATGTGAGTTGTGTCATGCTAGCAACCATGAGCGCCGAGCTTGAAGCAACATGAGTTGATGGATGCTTATGAGATGATCGAGCATCTCAAGAAATTGTTCAAGGCGTATGCTCGACGGAGAGGTATGATATACTAAGCAAGGCGTTGTATCAACGCAAAATGGGTGAACGTGATCCAGTTGGTCCACATGTCTTTGAAAATGATTGGGTATATTGAGTACCTTGATAGGTTGGGTTTTCCAATCACTCCGGAAGCCCAATGACGACCTTGTTTTGCAATCTTTGAGCAATGACTACTCTCAATTTGTTATGAACTATCTTATGAATGAAATTAAGAAACCCTCATTGAGTTGTTGAGCATGTTAAGAATGCCGAGAACAACATGAAAAAGCGAGACCCGCTCCCATAATGATGGTGCAAAGGGGAATGCTAAGGGAAATGGAAAGGCGAAGAAGAAGATAGGATCTAAATCTTTTGCCAAACCCAATTTCAAAACCAAACGAACTTTAAAACCTAAAGGTGGGGTGGCTAAAGAAGGTGAATGTCACTTACATGGAAAACACGGACACTTTGGAAAAGGAATTGTCATGCTTATCTGGAAGAAGTGAAGAAAAGAAAAAGAAATCGACTTGATTCGAGTATATATGTTATAGAAGTCAACTTATCTACTTCTACATCATGGGTATTAGATCTGGGATGTGGTTCTCACATTTGTGTTAATGTGCGGGGACTCAGAAGGAGTAGAACTTTAATGAAAGGAGAGGTTGACCTCTGAGTTTGAAATAGAGCAAAAGTTGTTGCCTTTGGTAGTAGGAACTTATCATTTATCTTTCCCCACCGGGCTAGTTTTAGAATTAGAAGATTGTTATTTTGTGCCTGCTATAAGCAAAAACATTATTTATATTTCTTGTTTGGACAAGAAAGGTTTTTCATTTATAATAAAGAACAATCGTTGTTTGTTTTACTTAAATGATATTTGTTATGGTGTTGCACAATTGTTTAACGGTCTCTATATTCTTGATTTAGAAATGCCTATCTATAACATAAATACAAAATGATTTAAATCAAATGATTCAAATCAGAGCATATCTCTCGAAGCTGTCGTTTAGGCCATATAAATGAGAAACAGCATATCCAAACTCCATAAAGATGGGTTCTTGGATTCATTTGATTTTGAATCATATGAGAAATGCGAGTCTTGTTTATTAGGCAAGATGACTAAAAGCCCTTTCATTTGGACACGATGAGCAGAAATAGCGATGTATTGGGACTTATACATAGTGATGTATGTGGACCCATGAGTTAGTTAGCAAGAGGTAGGTTTTATTACTTCATTACATTTATTGATGACTTTAGTAGATATGGATATATGTATCTTATGAGACACACAATCCGAGATCCTTTGAAAAGTTCAAGGAATTCAAGAATGAAGTTCAAAACCAATTTGGCAAAAGCATAAAAGCCCTTCGATCCGATCGAGGAGGTGAATACTTAAGCCAAGACTTTGATGACCTTCTAAAGGAGTGTGGTATTATATCACAACTCACTCCACACGGAACACCGCAATGGAATGGTGTATCGAGAGGAGAATCGAACCTTGTTGGACATGGTACGATCAATGATGAGTCATGCGAGATCTTCCAATAAGCACGGGGTCATGCCCTAGAGGCAATTTGCATTCACATACTTAACCGTGTTCCTACAAAGACGGTTCGAGAAGACACCATATGAAATGTGGATTTGGGAAAGCGTCCTAGTATGTCATTCATGAAGATTTGGGTTTCTGAGGCGTTTGTAAAACGCGTCTGAATTACGACAAGCTCGGACCCCAAATCGACAAATGTAATTTTGTGGGATACCCAAAGGAAACAAAAGGGTATTATTTCTACAAACCTTACCGAGAACAAAGTGGTTGTTGCTAGAACTGGTATTTTTCTAGAAAGAGAATTTGTCTCTAAAGGAAGCGATGGGAGGAAAGTAGAACTCAAGAAATTCGAGAACCACAAAATATCATTGAACTGAAGTTGGAACATGGCGAGGAACCGAAGAAATTGTGGAAAGTGAACTGCTCAAATTACACAAGTCATTCGTAGATCTGGTAGGACACGCCAAGAGCCTGGGAGATATTATGGATATCTTGTGACTCAAAACAACGATGTGATGCTCATAGATCAAGATGAGCCTTCTTCCTACCAAGAAGCTATGAATGGACCAGATTCTGATAAATGGCTTGAAGCCATGAAATGCGAGATGGACTCCATGTATACTAACCAAGTATGGAATCGGTTGATCCACCCAGAAGGGGGTAAAACCAATCGGTGCAAGTGGGTTTTCAAGAAGAAAACCGACATGGATGGTAATGTACAAACCTATAAAGGCCGATTTGGTAGCAAAAGGTTTCAAACAAATTCAAGGTGTTGACTATGATGAAACCTTCTCTCCGGTGGCAATGGTTAAATCCATGAGGATCTTACTTGCTATTATGACTTTTTATGATTCAAATCTGGCGGATGGATGTCAAAACCGCTTTCCTTAACGGAAATCTCCTTGAGGATGTGTATATGACACAACACGAGGGTTTTGTCACTCAAAGGATGTTGGAAAGGTATGTAGTAAAATGATCCATTTATGGATTGAAGCAAGCCTCTCGAGTTGGAATCTTGATTTGATGAAGCGATCAAAGAATTGGCTTTATTAAAAATGAAGATGAACCTTGTGTATATAAGAAGGTTAGTGGGAGTCATTGTATTCCTAGTATTCTATGTTGATGACATATTAATTATTAGGGAATGACATTCCTTCCTTACAAAATGTAAAAACATGGTTAGGAAAATGTTTCTCCATGAAAGATTTGGGGCGATGTTGCCAACATTTTAGGTATCAAGATCTATAGAGATAGATCGAGAAAAATGCTCGACCTAAGTCAAAGTACATATATTGATAAAGTACTGAAACGGTTCAGCATGCAAGAGGCGAAAAAAGGACATTTACCGTGACTCATGGTGTAAAGATCTCTAAGGCCCAATGTCCTAAATCACAAGATGATGAGGAGCGTATGAGAAAGATCCCTTATGCTTGAAGAATTGGATCTATCATGTATGCAATGATATGTACTCGTCCGGATGTCTCATTATGCTTTGAGCATGATGAGTGATACCCGATCGAATCGGTGAAGGTCATCGACGTGATCAAGAATATCCTCAAGTACACGAAAAGGACTAAGGATTCATTCTTAGTATATGGAGGTGAAGGCGAACTAGCGATGAAAGGGTTACAAAGATGCTAGTTTCGGTGACAATGATGACTATAAGTCTTAGTCGGGTTTTGTGTTTTGCCTTAATGGTGGTGTTTGTTAATGGAAAAGTTCAAAGCGAGGCGATGGTGATTTCTACAACGAGAGGTGAGAATATTGTTTGCTTCAAAATGCGACCCAAGAGGTCAGATGGATTAAAAGTTCATCATTGAACTTGGTGTTGTTCAACCATTGTTGATCCGGTTGCTCTATCTTTGTGATAATAATGGAGCCATTGCAAAAGCTAAGGAACCCGAGATCTCACCAATCGATCCAAGCATATACTTAAAGTGGTACCATCTCATCCGTGAAATCATTGATAGAGAGATGTACATATAGGAAGAGTGCCAACAGGATGATAATGTTGCGGATCCACTAACCAAGGCTTTGTCGCAGACGAAGCACGACGGTCACACTAGTTCCATGGGTATTAGATACATGAGTGATTGGCTCTAGTGCAAGTGGGAGGCTGTTAGAGTTTATGCCCTGAGAGGCCAATTATTTGATATAATTGCTTAACGTTTTGATATTATATTTGATTGAATAAATATATGATTTTATTATGGTTTTATTCTTTGCGCGTAATATAATTGTTAACATAATAAAATTCCTTAGAATAGTGATACAAATTATATAGTTTCAAGTATGTGACTTGAACATGAGATTATATATTACCATTAGTATCGGTGTTCTTAAATGTCCCTAATCGAGTATCATTGTTGATGGGACAACAATGATGCATTGAGACTAGTATGTGGATCAATGATGACCAAATCTCATTGGTCATAAATATATGAGATATTAAGTCAATGCATAGGTACATGTTGAAAACGATGTCTTTGGACGGACCCACCATGAGAATTCTATATGGAGCATTATGCGAAGTGTCATTAGCAATTCTCATAGTGACAATGATGTAATGGTCCTCCAGGCACAGAAATCGCTATATTACTACCACGAGAATTTATGTACTTTGATATCATCAAATGTCACCTTTAGTAGGGTGGACTATAAAGGTGATTATTGGGTTCATCATTAATCGTGTGAGAAATATGAGTGATCTAGATGGAATTTAACCATCCTATATATTATGGGTGATATCCATAGGCCTCTTGATTGAGTAGGACTATGAAATGCATAGCCATGCTCAAATAGTGATTTGTTTCATATAGTCTACTCATTGATCAAGAAAACTCAGATTAAATTATGAAGAGTATGACACATTCCATAACTTTCGAGTTTAATTTAGGATATTAAGGTTAAAAGGATTAAATTACATTGAAACATTGGTCACAAAAAGGTTGCATCGAATCATCGATCTTATTATTACTTGGGTAGCGATGATGCATTACTAGATGCTTTCACTTTTTATAATTTTATAATATGATTTTAAAATTATTGCCAACGTAATAATAACCTATAAAGTCACACACATAGAACGTTATTTAAAGGGAATTAATTTAAATTTTAAGGATTTAAATATATTAATATGATTAATAGTATTTAAATCACGAATTTAAATTAAAAGGATAATTTATATATATGTATATTAATTAAGTAAGACTTAATTAAGAGATATATATATATATATATATATATATATAAATTGGATTTTATAAAATTAGGTTTTGATTTGATTAATTCCTTTTAACTACTATATATATGATATATATAGCATTCTACTTGGGGTAAGATATCATAATTGAAAAACCTGGCAGCTCTTAGAGAGAGACTAGAGAAAAGCAGTTTGAAAAATCCATTCCTTTTGGTGGCTAGTACCACAAGTCCTTCTTATTGCAAAATCGTTAATCGATTGGTTGCAATGCGTTCGTTCGATGTGATATCTGTAGAAGCCTTGTCGGTTTGTATTGCGTTGGAGATTCGAGCCTTGATCGGTTTGATTCTCGTTTTTGTTTATATCGGTATAATCTCTAAACCTCTGAATTAATTGATTTTCGCATGGATCCTGTTTTGGGTTTTGAGATAATTGCTTTAAAATTTTAATTTTTATTTGTGCGTTTACGTAATAGAAGCCCAACACCTTTAATCACCCCCTAGGGAACGTGCGATAGGAAGGCAATATTCCTCTTGTAAACAACACTCTAAGAACAAATGATGAATGATGGGATGTTTAGAAACTTTTTGCAGTTCATCCAAAATCAGACGAGGGAGACTCGTGCACAAAATACGGGTGGAAATGATAGCAATGCACGGCTTGTCACAGCCAAGCAGTTCAAGGAGTTGGGACCACCAGAACATGCGGGAAAGCCGGATCCGATTAAGGCAAAAATGTGGGTCAAACAAATTACCAAGATATTCGATGTATTGGGATGCACGGAGGAACAGAAGGTTCCATTCGCCACCTTTATGTTTCGCGGTGAGGTAGCTTACTGGTGGGAATCTATGAAACGTACCCAGCCTGCCGCACTCAACATGTCTTGGGAAACATTTCAGAAACTATTTAATGACAAGTACTTTCCTAAAAGTATTCATCATATGAAGGAGATGAAGTTTATCAGACTGGAACAAAACAACACGACGGTGTCCTAGTACGAGGCGAAGTTTGCAGAGTTATCCAGATTTGCACCTCATTTGGTCGAGAATGAGGAACGAATGATGAGGATGTTTTTGAGAGGTCTAAAACCCGAGATTCGGCAATATCTTATCTCTCTTAAATTTTCTTTATATTCAGATGTTGTCAACATGGCTCAATTATTAGAGCGAGATAATGAGTATGCCCAACCGAGGGACCACAATCAGGGTTATACCGGTGACAGACAAAATCGGTAACCACTTGGGTGGTAATCGTGGCCATGATAATAGGAGAGGTGAGTCAAGTGGAAATTTCTGAAAGAGGAGATTCAACAATGACAGGAAGACATCGGCAATGACACAAACACAACAACAAATTCTAGGGAGGAGAACGACCGCCGGTTAGATCTTATAGATGCGAGAGAGAGAGACACATAAGTCCAAACTGTTCCACGACCTTCCAAGGTGTGTTTGATTGTGGAAAAGAGCGATCATATAGAATAGGTTTTGTCCGATAAGCGAAGTCAAGTCCAAATTGAGACAATGACACACCAAAGGCGACTACGGACAAAACAAAGTCGGTGGTTCAAGGGGGAGTTTGTCATGACTGGACAAAATGTGAGAAACCCGAACGAGGTGATCACGGGTAAGCTAATCATAAACTCTTGCAAAGTTTATACCTTATTAGATACCGATTCTATCCATTCTTTTATATCTCCTGCTTGTGCTCAACTTTTAAACTTGACTCCGGAGAAATTAGACCTTAACTTATCTGTTGAGACTCCGTTAGGAGAAACTTTCATTACATCTACTGTTTATAAATCTTGCTTGATTCAAGTTGGAACCATAACATTACCTGCAGATCTTATTTCATTGAAAATTCTTGCATTTGATATGATTTTAGGGATTGATTGGTTAACCACACATCATGTTAAAATTGATTGTTTTCGTAAGGTTGTTAGTTTTCATATTCCTAACCAACTTATTATGCGAATTCAAACAACCAAACCATTAAAGTCAATCACTTTCATATCAAGCCATAAAGCTATTCGTTTATTGAAAAATGGATGTCAAGCTTTCTTAGCCCATGTCACGGACTTGAACAAAAACACGTCAGATTTGAATAATATTTATGTTGTTACTGAATTTCCTGACGTATTTCCTGAAGAACTTCCCGGTCTACCCCCAGAACGTGAAGTTAAATTCTTTATCGATCTTAAACCTGGTACAAAGCCCATTTCTAAAACTCCATATCGAATGGCTCCTATTGAACTTCTGGAGTTAAAGGTCCAACTACAAGAGTTGTTGGACATCGGTTTCATTCATACTAGTACATCTCCTTGGGGTGCTCCTGTGTTATTCGTAAAGAAGTAAGATGGGAGTATGCGACTTTGTATTGACTACCGATAATTGAACCATGTCACCATTAAGAATATGTATCCACTACCTTGCATTGATGACTTGTTCGATCAGTTGCAAGGAGCAAAATTCTTTTCAAAGATCGATCTTCGTTTTGGATATCATCAGGTGAAGATTAAAACTGAGGATATTCAAAAGACTGCCTTCAGAACTCGGTACGAGCATTATGAATTCTTAGTCATGTCTTTTGGATTGACTAATGCTCCCGCTGCTTTCATGGATATGATGAACCGTGTGTTCAAAGAATATTTCGATCAGTTCGTTGTTATCTTTATTGATGACATCCTCATCTATTCCAAAAGCTATGATGATCATGAGCACCATTTGAAGATGGTACTGCAAAGGCTTCGTGATAACAAGCTATATTCCAAGCTGAAGAAATGCGAGTTCTGGCTTGAGGAAGTAGTATTCCTTGGGCACGTGGTGTCAAAACATGGAGTATTTGTAGACCCGGCGAAAATTGAAGCAATACAAAGTTGGGAGCAACCGAAGTCGGTGACCGAAGTACATAGCTTTCTGGGCTTAGCTGGTTATTATCGGAGATTCGTGGAAGGATTTTCTTGAATCGCTACTCCGTTAACTCAGCTGACTCATAAAGATACAAATTCAGTTGGAGCGAGGATTGTGAGAAGAGTTTTCAAGAGCTCAAGAGGAGACACATTTCAGCACCTATTCTGATAATACCATCTGGTTCGAATGGATTTGTTATCTACAGCGATGCTTCAGGCAAAGGGTTAGGATGTGTTCTCATGCAACATGGGAAAGTCATAGCATATGCCTCTCGACAACTCAAAGAATATGAGAGGAATTATCCTACTCATGATTTGGAGTTGGCAGCAGTTGTTTTCGCATTAAAAATCTGGAGACACTACCTGTATGGGGAGAAAGTGGAGATCTATACAGATCATAAAAGCCTCAAATATTTGTTCACCTAAAAGGAACTCAACATGCGGTAATGTCGTTGGCTCGAGCTGTTGAAAGATTACGATCACACCATCCAATATTATCCTGGAAAAGCAAACGTGGTAGCTGACGCATTGAGTAGAAGATCATATGCGGGTACGAGTGCAATGTTGTTAAGAAAAAGGTCCATTCTGTATGACTTGCAAAGGATGTAGATAGAGGTGAAGGCTCCATGTACCCACGTGATGATATCAAATATACGAGTAGAACCGACTTTAATCGATAAAGTTAAAGCTGATCAAGCTACGGATATGGAGCTGATGCGTATGAAGAAGAAAGTGCAAGAAGGTGTTATTCCAGAAGCAAGAATTGATGAAGAAGGAATACTTGAGTTAACTCTGAGACTTTGTGTTCTAACGATTACGACTTGAAGCATAGAATCATGATGGAGGCACACAACACACCATTTGCAATCCATCCTGGGAGTACCAAAATATATCATGATCTTCGACATACATTTTAGTGGAACAATATGAAGAGAGAGATCGCAGAGTTTATCTCGAGGTGTTAAACTTGTCAACGTGTAAAGGCAGAGCATCAAGTGCCAAAGGGTCCATTGTAACCACTTGAGATTCCAAAATGGAAGTGGGAACACATTACTATAGATTTCGTTACGGGTCTTCCCAGGGTTTCTCAAGGCATAGATGCGATTTGGGTTATTGTTGATAGATTAACCAAGTCTGCCCATTTCTTTCCTATACGGGAGACTTATTCCCTTGAACGTCTTGCTAGTATGTACGTAAATGAGATTATGAGATTGCATGGCATACCAGTATCCATAGTTTCAGATCATGACCCAAGATTCACTTCACGATTTTGGGTTAGCTTACAGAAAGCTATGGGCACAGATTTACGATTCAGTTCGGTATACCATCCTCAAATGGACAGGTAATCAGAGAGGACTATTCAAACTCTTGAAGATCTATTAAGACTCTGTGTCCTAGATTTCAAAGGGAGTTGGGATAAGTACCTATCATTGGTGGAATTCTCCTACAACAACAGTTATCAGGCAAGTATAGGCATGGCTCCATTTGAAGCATTGTATGGATGAAAGTGTCGCTCTCCAGTATGTTGGGATGAGGTGGGAGAAACAACATTATTGGGACCAGAATTGGTACGCATAACTACAGGAAAGATCCAAATGATTCGACAACGTATACAAATGGCACATGATTGACAAAAGAGTTATGCTGATCTTCATCGAAAGGACGTAGAATTTATTATTGGGGATCATGTATTGTTACGTATTACTCCATGGAAGGGAGTTACAAGATTTGGGAAAAGAAGAAAGCTCAATCCAAGATTTGTTGGTCCATTTGAGATTCTTGACCGAATAGGAAATGTGGCCTATAGACTCGCATTACCTCAAAGCATGTCTCGTGTTTATAATGTTTTTCACATATCTATGCTTCGTAAATATGTGAAAGACCTGAACCACATTATTGAGTTAGAACCAGATGAGATAGCCGAAGATTTAACGTACAAGGAGGTACTTGTTAAGATCTTGGATAGGAAAGAGCATCTCCTACGCTCCAAGGTTATACCACAAGTTAAGGTTTTGTGGAGAAACCATGATATTGAAGAAATGACCTGGGAGTTAGAATCAGAAATGAAAGCGAGGTATCCTCACCTTTTCGAAACACCAGGTAAGTACGTCAATTTTGAGGATGAAATTTCATAAGAAGGGAAGGTTGTAAGACCCCAACTTTTTAATGAATAAAATCAAATTTCCTATATTTATTATTTTGAATAATAAAGTGTTAATTTGATATAATACTTTGGTTATGGGTGAAATGTGCAAATTTTGCAAAATAAGCAAGTGGTTATAAAGTATTCATTTTGTCGGTGAATATTCTTTATGTCGGGGAATATTTATACGACGGCGCAGCCATTTATGGGCCCCATAACGGATAACTGTCGGATGAAAAAAATGACAAGTTTGAGTTTTTATAAATAACGATGTAATGGTTACTGAATTAACACTTTGTTGGAATACCGATGGTTAAAATACGATGTCTGGCATTGGTTTGCATGATAGCTTTACGGTATTGCACAATATTTTGAAATTATTGATTCTTACGTACGTAAGAAATCAATACTCAATAATTATTACGATAATTACTTTATTCAATATTTTATTTTATTGGTTCAATAATTGATGCGTTGATATTTTATATTATTGTTATTTCAATAATTGTCACTGCACAGTATCTCCATTTTCAGATCAATAATTCATATTATTTGAATAATATTATTAGATAGTATTATTGGCAATGTCTAAGGAAGTTACATACAGGAAGGGGTTTGGTCACCTAATTGCGCACTTGATAAGGAGAATTCCTTGTCGGATAGCCCCTTTTTCACAGAAGCGACACAGGTTGTCAAAATTGTGATTCTGTAATATTATTTGTGAATAATTTGTTATTGATTTATATGATAAGGAAATATTTATTTTATGTTGATATAAATAATGGATATATTTATTTTATGTGGTTATAAATGAAGGAATTAATGCTGAGGTATTTTATCAGTATTTTGTCGGAATAGAGGTTTTGAAAATCGTCCGTATGTGGATTTCAGACATTTTTCGTTTGGAATTTGAAAAAACTTAAACTTACAAAGTTGTAGAGAATTAAATTTCCTATGGAAAGTGCATGAGATTCGAATTTTTCTAATAAAGGGGCTATTTATTATGAATTATTGAAGTTTCAGAAAATAAAATGTTTTTATTAAAAATATGGTGGGCCCCACTTTTGGTTGGTGAGTAATGAAATGTGCTGGAATTTATTTTCAAAAGTGGTGGGCTTGAATAGTAGCAGGTAAAACCATTAGGTAGCAGGTTAGTCTGCTATGGTATTCTAAGCATTTTCCTATAAATAGGGTGCTTAGTTATAATTGAAATCACACCAGAAATTAGTTTTCTCTCTTTCTCTCTCTATATTATCGAGCGTATTTTGTGAGTATTTATATACTATTCATCAGTGCTAGTTTCCTTGACCTTATCTGGAATATTCCGATCGGAAATGCGATATTTTGAGGTAAGGGATGTTATTTTTTTTCTAATGATGTTATTCTTTCAATATCATTATACTGAAATATTGTTATGGATTTTATTGTGGAATTTCTACCTTTTTGTGTTGTGGTTACTATTCACGTATACGGCACTATTCACGAATACGGCACTATTCACCGAAAAACGAAATTTTCTCCTTTTTGTCCAAGATGTCTATTATGGTTACTATCTTTGATTGTATCCATGTTTTGATCATTATTTTTGAATTCTGCTTCACAATTGGTTATTTTGGAGTATTATTGAACTTGGATAAACTGTAATACGAATCCCTAATATTTGTCCTTTTGTCTCACTGGAATCATTTTCTTTAAGATATTTTTCATCATCCTCAGTCCTAAATAATGATATTCTTGAATATCTTTGGCACATAGTGCAAAGATGAATGATTACCTAATGAATATTTTTGGCCTGTAGTGCAAAGATGAACAGGTGTTGAGATGAACATGACCAACTGGTGTTACAAATGAATATCTTTGGCCTGTAGTGTAAAGATGAATATTTGATTCAAGATGTATATTGATTGATGTTACAGGGATAAAATATTGATGATGGACTTTTAAATCTTAGAAGATAGTAGAATTCTTTCTCTACTTGACTCATCTAATGGATTGTTGTTTCTGCTGCAGTTTTTGATCTAAAACTTGTTGTCTATTATATTTTATCAGATTTTTCCCTATTGAAGACTAATGATAATTTGTTGTATATTATCTTAGTCATAATATTCTTCTTTGGGCTAGTTGAGCTCACCCTTTTCCTTTTGTTCCATTGTTCTTCTCGGGAGGAGAGAATTTAGCGAGAACTAACAAGGGGTATGGAGTGATGATTCAAGATAGTTGTTTTAGTAGTCCTCACTATTTTGTAAAATAGTGTATCAATAATTGTAATGAGGACTCTTTTTAAGTTTGTATACTGTCTATTTGACAATAATTGTATTCAAACTCACAGTATATGTGTTGTCGTATTTTGCACGACAATTGTATTACTGAAGTTGTATTTATTTCTGTACCATGTATTTAGCGACTCAAAATGGGGGATATATACGTATTTTGGGGGTGTCACAAAAATGGCTAAAGCTAGTCTGTGTAGGAAAATACAAGCCCATCTACAAGTCAGTGTATATGCGCGCTATCAAGTCCAATATGACATCCCTCAGAAGAAGGGGGTAACTCTGTAAACTCCTGCCTAAGGGTTTCTACACGAGCCAACAGATCCATAGCTAATTACATGGTGACACTATGTTCATCAATATATGTGCTCGTCTTTGCAATAATGCCAGTAGTAAGGGACCTCACTACAGTACTATCTGTAACAGCGATATCTCGGGCAGATATAGCGCCATCCCACTCAATAATCACTACATCTCTAGATGATCTGGCCTTATCCCGCTCAGTAACAGTGGTGTCTCTATGAGCTAAGGCATCATCTCTCTCTAATAGAGCAGCATCTCTCCCAACAAGAGCTGTTAATATCAAGGCCCTAGCCTGATCTCTCTCAAATGTCATCAGATGCAGACTTTGCTCTAAATACTCTACCGAATGCGGGGTCACAGTAGCAGTCATACTAGGAGAATCAATAAGAGCTGCTGTCAACCCATCAAATAGCTCCTCCTCAGTGGGAGAAGCAATGTCCTCCATGGGCTCCCCATTGTCATAATCAATGCCCGACACGGTGGATATAACCTCCACTAATGTAATCTCTGCCTCTATCCATGCAGAATACTCTGTAGAACGGCCCGGATGGCTAACAGTAAACTCAGCACTCTCACGCTGAGTCCAACATGCATACACCGTGGATCTGTCCTCTACTGATAAATGCTGAGAAGACAAACACTAATCCAATGCCCCCTCAAAAAGATGAACATCTTGAAACTCGTCGAATTGAGCCATCACAACAAGTGGGTGCTACGTGGTCATGCCCCTTAAACCAACTAGAGGGAGATAATCCATGCCAGATGCATGAGTAATGAAGCTGTAGGGAGAGCTAAACCCTAAACACAACATTATGTCAAATGGATCCTCGATCCACCCAAAAACAAACCAAGATCAAATCATATACTCATTGGTGAAAAGAGTAAGACATGGCTATCTTATGTGAAAATAGTACCCATATCGTCGGAAAGTGCTAATCGGTTTCATGTGTGACATGAACCACATATACAACAAGACCGAGCTACCTGTAAATACCCTTACAGAATGAGTGTGGCAATACGTGGCCGACCTCAAGGTCTCTGCCGCAATCATCGGTACAATGGTATGACCCTCCTTGAGAGCTCTCACTGCCGTAACAACACCGATGTCCAGATGCTCCATATACAATGACATGTATAAATATGCCACTACATACATCACGAGTATATATACTCTGGCAACACCCCACTGATCCTACGACGTGGTGAAATCCCCAGAGTGCTGTGCATAATTGTTCAGTGAGCCAAATCTATCTATCATAAAATGCTGGGTCACTACATGCCTGGAGGTGATCTCATCCTGGGCTATTCTACGCCTCTACCCGGTGAGGGTCATAAATTGTCGGCTCATATCCTCGATATCCATCTGAGTGCAAGGCTTGTCCAATGAAAAAGCTGTCAAATGTTCATACTCCTCTAAGGTGAGAGTCAACTCCTGGGTGTCAAACAGGAAAACCTGCATCTCCAGTACCCAGTACTCCACCATGCCCTCTACAAAGCCCAATAAAACCTAGAAGATCAGGAGAGTCATAGAATGCGGCAACATCTGATCTACAGTCACCCGATCTGGAGGTGACAAACTATCATACAATGATCTCAAACATTAGGCTGCCAATATTGGTGGGGTGTGATCAATGCGGCTAACTGTCGAGGAAGACATCTGCATCAAGGGGTCAATGCTGAACATATCTGGACATACATATGCATGACATAATACATGTATTACAAATAATAGATAGCAATATGATGTAGGGAATGGAAAATAGTATACATACATTCCTAAGTACATCATCATCTAAATACATCATCTCTGTACAGCTGAAAAATACAGGGAAATGGGGCACAACCACCCAACAACTAATAGAGGCCTATCAAAAGATATAACGAGAATGGGGCACATCTACCTAGTATCTAACAGAGGCCTATCAAAATATATAGCGAGAAATACATCCGAAGAACTCAATGGTATTGATGTCTACATCATCTATCCTGTCCATCTGATGTAACTCTTCCTGAGTCACTGGATCTCTGCCAAGAGGGATGTCAGGTCTATACAAGGGAGGATCTGCACCAACAAAACCATATGAGTCACCTGAAGGGCCAGCCCCTGAGCTGGATGGATTAAAAGTATACGCCTCAGAAGGATCTCGGCCAAAAAGGATTAAAAGTATGTGCCCAGTCCAACTACCTGGTCAAGCTGTTAATCTGCATCAAATGAGTAGGATCTCGGATGCAGGCCATCCAATCCGTCATCATCACGGATCCAGGAACCATATCCCCCATGAACTGAGTGACGCGGGTTTGGTCTCTGATGGTACGAGGGGACCACCAGCGGTAGAATGCCTCCTGAGTGAAAGCATCCTTTGACAAAGTAAAGTCGTCAACTCCAAGAAATGAGATATCGCTTATAGGAGACTGCAACACAGGGCAATAACGCCAGATAAGAGGTAAGATTAGTACACGAATCTCTCCTGTGGTGCTCCGAATAGCACGCTCTACCAAATAGAGCTCCCATCCTCCATCTGTGAAGAGAGGAATCCGATGGGTGGATATCATATACTCGACACCAGTCGGGTACCCATCCTCGAACCTAACTGTTAGATGTTCCCCAGAATAGGGAACTTAAGTGATGGCATCAACTGTCAATAAATCCAACTATAGGCGATAATGGGTGAAACCCTCAGCTACAAGAACCTCTGCCAACGTGGAGTGA
Organism: Panax ginseng; assembly: GCA_020205605.1. NCBI lineage: Eukaryota > Viridiplantae > Streptophyta > Magnoliopsida > Apiales > Araliaceae > Panax > Panax ginseng. Next base: position 18,114,499 of record CM035147.1, on the reverse strand, counting down.
TGCCATCGTCGTCCCCGTGGATAGGTATCTGGACCTAACATGCTAATGAGACACAGACATGGGAGCCTCTCATAGGACCAAAATTGCCAACACAAAGGGAAACATCTGCGGTTAGTCAACGCTCTTAACCTGTTGTTGTTTGATTTAGCTATTGCCAAATCGCGCAAAAGCATACGCGGTCCACAAGTAATATAAGTAAGTAAAGTGTCGAACCCACGAGGACAAAGTCTTAAAAGAAAACAAATACTAAGGTAAAGTTGTTACTAATCTTATCTAAACAAGTAAATTAAGATGTTGGTTAAGCTATATGATTACAACTGAAAAGAACGAGAGAAATGGTTGTGCTAAGAAGTCAAGATAGGATTACAACTCCTCTAATGCGTCGCCTAATCTCCTAACTTTCCACATTATAAACAAATCAAGGAATGGTCAACCGAGAAAAGTAATTAAGCATAAGCTTCTGTCGAAGCTCAAATGCACATCCCTAACCAGCTAAAACACAATATGTCTATTGGTGACAATAACTCGGTCAAGGTCATTAAGCTATGTCTCAAGGTCACACAAGGCACATAGAGATATGTCTATCCTATGAGCATATTATACACACATTCCATAGGCATGGTCATAACAGGTGTTGCTGTATTTAAAAGCTAAATAATAACATTCATTTGTCAATATCCATTATTATCATTACCAAAAACTCTGTCAAGCAATCAGTCATTAAATAAAAAATACAACAACCCATTCCAAAATGATTCATTATATATAATAGGAGAGAAAGTTGATCAAGCTAAACAAAAGGTTACATTGCAATCTTAAAGATGGAGTTAGTTCATAACTAAGGTACTAACACACATATTCAATACATTCACCATAATCAGTAGTACACAAATAAATGGGAGATTTGGAATAAGAAAACTCCTGTTAGGAAATGTTCTGTCTCCAAATCTTTTCTTCACTGTGCAAAAGCTGAGCTATGGTCAGATGCAATAACTTTTCTTCCTTGAAGCATAACTTCTTTCTCTTCTAGAAATTAATTCACCCAAATAAAATCCTAGTCTAAGCTGCTATATGTTATTGTTCGATATCTCTGATCTTCGATATAAATGCAGGCAGCTTCTCTTTGTATTTATAGGTCTACGTGCTTCTTCTAGGTCATTAAAGACTAAATACTGGTTAGACACCGGAGGTAGCACTGTGACGCGAGCATATGCTTCACAATCGGCGCCGGGGTGCGAAAGGTAGCACTAGGGTGCCATCTGTGGCCATCATGCCAACACTGGCGATAATTTGAAGTATTTGGCGCCAACCTTAGGTGTAATAAGCATGACGTCGATTGCGAGGGATCTCACTAGCGTTGGCACCGAGGCGCCGGTTTGGTGTCTTTGGTAGCCGATGTGGCGCTAGGTGCACGAGCTCTAAGAGTGACATTAAGTACTATGACGCCAACATAGAGAAAATGACCTGAAGTGCCAGAAACCAGCTCCCAAGCATACTTAGACATAATAACAATGAAAATATACTAAAAGCTAACAACGAGACTGAAAATAGGCAATAACTTAAGCCATAAAGGAACTTATTCGCAGGTATAAAACCCACTCATCACCTATACATGGGAAATCAAAAGAGAAACACTCACCAGCAGAAATGGGTAAAATCCTTGCCAAGCCTCTGTTAAGCCCTGCGAACGCATGCGCATTCCTTTGAGGAAATATGCAAAGGTATAGGTGCCTTAATCATACTCTCCAATGTGGTCCACCTTTCATGTGGCGCTGACCAAAGCGAATGACACCATGGAAGAGTTATCCACTATGAAGCAACCCCTGAGGATGACCAGGAACAATCGTCGAAGAATGCAATCCCTGACTCTCACATCAACAGGTATGGGCTCACTCAACGCCCCACTAATAACATCTAAACTCAAAGGACCAATGTGGACTGTCCTACATTTGAGCCCCTCCGCCGGGACTCCTAGTAAGGATCTGACGGCAGTCGGGGTAATGTCCGCCGTACAAGGCACTAGCGCCCCTCCAAACTCTATACCAGTGATAAACCGCTAATCCATCTACGTCATCATCACCTCATAATCCAGCAAATGGAGAGACTAAGTCTAGTAAACCAGTGCTTAAACAACACCCTGAGATAACCCCATGGATAATGGCGGGGGAGGATAGAAAAGAATGCCTTAAATCCCCAACCATGCACAATCTCTTGATACTCTAGATGAAGAGCCTGATATAGAGCGTGTATGCTGAACCAGTTCCCTCGAGGCTGCGTAAAGCCGAGAACCTACATCATATAATCAAGTCAACATCAGAATCCTTGCTCCTCATCAATAGGAAAAAGAAAGATCAAATCTAGCTTTTACCTCGTTTGCCTGCAAGTAAACCGAGGGTTGACAACTCAAATCATCCAGAAGCTCTAGAATCATCACATTAATGTCAAGAAAATCCCTGCGGGGAGCATGAGTAGCAGGAGCTGGAGCCGCAACCGGTACATCCTCCTCCTCTTCCTAAACATCCAATACCTCAACCCGGATAGGACGAATCACCGCCTCCACAAAATGACGAGGCTACCTGACTGAACAAGGTTGAGGCTCATCAGAAGCCTTCCTCCGCACACCTGAAGTTGTCCTGCGGGAACTACTCGGTTTATCCGGATCCATAATATCTGGACACAAGTCTCAAAATCCCCTTAGAAATGGTGTAGTAAACTCTAACCTAGAGCTTTTCAAATGCATTTTATGACTACATGCATACATGCATTACATTAACATACGCTTATAGTAGACTTAAAAATGCATGTCTACCCAATGCTTAGGCTCATGAATTTTTTTTGCCATGGTCTCCTTTGTAAAAAGGACTATCCATATGCACATAGGCATGACTAGGTGGTTATTCAGTAGCACACCTACCCACAGTCATAAACATCTTATATGCATAAGGATATCAAAGTCATAATCTGTAAGGGTAGCCTAATTACCAGGATTACTTTGCTTTACAACCTTTGCTCATTTGTCCTCAAATAGGATAAGAAATAACAAAAAAAGGTGCCAATTTAACTGTTTCAAAAGTCATATGAGCATGCATATTCACTACTATGTGTTTAGAAGCATTTCATGTTATAACTCATTTTCCAATGGATAAAAACTGGAAAAGGAGACATGCATACGTTACCAGGATAGTGCAGAACACTTGTACGGTGACAGATTTTGCAGAAAGCAGCCCGAACTTAGCAAATCTGAAGAAGAACTCACGGATTTTCTGTGTGGTGCAACTTGAAAATAACTTGTGAAAGGAAAACATCCTATAAGTACACCCATGGATGGCTGCAGGTGTACATGCGGCTGCCATAGGTGTACCTGCTACTGTCCTAGGTGGGTCCCACCCCTCCGGCTCGGTCCAATTTGAGTTGTAAAGGACGTCTCACAAGTTGAAATAGTCAAATTAGGAAAAAAGATGCTACATGATTGAAGGAAAAAGCCTGAAATCTTGGTTTTTAAATACCAAACTGCGAGTCTACATATCACTCATTGGTAGTCGCCCAAACATAGGGTTCACAACATCAATGATCATAGTTGTTGCAAACTACACTCGGCAATACCTCATAAAGGTCTGATGTCGTCGGTTCGGAGCCGTAACTCCAAAAACCTCTCCCCAACGGGAACTTCATACAACATCAAACCGTTGATGCATATTTCAACGAAGGTCAAGCAACCTTGACGTTATTTCAGCCATTGGCAAGTAAATCCAATGAAGCTTCAGAAGCAATCCGAGGATCTCAGCCATTGAAGTACATTTCAACGAAGGCCAAGCAACCTTGACATTATTTCAGCCGTTGGCAAGTAAATCCAATGAAGCATCAAAAGCAATCTGATGATCTCAGCCGTTGATGCACATTTCAACAAGGGTCAAGCAGCCTTGATGTCATTAGCCGTTGGAAATTAAACCCAACGAAGCATGAGAAATGTTCCGATGATGGATCCGTTGAAGAACATTTCAGCGAGGGTCAGGCAACCTTGACAACACAGACTGTTGGCGGTAACTCCGACAGAACAGTGGAAAGATCTAGCGATGCAAACTAGGGAAAGTCATCCTCATCGGGGGAGGACCGATGATGGAATCTATTATATAAAATCTTTATCAGACCAAACTCATTCCTCTAGAGTCTCTTGCACATGAAAAGAACATCTATGATGAAAAGTATGTGTCAGGAATAATCATGTGAATGATATTCCTATTTAATATATGATTTGATTATGATATATATATGAATGAATATGCAAGTATGCTTGCATTAAGAAAAGCTGTAAAGTCCTTTGATAGACAATAGAAATATATGTACAAGGACTTAGAATGAATTGATCAAATATGTTAGGTTGATCCTACATAAAGCAAAACAGCTTTGTAAAGTCCTTAAAAAGAAATGATGTACAAGGACTATAAATATAGAAAGATCAAGCTTGTTAGGTTGATCTTTTTATGTAATAGATATGCTTGTCTGATCGTCGAGCACTGCACCAGAAGTAGTAGTCTGCCAGGAGAGTCAAAGTTAATTCGGGAGCTATCGAGGCAGAATAGGAGTATACAAGATAGTAGATCTCGGAGTTCGTAGACTGCCATGGGAAACGAAGAAGGATCGTAGTGTATAGAGAAGAGCTTCCTCGAGATCGTAGTGTTCTGAGGAAGTCATGTTCGAATCGTGAGAGGCGACACGCCCACTGGCCGATCGGTCATCTGCCGAAGCCAAGACAGAAACGTAGACTACACTCAGAGTCGTAGAGTCTACTGATGCCAAAGCCAATCAAGGATCGTAGGTCACACTCTGAGTTCGTAGAGTCTATTGATTACATGCAGAGATCGTAGTCAAGCAAGATCAGAAGAAGACAACAAACACAAGGCAGAAATCGTAGTGTCAAGATCTGATCTCGGGATCGTAGTGTCTGCACAAGCCGAAGCTAAATCGTAGAGTGCAGAACTACAATCTAAGAAGAAGTGCTCATAATGCCAAGGATGAATCGTACAGCATATACGGTTCCCAACAAATGAGCACTCCTAGAATATCCAAAGATACGAAGCCTCTGGTTGGCACTGCAAAGATGCATTCCATAGTAAGGGAACCAGAAAGCACTCAACGAATGGCATGCAGGCTAACAAAAGATCTCAACACAAACCCAATCAGCATTAAGATTGAGGTGTAAGGCCATTCGTGATGAAGTCTTCCACAAGGAGATCCAAAGAAGACTTCAGAATCTGACTAAGGAAAGTCAGCTTATGCAGTAGCTGTCAAGTGAACAGAAGATAGCGATCTTGGAAGGAACCAAGATCGTAGTGTTTGCCAAACAAAGAAGGAACTGATTAAAGGTGAACCGAGATACTGGTTAGCCTCTGAAGAGCAAGGCTAAAGTGACTAAGTGCAGGGCCAGTTCATTGATGATAAGTGAGCGGAAGATCACCAGAGAGAAGTAGTATTTGGACGCGCCACAAATCAAGTGTGTCTTGATATTCGAGAAGGGACCCGAGCAACGAATTAGGCCATCGATGTCGAGAGCAATCGAAGCAAATGCGAAGTATTGAAGTACTGCACAATACAAGGAAGAGGTGTTCTACATTGAAGATCCAATCAACACTCTTCAAGATCGTAGTGTTAACTCTTCTAGTCAACGAGCAACAATCAACAAGACACTACGATCAAGTCCTTGAAGACATGCATCAGAATCGTAGAGTTCGAATACCTGAGGACTGAAGCATTGGCAACGGTTCAATCTGAAGGGTATTATTCGGACAAGTGCTTATTGAGAGCATCGATGCAAAAGGACAACCTCTGATCAAGAAATCAGAAGAAATAAAGTCTTCGACCTGCCCAAGACATTAAAGTGATACATCATCGGTAGGTGAAGCGATGAGAGCTACAGATGTCAAAAAAGTATGACATGTCACATCAAGCAGTCTACCTCAAGCAACTCGAGATCTGTGAAGACATTTGAATAGCTTCTAATGGCTACTTTCCAACGGAAGGATTGGGAAGGTGTATAAATGTAGAAGAGCTTCAAAGATCAAAGGCTACTGGAGTTGTGTATTTTGGAGAAAAGGTGGACTGATCCAACTGAGTGATAGTGAGTCCGAAGGCTCACTCTACGATCCACCAAGAACACTCAAAAGTCAGATCAAGAAAGAAGTAGAAGTGTGTGTTCTACTATGTAGAAGTGAGAGTTCTACTACATAAAGAGTGTTCTAAATTGCTGAGAGAAAGAAGAGCAACATGTCATCTGGATGTCCATCATGGGAAGACTCTAAGTACAATAGAGAAGAGCCTACAGTCATCTTAGCAAGTTCATCATGAGAAGGCATCGAGTAGCAAGAAGGGAGATCACAAAAGCCATCTTGGTGACAAGCGTGAGAAAGCTTCTAAGTACCTAACAGAAGAGCTTACAGTCATCTTAGAAGCCTCTCATGTGCATCCATCAAGTACCAAGGAGAATGATCTTCAAGGCAGTTCATCAAGGGGTCATCCAGAGTAGTTGAGCAACCTAAGAAGCTGAGCATCATGCAACACTCAACTACTCTTCAAGGATGATCAAGCCAAGCTGCTAAGGATAGAAGATGTTCAGAGCATGAAGACATCTTAGCAGCTCAGTACCGACTCCAACAACAACAAACAAATAACTCAACAAAGCCAGGGCCTGAAGGGTCCTTGTCTAGAGGGACTAAACAAAGCAGGGCCAAAGGATCCTTGTCTAGAGGGACTAAACAAAGCAGGGCCAAAGGGTCCTTGTCCGCAGGGACTAAACGAAGTTCCAAGCCTGCTGGGCTTGAAGAGTTCCTAGGGAACTAGAGAAGTCCCAAGGTTCTTTGGCCTTGAAGAGTTCTTAGTGAACCCGAAGTCCTAAGGTTCTTTGGCCTTAAAAGGAATCGTAGAGATTCGGGTGTTGCCCTTCCTTAGTGGAAATCTGCTAGTTGAAAGCGGAAGAGTGGATTAGGAGCTTGAGTCTCCAAACCACTTAAAACCCTCTTGTGTCTTTTACATTATGTCATTTACATTATGTCTATAAGCGTTATAAGCTGCTATGTATATGTTCTAACCGCTTACAACTAAACTAACCAAACGAAAAAATGTATTTATGATTATGAATATATCAATGAAGGGGAATCTTTTACTTCCGTCAGTGCTTGAAAAGATTCTTATGTTTGTCATATACTTAAATATGAAAAATACAACATAAACCCGGAAAAGTATTTGAAATAAAAAGGATCTATTCAACCCCCCTTCAGATCTCATGTGCCTCGGGAACTAACAATTAGTATCGAGGCGAGTTCTCATGCTATATTTAAAAGCTAATCGCTTTGAGTCCGATCCGAGCACTAACATTGTTCTAAACTTAGTTTAGTAGTAAGTAACTTGTTATATGCAGAAGAGCTCACACGTTGGAAATATTGTGTATAGGTAAAAATGTGTATACACCTGAAGCTGCTCAGATTAGTCCATATCCTCGATTGCTATATCAACAAGACCAATCCTAGCCTACAGTCAATCTTATAGTCTGAAGACTAGATGAGAAAAAGAGAGCAAGAGACATCAGTGACAAAGAGTAAAGCATTCATCAGTCTGAAAGATGAAGAGGTCACGCGTACTAAGAAATGATAATCGAGAGGAGAAAGAAGATCTTCTCAAACTTATGAGTGACCAACCAACAACTGGGTGTTATCTTTGTAAAATCAAAGATGTCAAAGATCTTAATGGTATGATTCTCTTGATCTACATCTTCAAGACCACGACTGATTGATGAAAGGCCAACAAGAGCATTAAGCTGAAAGGAGCAAAAGTAAAAGCTATGCACATTAATACTTGAACTCAGTATATCTAAGGTAAATGACTGTTAAGAAACTGACAGTAAAAAGGTACGGTTCCTCACCATTATTAATGTATACATCATATTTGTACCATCTTATGAACTATGACAGTATTCTGTCAAGAAGTCATAATCTACCTAAAAAGGTGAAGAGAGAAAGTAGTCTGAAGATGGAAAATTTAAATGTCTACAAACTCTCTCTAACCAAGTTTTAGGCTGAAGATGACATCTTGAAGAAATCTGAAATAGATCATAAGAGTATCACAGACCAAATGAACTTTATGTTAAGTAATCATTGCTGGTGTACTAGTATGTATGTACAAGCGTTCTAAGTGTTTGACAACACACAGAGAATGATCACTTCTACAAGAGGATCTTGCTGATTTGTAGAAACTGATCACATCTATGAATCAACTAGATACTCATAAATCGTAGAGTTGATTCACACTCTGTGAACACTTAAACAATGTGAACATAACCTAGTAAATGATGAAACCATCATAGATAAAGAGTTTGTCATTAATTGTCAAATCCTACACACACTCACCATCATGCATCTCAAAAATGTATTATCTCAAGCTAGTTGCATGCATGAATGTGTTTGTTGGTGATAAACATGATGATTATCCAGTTAAGAGGAATAGGGGTTTAGAAAACTAACCTAGCAGGACCCATTCAACAATGGGGACCAAAAATAGAAATATACTTAAACCTGCAGGTACTTGGTCAGTCTAACCACATTAAGGAATGCTGAAGCAGAAGACTTCATTCAATAGGACTCAACCAGCAAAAGGCTAAGGACTGTTCAGAGATGAGTCTGATAAGGTTCCTATATGTCCAAGCCTGTCCTTGAAGACCTTCTGAGCTAACCGGAATGGAGCTCATATGGCTGCAAATCTGTATATGGGAGTATGCCATGAAACAGAAGATAAAGAGGATTCTATGTGCCCATATCAAAAAAGACATGCTTTATGGAAAGGATCCTCAAGGGAAGCTCACAAATGTAAGATCATTGAGCTTAAGACAAAAGGAGTTCTTTACGACGAACTTCTCAAAACAAAGGATATCGAAGAAGACTACGCTCAGAAGTCTTTGTCGAATGATCGTAGAGTGATCAATCCCGAAAATACTCATCTCTACGATACAAGGAAAACTAAGCAACGATGATGATTCCAGTCAGAAGGAGAAATGTTGGGCAGCCTTCAAATGAACATGAAGAAGGAATCACATCTATCAGAGAAGACAGCATCAACAATGGGGAAGCAGTGATCTGTTAAGGAATAACAACACTATTAAACCTGGAAGAGATGTACCAGCTACAGAGCCCCAAAACTTTGTGGCTGATGAACCAAATGAAGATCTATAGTCAGTAGGAACGTCTCAAAATGTACTACTGATAACCCTTCAGCCACCCAATCCATAATCATGAAGTTCCTACGATCAAATACATGATCGTAGTGTAAGAGCAGAAGGACACCACGATTTTAGCAATGTAGATATCTAGAGCTGGTAGAAAGACCTCCCCATCAGAAAAGGTCAAATGAGATGTCATTGAAAATCACTGCCTTAGTATTTCATCTGGAAAGCGCCTCAGGGACAAACCTGACCCTTAGCTAACTCTAAGAGGTTGGCCCTTCCTGAGATACCTTATCCCAGAAGGAATGCTTGATCTAGTTCATCTCAAAAGAACCAAGTCAGTCAACAATCATAGAGTTGAACTTGAAGAGGACTAAACGATTGTGGTACAAACTCAACGATCGTAATGCTATCTAAACGATCGTAGTGCAACCTCAGCGACATAAGAAGACAACTCAACGATCGTAGTCCTACCAAAGGGTATTCCAGTTAACAAGGAGCATGAAGAATGAGACATATGCTAGGCCATTCAAGTTGAGGAGATAAGTTTAAATACATTAGTGATTGAGTTATGCTGCATCGAAGTAAGGAGGAAAGACAAAGCCATCCACTGTAGCATATCTTAGAAGTTGATCGTTGTGTCAACAAAGGAAATCGTAGAGTCTATAGCTGCCTCATCATGCCACTCTACGAATCAAAAGGTCAACGGTCAAAGCCACGTCAATTAAATGTCCACTCTTCAAATAACTAAAAAGTTATGGGGAGTTATAGCTTATTACTGGGCAACGTGCAACCAATGGACAGTTGACACATCACTGAGTATGCAGAGTTAGAAGGAACTGCCATAAAGACGATTTCAAATCTGCAGACAGTTACCAAAAGATATCGAACCTTTCTCCCTCCCATTTTCAAAACCCTAGAAAGCTTTTCAAGAGCAAAATCAGTTAACCCTCCAGAGCCTTACCAAATCTCAGTCAGTCATCTCGCATAAATCTCTCTAAATTAAACACCCACAGTCTTCGAACGATTCAAATGGAGAACTGGCAAGTTATCACCGGCATTCAGCTTGGAACCAAATCGTTTGAGAAATCTGAGAAGAAGTTCAGGGACATACTTAGACTCGTAAAGGAAGTTTGGGTTTTCAGAATGTCTCAAAGCGAGTACTGCAGTGTATACATTGACCTGGTTAAGGAGTTCTACTCAAACATCTCCATAAACTTTGGAACTCTATCTACCAAGGTTAAAGGTCAGATTCTGAAGCTGAAATCTTTTGACCTTAATCAATGCCTAGGTTTCCATAGCCAAGGGCTGAAGAACCTTGAAGATGTCAACATTGAAAGCAAGCGAAGGAGTTGATGGGATACCAAAGAAACCCTAGCTTCAAAGACATGAAGAAGAAGGAGTTCCACAAGAAGAGTATGAGTTCCTTGCTAAAATTGTAGGAAAGTGCATCTTGTGTAAAAACAACACTTACATGATCACAAATGATTGATCAACAAGCAAGATAATGTCAGCTATAGTTCTGAAGAAACAAATTGACTTTGGAGCCATTTTGTTTGATCAAATCTCTAAGTAGGTAGAGAAGGCTGAGAAGAAGCCACTGACCATGGTATTTCATTGGAGGTTGATGAGTATCATTCTGAAGAAGAAACTAGGAGGGAAAATCAAGGATGATGAGGGAGAAGCCTTGAATGTGCACAAGGTGATGTCTCTACAGTTATTTGAGAACTGGAAGAAGAACCCCAAGGAAAACAAAAGGTTGATAGCTGGGAGCAACAGTAGAGCCTTTGCAAAGAAGAGGAAGATAGTAAAGACAGAGAGCTCTAAGTCCAGTGACTCTGCAGCAGCTGAAATCACGCCAGCTAGGAAGAAATCAAAAGTAGTGAAGAAAGCTGGTAATGCTAAGAAAGCCCAGGCCCCACCAGGAGAGTTTCCTCCATGAACAAGGATAAAGAAGAAAAGGCCCAAACTATTTGAAACCACAAAAAGAAGAAGCGGCGAGGTTGCTTCAAGGTCGGTCGACAAAGAAAGCTAAGGTGGATGACAAACCAACCTTAGCTTCTCAAATCAATACATCTCTATTTGAAGAAAGGGACGAGAGTCGACAAAGAGAAAGAAATCGAAAATGTGGTCCAGTCCCCACAGTCAACATCCAGCAATGAAAATGAAGCTGATGTGATGAAAGAAAGTGCAGAAACTGCTGATGAAGAAAAGTGCTTAAGCCCCATGGCCAATTCTCAGAAAAGTCACTCTAATGATGCAAAAGAAATTAAAAGTGACAAAAGCGCATCCCCAAATGCCACTTCCCCCAACAAGCCCAGAGAATGGGTCAGAAAATACTGCTCAAGAAGAAGATGAAAATGTCCCCTCCAATCCAAAAAGCCCTCATGATGACTTAGGAAGTGATGAGTCCAAGAAAGAAGAATCTGCCCCTGCTAGTGCTGAATTCCAAAGAAGTCTGTGTGATGAGCAAGAAGAGTCAGAGCCTGAAGAAGAAGAAGAAGAGTCTGTGTCTCCAATAGTTGAACCTCCACGAAGAAGGAAGAGCTACAGGCTGCAAGCCCAGTTTGCCTCCAAAAGGAACAGTGGCCAATCAAATGCCATCATTGAGTTGAGTGATGATGAGTCTGTATCCCCAGGAAAAAGTGCTAAAGATGAAGCCAGCAGTGAAGAAGAAAAATCTGAGGAAATACTTGCTGAAGAAGGTTCTGATAATGAAACTCAGCAAGAAGGATTTTTTGTTAAAGATGATCAAGAAGGTTCTGAACATGAAATGCATCAAGAAGACCTCTCTCTTTGAAAGCGATCTAAACGGTTACGTTACGAGAAAGAAGAAGCAGGAAATGATTCCAACTCTGAAGATCAGGAATTAGAAAACTCAAAACTTCACCCTGTTCTCTCACCTGCAAGATTTACCAAGAGAATTGTGGTAGAAGCTCCCAATGAACCATCAGAAACTCCTCCTGACAGATGGGTAAACCATGGAAGTGAACAGCTCAGAGTAACAAGAATGACTTCCTCTAACTTAGTCAAGAAATGGAACAACATGGAGCTAGAATGCTCAACCATTCTCTACAACCCTGATGATTTGCTGATAAGATGGTTCTTCCAATCAATGCCTTGGCTGAAGGCCTTTACTGAAGGAGATGAAAGTTACTTCAGCTGGTGTTACAAGACTTTTCCAAGCATGGAACTGGTAGCCCAAAATTTTCCAAGGGTGAAAACTTATGCTACCAAGATGATAACAAACCAGCCTCACTTCAAGGTCTATCGACAGGTTGAGAATCTCTACATCCCCAACGATCGTAGAATGGATTCTGAAGGAAAAAGAGTCATAACCAAGGAGCAAATCATAGAGTCTGTTCACTCTACTGCTGATGATATTCAAGTCCAAAACCAGAAGCCTTCTTATGATCCAGCACTACTATCAGACACTCCATCATCCTCTGCAAGCAATTGGTACTCCATGATTGTTCAGATTATCCAAACCTTTGAAAATTTGTCCAAAGATGATGATCATAGAGTCCAATCCATTGCTCAACCTGAAGCTGCCAATCAAGAGGATCAAACTGCTTTGGAGCAGGAAGTACTGAATAGCTCTGATGATCTAAGCAAGAAGATATCTATGCTCACTGAAGAATCACAGAAGCAGACATCAGCAGGAGATGATTCTTTCCAGCACAAGCTTCAAGCTATCTTGGCTAATGTATCTCTTAAACTCCAAGAGAGAGACAACATCTATCAGAAGGCCATACAAGATCAGAAGGCTGAAGCTCTACAAGTTCAGGAGGCCAATGCAAAGCAGATCGAAGCCCTCTCTGACAAGATTGACGATCTGAAATAGTCCTTCTCTGTGCAACTTGAGCTACGCCAGCAGGAACTCAAGTTTGAAGTTGCCAACACCTCCTACCTAATGGAGCAGCTTAATTCCAACATGGAGCTGCTATCTCAAATGATTTATGACAAAAAGGGGGAGAAAAAGAGGCATAGAAAGAAGAGGAGCAAGAGGCACCAAAAGAAAAATAGAGGGTTAAGGGAGAAGAAGTCAAAGAAGAAGAAAGTAGCAGCAGATAAAGAATCATCATCTGAGGGGGAGCCTGAAGATGATGATACCAAAATCGCAGAAGCTGAAGGGGAGCCAGATCAGAAAGGTGATGAAGGGGAACCAAGCAAAGATAGAAGGTCATCATCTGAGGGGGAGCAAGAGCAAGAAGCAGAAACAGATGAGTAGCTGATCAACAAGCATCATGGAAACATACATAGAACTAAGGAGGTATATCTCTAACCTGTTAAGTATGTTCTGGATCCAGGATGTAGAATGTCTGAATATATAAATTGCAATATCAATATAAATGACATTCATGATTACCTGTTTAGAAATACAGCTGCTCACTGTATCTAAGATTCATTCATAGCTTGTATATGCACTTATTGTTTTTGTCATAATCAAATAGGGGGAGATTGTCAGGAATAATCATGTGAATGATATTCCTACTTAATATATGATTTGATTATGATATATATATGAATGAATATGCAAGTATGCTTGCATTAAGAAAAGCTGTAAAGTCCTGTGATAGACAATAGAAATATATGTACAAGGACTTAGAATGAATTGATCAAATATGTTAGGTTGATCCTACGTAAAGCAAAACAGCTTTGTAAAGTCCTTAAAAAGAAATGATGTACAAGGACTATAAATATAGAAAGATCAAGCTTGTTAGGTTGATCTTATGATGTAATAGATAGACTTGTCTGATCGTCGAACACTGCACCAGATGTGACGACCCCAAATCCAGGTACTTGAAACCCGAACTCGGTTCTCCATGATACCATTTCTTTAAACTGAATAATACTAAAATAATAATACATTCGAACTTAATTTACATACATCAAAGTTTACTTCCCCAGGTACGTGACCTTCAAATACATTCCTTATAATACTTGAATAGATACCAATACAACTATAACCATTAACTCATGATACACACTTATTCGATCGACTTTCCTTTTCCTTTGTTCGTGCACGAGCCTTGAAAGTTGCTCATACATAATCGAAAACATTTAATTTAAGCAAGGATGAGCATTTGAGTGCCCAAAGAAAGTAATAGCAATTATATATATAAGTTGAAAGAATATAAGTATTCTCTTTACATAACACTTCTACAACGAATCAAAAGTTGTGAAGTAATCAGATCTTGATAAAAAATTCACATAACAAATCTCTTCCAAATTATTTAAATTTGGCTCAGCTCTACCCATGAATAGGGTTTAAGAATCATACTATGAACATTCTTTTCATTTTTTGAAAAGGTTTGGCAGAAAATCCATCCGCAAACCGCTTTTAGCTTACGGCAGCAGGGTGATCGACCACATGTACTACTGTGATCGATCAATACTACATAACTTGAGCAGAAATTCATCGCTCACTCTATCCGCCTTGCGCAAAAATCTTCCCATATAGGGATGTTCATACATGCACGGTTCCAAACCCGAAGGTTTTAATCTTACTCAACAATAATATGTAATTCAACATATATGTATATACGGGTAATTGATGAGTATATCAACATGTGAATAAATGTCATGGTTATCCAAGTGGGGACACTTGTATAACCATTTAGAAATCAACTTAACGAATATATATACGAGCTAACATGTTGATAATCAAAAGCGCGTCATAAATGCATGAATAGAATAATTAAAACTTCTTACTCATGTCCATTGCATAAAGAAAATGCAAAGGTAGGATACTTTTTGATTAACGATTACAAATCTCAACTTAGGTTTTATCTCTTTATCACAACCTATCAATAATCGGATCATTCGTTCGATTAGAATAATATATCTTAACACATAGTAATCTTTATATTACGAACAATACATAGTCTAATCACATAATCACGGTGATCATACTTTTAGTTCTATTCTATACTTGAAATATTTTTATACATTTTTCAAATATCTCATCCATGCTCTTACAAGTAGCCTTTTCTTTCTATTATAGAGATTACGACATTTGTCGGCATCGACAACTTTATTTGGAGTAAATCTTGAGTCTAAGACTCTTATTTTATACCTCAACATCTCATAAATATCGGACATCTTAATTTTTAATCATTTTCAAATTTCCGAAAATTGAAAAATTTAAAATAATTCAAATCATCACTAAAGGGCCTATAGTGATATAAGCATTACTATAGGTGTTCTTCTTCAAATTTAGAACTTCATAATCGGTTCTCAAGTCAAATTAGTTTGGCCAATATAACTTTCAATTATCTAATCATAATTAAATGATTTAAACATTAAACAATTCCATTATCATTAATAGTTTAATTAATACTAAACTATTAATGAAACCATTGCTAAAAATATAAAAGTTATTTATAATAACTCAAACTATTTTTAAAACATTTATATTACCCTTAAATAATTTTAAAACAATAAAAATCATTTTAAATAATTACCATTAATATTTAAATATTAATGTACTATTTATCCAAATATTAAAAGTCATTAATTATAACTTAAAATATTTTTAAATCCTTAATATCCTCTTTAAATGGTTTTTAAATAAGTAAAACCATTTTAAACTATTTATTTAATAATAATTATTAAATAAACTAAATATCATTAATATTATCTTAATATCATTAATATTTAATTATTAATGAAATTATCATTTAAATATTAAAAGTTATATTTTATAACTTAAAATATTTTTAAATACCTTATTTTCATTTAAAATGATTTTTATAATATTAAAATCATTTTAAAACTAAATTATTTAATATAATCATTAAATAACTTTAATATCATTAATAATAATTAATTAATGAAATTCATCACAAAATATTAAAAGTCCTCACAAATAACTCATTTACATAACCAATTCTAAGCCAAAATAAACATAGTAAACTAACTAGTTTATTAACAATACTAACTAAACTTCAAAAATTCAAACTTTAACTAACAATTAAAAATAATAACATTACAAAAATTAAATAAGAAACATACCCTAAATACTGAATTCCACGTAATTTGAATCGCACTTCCACGCCAAAATTTAACTAAGGAGATCTTTATAAAAGTTCTCCCACAACAAAGCCTTTCTCAAAAAAAATTGGAGGCCTTATTGTTGGTGAATGAAACAAAAGCCAAGCCCTTCTATTTATAGGTTTAGAAAATGGTGAAGTTCTCAACTTAGTCGATGTGGGACTTGGTTTATACTAATTTTCAATAGCTCACTTTATGATTTTCTAACGCATTGCTCATAACTCCGATTAATCTGATTTTTGGATATGTTATACATGGTATGTAAGACTATTTTTAAAAATACGAATTACCCAATTCGGGTTCATTAGGTAGCCCAAACGAAGTCGTCAAAAGTGGGCGTTCATACTGATTTTCAATCTGCGTTTCAGCTTTACCTCTTCCGCTAAAAACAGTCATAACTCTTTCATTTTAAAACATTTTGAGTTTATTCTTGAGCCCACGAAGCTAACTTCTGGGGCTACAACTTTTATTCTTTGACCATTATCAAATTCCGAACACATCAGCCCGAAATTCCGTTCAAATGGACTGCACCGCACTTGTTGGGAAGTTTTGACACTACTACTTTGAAATGTCATAACTCTCTCCTCCGATATCGGATTTAGTCCGTTTTGAGTCTATGGAAAGCTTATTCGGTGCACTATAACATACCAAAAGCCTAGAAGATTTTGAAAACATTAACTGATCGAAACAATGTCCCGAATAGCACATCCCGTCTAGCTTGACTTTCGGTTTTTGACATTTCCTTCCAATCACCGTAATTCCCTCATCCGACGTCGGAATGAGGTCATTCCAAAGCCTATGGCTTCCTAACTCAGTGCACTACAACATATCAAAAGTCCAGACCTTTTAAAGCACAAAAAGTGGACGAGAATGCCCCCATACGGTTTGTCCAAAAGCAGGTTTATCATGATCGGTCAACCATGTTTGACCATCTATAACTTCTAATCTATACATGATATGGACTTGATTCTTTTTGTAGATTAAAGACCACATATCAGGCTACACATAACAACTTTTGAAGAACAAAACTCATGATCGAGCAAAGAGTTATGGCCTCGACATTTGGTGAAAAATAACGAAATTCTGTTTTCCAACTTGCTTAAATCTTCAAATTCGTGCACTTTGATGTTATGGGTCTTTGATTTATCAACCCATATCATCAATTAACATTCTATTATACAACTTTAAACAATCAATTGTATCAAATAACATCGAATCAAAGGATTTCTAGGTTTAGTGTTCTTATACCCTTTTGCCAAAAAAAATTCTTGATTCTTGCTTTTGATTTGTTATGGGTGATGGTTGGGCTTTGTTTAAGAGTGTATGGGCAATCTTGTACAAGGCAATTAAATGTAATATTTCATCACTAGATTTAATTCTTATAATTTACCAATTAACTTCTATCCTTTGATAAATTAAAACACTTATACAATAACATCGAAATTAAACCCATAAATTAAAATTAGGGTTTCTAATTGACCATTAGTGGTTCTTTAATTATCTCGTATGTTACTAACACGATCGTTACGGTTTCTAATTTCAACCTGGTTAGGGTTATAATAATTAGGGTTTGTCTAATTATCGATGTACAACGATAAATTAGGGTTTCTTCTAATTACCGATATTCTTATTCACAATAACTTCATATACACAAATATCACTACTCGTAAATACCCCATAACTCGAGTTTAATAATTAGGGTTTCACAAACCGCGGTAATATGTTATGACCTAATTGACCGTCATTGCTCAATATTATCTCGTCTCACATACCCAAAGACATAATTATGGTAATCAGTAAAATAATATAATATTATTATTCTCATCTCTTGATCACAATCCCAATCCAGGGTTTGGATCTCATGTCTGACTTATTCTTCGTACACAACATCAATAATTAACTTAAATATTCTGAACAATTCATATAATAAAATATTTATTATATAAATCTAATTATCACTTCATATATTATTTCCAATCATGTTTTCATGGAAAATAATTAATAAAAAATATTTCGGCTTACAGAAATTTATTACCATATAATTTGTGGTAATTAATAATTCCAAAATTATTTCTAATTTTTCAAGTAATAAATGTATTCGCATTTATCGTTCACTTTACTTGACACTTAGTCTCGTCATTAAAAAAAAATTTATACGTAAAATTTCTTATTTATTTTATATAGAAAATCTCGGGTTATTACACCAGAAGTCGTAGTCTGCCAAGAGAGTCAAAGTTAACTTGGGAGCTATCGAGGCAGAATAGGAGTATGCAAGATAGTAGATCTTGGAGTTCGTAGACTTCCATGGGAAATGAAGAAGGATCGTAGTGTATCGAGAAGAGCTTCCTCGGGATCGTAGTGTACTGAGGAAGTCATGTTCAGAATCGTAGAGACAGCCTGCCTACGAGCCGATCGGTCATCTGCGGAAGCCAAGACAGAAACTTAGACTACACTCAGATTCGTAGAGTCTACTGATGCCAAAGCCAAGTCAAGGATCGTAGATCACACTCTGAGTTCGTAGAGTCTATTGATTACATGCAGAGATCGTAGTCAAGCAAGATCAGATGAAGACAATAAACACAAGGCAGAAATTGTAGTGTC
Organism: Panax ginseng; assembly: GCA_020205605.1. Taxonomy (NCBI): domain Eukaryota; kingdom Viridiplantae; phylum Streptophyta; class Magnoliopsida; order Apiales; family Araliaceae; genus Panax; species Panax ginseng. The sequence continues at coordinate 18,095,637 of CM035147.1, read as the reverse complement.
AAGATCTGATCTCGGGATCGTAGTGTCTGCACAAGCCGAAGCTGAATTGTAGAGTGCAGAACTACGATCTAAGAAGAAGTGCTCACAATGCCAAGGATGAATCGTACAACATATACGGTTCTCAACAAATGAGCACTCCTAGAATATCCAAAGATACGAAGCCTCTGGTTGGCACTCCAAAGATGCATTCCACAGTAAGGGAACCAGAAAGCACTCAACGAATAGCATGCAGGCTAATAGAAGATCTCAACACAAACCCAATCAGCATTAAGATTGAGGTGTAAGGCCATTCGTGATGAAGTCTTCCACAAGGAGATCCAAAGAAGACTTCAGAATCTGACTAAGGAAAGTCGACTTTATCACGATGGTATCAAGTGAACAGAAGATAACGATCTTAGAAGGAACCACGATCGTAGTGTTTGCCAAACAAAGAAGGAAATGATTGAAGGTGAACCGAGATACTGGTCAGCCTCTGAAGAGCAAGGCTAAAGTGACTAAGTGCAGGGTCAGTTCATTGATGATAAGTGAGCGGAAGATCACCAGGAGAAAGCAAGCTGGATGCGCCACAAATCTGAAGTGTCTTGATATTTAGAAGGGGACCAGAGCAAGGAATTAGGCCATCAGTATCTGAGAATAGTCGAAGAAAACAGAAGTATTGAAGCACTGCACAATACAAGGAAGAGGTGTTCTACATTGAAGATCCAATCAACACTCTTCAAGATCGTAGTGTTAACTCTTCTAGTCAATGAGAAACAATCAACAAGACACTACAATCAGGTCCTTGAAGACATGCATCAAAATCGTAGAGTTCAAATACCTGAGGACTGAAGCATTGGCAACGGTTCAATCTGAAGGGTAATATTCGGACAAGTGCTTATTGAGAGCATCGATGCAAAAGGATAACCTCTGATCAAGAAATCAGAAGAAATAAAGTCTTCGACCTGCCCAAGACATTAAAGTGATACATCTGTCAAGGTAGGTGTAACAGTAGACTGCAGTGTAAGAAAAAGTATGACATGTCACATCAAACAGTCTACCTCAAGCAACTCGAGATCTGTGAAGACATTTGAATAGCTTCCAATGGCTAATTTCCAACGAAAGGATTGGGAAGGTGTATAAATGTAGAAGAGCTTCAAAGATCAAATGCAGCTGGAGTTGTGTATTTTGGAGAAAAGGTGGACTGATCCAACCGAGTGATAGTGAGTCCGAAGGCTCACTCTATGATCCACCAAGAACACTCAGAAGTCAGATCAAGCAAGAAATAGAAGTATGAGTTCTACTATGTAGAAGTGAGAGTTCTACTACATAAAGAGTGTTCTGAACAGCCGAGAGAAAGAAGAGCATCATGCCATCTGGATGTCCATCATGGAAAGACTCTAAGTATAATAGAGAAGAGCCTACAATCATCTTAGCAAGTTCATCATGAGAAGGCATCGAGTAGCAAGAAGGGAGATCACAAAAGCCATCTTGGTGACAAGAATGAGAAAGCTTCTAAGTACCTAACAGAAGAGCTTACAGTCATCTTAGAAGCCTCTCATGTGCAACCATCAAGTACTAAGGAGAATAATCTTCAAGGCAGTTCATCAAGGGGTCATCCGGAGTAGTTGAGAAACCTAAGAAGCTGAGCATCATGCAACACTCAACTGCTCTTCAAGGATGATCAAGCCAAGCTGCTAAGGATAGAAGATGTTGAGCATGAAGACATCTTAGCAATTTCAAAGACCGACTCCAACAACAACAAACAAATAACTCAACAAAGCCAGGGCCTGAATGGTCCTTGTCCAGAGGGACTAAACAAAGCAGGGCTAAAGGGTCCTTGTCTAGAGGGACTAAACAAAGCATGGCCAAAGGGTCGTTATCCGTAGGGACTAAACGAAGTTCCAAGCCTGCTGGGCTTGAAGAGTTCCTAGGGAACTAGAGAAGTCCCAAGGCTGCTGGCCCTGCAGAGTTCTTAGTGAATCAAGTCCCAAGGTCACTTTGGCCTTGAAGGAATCGTGAGATTCGTGGTCTTGCCTTCCTTAGTGAAAATCCTGCTAGTTGAAAGCAGAAGAGTGGATTAGGAGCTTGAGTCTCTGAACCACTTAAAACCCCTTATGTCTTTTACATTATGTCATTTATATTTTGTCTATAACTGCTATAACTGCTATGTATGTTCTAACTGCTTACAACTAAACTAACCCAACGAACAATGTATGTATGATTATGAATATATCAATGAAGGGGAATCTTTTACTTATTCCATTGTGGCTTGAAAAAGATTCTTATGTTTGTCATATACTTAAATATGAACAATACAACATAAACCATAAAAGTATTTGAAATAAAAATGATCTATTCAACCCCCCCCCCCTTCTAAATCTATTGTGCCCTCTGGGAACTAACAGTATGTACCAAGGATTAAGGATTTTGGTGATAACCCCAATGTCAACATCCTAGAAGTTCCTGAGAGCTTTGGAATACACATCCAATCAGTTCATCAGGATCATTAGTGATAACTCCCGTCCCCATTAGAAGTTATGGGAGCAAATAGTCAACACATCCCGTAGGAAAACGGTCCAACAAACATTCAGAATACATTTACATCATGCTGCAGTACATTGCATCATGATTATCTTGTCACATTTCAAGTGTCTAGTATTATTTATCCTATCCATGCCATTACACTGCATGAATATGATAAAGAGGGGCATCTGTAGACACTCGAAATTTTTCATTCCTGTTACTAACCTTGTAGGAGGGTAGAATCATCTTCCAGAGATAACCCTGGAAGTCAAATCAGCCCAATCCCTGAGACAACCCCTGGATACTCAGTTTTCCATCTTGGAGACAACTCTGGGATACTCAGTTCCAGTCCCGGAGATAACCCCAAGAGATTCAGTTCCAACCTCGGAAACAACCCCGAGGAATACAGTTGCACTTTCGTAGATAACCCCAAAAAAACTCGTTTCAATCCCCAGAAGTCAGCTTCAACCTTTGAGATAACCCCGAGGCACTCAGTTTCAAACCCATAGATAACCCTGGGAGGTCAGACATACCTTAGAGACAACCCTGAGGACATTCAAGACTCACAATGAATTTCAATCTCGTAGATAATCCTGAGCAACGGCGATCGCTAAATCGGCCCGAGCCCTGATATAACCCCGGTGTGGGCCAAAATCTTCATTTTGGCACCTCGATCCCACATTCACGTTGTCTCAACAACATTTCAACCCACATTCTACAAAAGTGTCCTACAAGAACCATAGCTCCAATCCCGAGTGACTACTATACAAGAAAGTACACCGAATAAAATTTGAATACTTAAAGATTTGGGCATGGAACCATCTTCCTGGCTTCGTACAACCTCTTATCCCATGTCATTGTGTAGCTCTCGACAAAAACATTTTGGAAATGTATTATACACCTCAATCAGATGCCCAGATTAAAAGTTATGAAGGTTCGAGCGGACAACGCGTTATACGAGTGCACGTACTTCGAGACGGTGGGGACCACAGAGCCTGGGGCACCTCAGGTAGCCGCAGGTACATCTGTGACTTCCGTAGGAACACATGCGGCTCCCCCCCTCTATAAATAGAGGGCTTGGGGAGACCATTTTGAGAGGAGAAAAAGGCGAGGAAGCCCTTTCCAATTTGCTATGTACACACTTTAAACTGTGTGCTTTCTCTTTCCAAACACTTGTGAGCTTGTGTTTTGCTATATTTCACCAGTGGAAACCGAGTATTCATTCATTCAAAGCTATTTGAAGTCTTCTTGGCAGCCCACTGTAAGACACCTCACATTACTTAAAGCCTTTCTCCACTTTTATTCATACACATTTATTAACGTTGAGAGTCGTGTTGTGTGCGTATGCCCGAATCATCAATCTGTGGCATTTATTGCTTTCATATATATATATATATATATATACTTATATATATTATTATTATGGAGTTATCTCGATTGAGCCTGAATATAATATTCGGTGCGTTAACCGCTTTTATACATATATACACACACACACACAAACATATATATATATATATATATATATATATATATATAATTGAGTTATCGATTGAGCTTGGATTGACATATCCGATGCGTTTACATTTCTGTCAGGCCTGGAGATCACTTCGTGGCCATTTACCGCTTATATATATATATATATATATATATATATATATATATATATATATATATTTACATTTATGTCCTGCCTGGAGTTTACTTCGTGGCAGTTGATTAAACATATACATATACTTACATTTCAGTCATGTCTGGAGTTTACTTTGTGGCAGTTGATTGTTTATATATATATATATATATTTACATTTTCCGTCCTACCTGGAGTTTACTTCGTGGCAGTTGATTGTTTATATATATATTTACAACTTTTATATATATAACTATTTACAGCTTTCATACATACTGCATTATCATGTGAACCTAGGAATCATGTGATCACATATTCAGTTCCTGAATCTAAATTCGGTTCCCGTGATGGATATATTTAGCAGTAACCAGCTTATAAATTATTCACGGTGTTTGAATTTCCTTAGACGGATCTCATGCCCACTAGGAGTTTGGCAATGCTATATATCTTATTTTCTCGAAGATGCTTCGCATCTCAAAAATAAAAGCAAACAAGCTAAACACATAATAAGATGGAAGTATCAAAGGCCTCAATTATTATGAGCACAAGGGTTTGAAAAAACCTATTTTACAAAACATCACTGTCATATCTCGTTAAAACTGAACTTTAATACAAAATTCAGACCCTTTGTATATAGGTGCAAACGAGGCGTAGCACTACTTCCAGACAACTGCACAAAGACTGACACACACACATTCAGATAAATGTTCAAAATGAAAAGTAGCGATCACCGTGTTACCACAGATGTAAGGGGGTGCCTAACACCTTCCCCCGCATAATCAAGCCCCCAGACCCTAACGAATCTCGGTTTCACAGACCAGTTAAATAGTGTTAGATTACTCGGTCTATGTGCAAACCTTTTCTCGGTTGAGTTAGTGCAACCATTTAAAAATACCAACTGGCGACTCTTACAGTCCAATCGTCGACATATGTCAGACCTTTTCACAACTTGTTTTTTCTAACAAATCTCACCTAAAATGAGAACACCAAAAGACAAGAACAGAAAAGGGACAATTAAAAATCTCGACGTTGACATTAAGTTCCTTTTGGGTGAAGAAATTTTGAGGCTTTTATGATCCGTATAGATCTCCACCTTCTCCTCATATAGGTAATGTCTCCAGATCTTTAGCGCAAAAATGACTGCTGCTAACTCTAGATCATGAGTAGGATAATTCCTCTCATATTCTTTGAGTTATCGTGAGGTATAGGCTATGACTTTTCCATGTTGTATGAGAACACATCCTAACCCTCTACTTGAAGCATCATTTGAGATGACAAATCCTCCGAACCCGGATGGTATTGTCGTAACAAGTCTTTGAAATGAGTCTCCCCTTGAGTTCTTAGAAACTCTTCTCATATTCCTCGCTCTAACCGAATTTTGTATCTTTTCAAGTCAGCTGAGTTAATGGAGTAACGATTCGAGAAAATCCTTCCACGAATCTCCGATAATAACCAGCTAAGCCTAGAAAGCTACGGACTTCGGTCACTGACTTAGGTTGCTCCCAGCTTTGTATTGCTTCAATCTTCGTTGGGTCAACACATATTCCATGATTTGATATCACGTGCCCAAGGAATACTACTTTCTCAAACCAGAACTCACATTTCTTCAACTAGGTATAAAGCTTGTTCACAAAGCTTTTGGAGTATCAAACTCATGTTTTGCTCATGATCTTTACGGCTTTTGGAGTATATGAGGATGTCATCAATAAAGACAACCACAAAATGATCCACATATTCCTTGAATACTCGGTTCATCATATCCATGAAGGCAGCAGAAGCATTAGTCAATCCAAAAAATATGACTAGGAATTCGTAATGCTCGTACCGAGTTCTGAAAGATGTCTTTGGAATGTCATCAGTTTTAATCATTAACTGGTGATATCCGGAACGAAGATCGATCTTTGAAAAGAATTTTGCACCTTGTAATTGGTTAAACATGTCATTAATGCGAGGCAACGGGTACCTATTTTTGATGGTGACATGATTCAACTCCCGATAATCAATACAAAGTCGCATACTTTCATCTTTCTTCTTTACGAATAGAACAGGAGCACCCCAAGGAGACGTACTAGGACAAATGAAATCGATGTCTAACAACTACTGCAGTTGGGTTTTTAACTCCTGAAGTTCAATAAGAGTCATTCGATATAGGGCTTTGGAAATGAGTTTTGTATCGGGTTCAAGGTCAATACTGTAATAACCCGATATTTTTTATATAATTAAATCAGGAATTTTGCGTATAAATTTTATTATTATTATTATTTTAAAGGTGAGGATGTGTACAAGATAAAGCATATGTATTTGTGTGATAAATAAAAATATACTTATTACAAGAATAATTACAAATAATTTTATTTTAGAATGATTGCTTATTATAAAGTATATTCTTATAATAATTAATTTCATAGTAGAAATGTTTTTATTAATTATTTTCCATAAAATATGATTTTATATTATTTAAATAATATATGAAATGATTATTAGAAATGATTATTTTATTTTATTAAATGAATTTATTTTTGATTAGTTAAGTTAATTATTTTTAACTTAATTAATAATATTTTATATGAAAGATAAACTAGATATGGAATCCAAACCCTAAATTTGTATTTGGGATAAGGAAGGAGAATAATAATATAATATTAATTATATTTCAGTACTATAAATATGTATGTTATTTGTGTAAGGTTAATCTAGGAAGCAATTTTATTATAACATGGTAAACCCTACACTACACTAAAAATGGCCTCTAACGAAGGAAATTTTGTGAAGGAATTTATTCCTTCATATGAGGAGTTGTTTAGCGAAGGAACAGTGAAGGAAAAAAGTATAGTGACAATATAGTTATTAGTGAAAGAAACATCCTTCACAATTTATATTTTTTTCCTCACAAAATTTGTGCGATAGAAAGATTTTTGGAGCCAATTTATGATGAAAATTTGCGAGGAAAAAATATATTTAGTGATGGAATTATTACTCACTATATATATCATTATTCGTAAGTTTTTTCAGAGGATAAAATTAGTATTTATCTTGTTCTAAATAATTTTTTTGAATTAATTGTGGTGAATATAAATTATAATATAAATACATTAATTTTTTTTTTTATAGTAGTAATAATCACACTTTTTAAGTAACTTAATTACAATATTATTTGTAAAAGAGTTGTTTTTTAAAAAAATGTCATCTAACTTTTTTTTTGGAAAAGATAACATATATTCCCGTGTTATCTTATATTTTTCCTATTATCTAATATTCCGAAGTTATAATTTTATCTAATATTATATATATATCCTATGTTATCTAATAATATTATGTTATTTTTTTCCCTCTGTTCTCTTAAAATTTTGGAACAGATCGTGTTCTTCAGTCAGTTCGTGTGTGCGTGCGTGGTTGGTCTGGACTTGGAGAGTAAAGTGAAATTTTGAAATTAAAACAAGGAAGCGGGCGAAGGAAGCAAAGGAAGCGGGCAAAGGAACCATCGTTCTTTAGATCTACTTTCTTCTCTCTCCTATCTCTTACTTTCTCTCTCTATGATGGAGGTAACAAAGGAAGCGGGTGATGCAGAGAATACAGTTTGATTTGCTGAAACTTGATGATGAAAAAGAAAGCAGAGGAAAAATTAGAGTTACAGAGACCAAACGAAGAGTCCTGCTACGAGATTATCTCTATGGTGGAGTAAGAAAAAGCCCTAGGCATAAGAAGGCGCCATTTTGTGGGTGCATAGACCCTCCAACAAAGGGAGACTAAGGTATTAAAACTTAAGTCTGCACATGGTAGAGTAACATATATACTTTTTTTCTCTTTGTATATAAACTTTTCTTCCTAGAGATTTACTTTGAAAGAAGTTGTAGTTTTTAATTTAGAGATACCACACCATTATGCGGTCTCCTACAGCCGTCCTTTTTTACTCATTAAGATCTCACAGTTATGTTCATGTTTTGAGATTCCGGTCAGCTGTGTATATGGTTAGATGTAGCCCAAAGATAGTGGTTGTTGGTCTGGCAGCACAAGTAAGCCTTTACTTTTGTCAACTGTTCTTTAATTTTGTTATAATAGGCTCAGTTAATTTGAGTATTGGATGCTAGAATTCATTAACCAAATCTGTGTCCTCTATGCTTTTATAAACTTGATTTGGGTTGGTATCATTAATTTCGGTTTAATTGGCTCTGTATTCTCAACATTTCGATTTCATTGGCTTTGTATTCCTTGGTGATATTCTACCATGTGTTTGCGAAAGAACTAGAACCGCACAAGCCACTTGCGAAATTTATCTGCATCAAAGGAATTATTTTCTTCTACTTTTGACAGGTAAAATTTCTTAAACCATTCATATTATGTAATTTTACTTGGAAAAATTGAAACAGTTTCAAGTGAAAGCTCTTTAACAGCTGTGATTTGCAACATTAACAAGTTCAAATATTCGATATTCTGAAATCTAAAATCTAAAATCCTATCAGTGCTCTCCTAGACTTGCAATGATGTCTATTATGTGTGTGTATGCTTGAGCACTGGCACGTACATTTGTCTGTGATGAATGATTTATGCTTGATATAAGTTAGCTTCTTTAAAACAAAGTGAGGCATGAGAGTGAGGTGATGACTAAAAAAGAACAATATATGTGATGTCTAAAATCAAACGTCCAAGGTAACAACAGAAAGATTCACCAACTGAATGAGGCATTTAGAACAATTTAAGTCATGATAGTAGTGAGATGGGTTGTGGCCTAGGAATAATAGTCGAAACTTTTAGTAGTTGATCTTTATTTGTAGAAAGCCCATACGTCTAGGACTCTAGAGAGTGATGGCTGGTGAAGAAATCCCCAGACTTTAGCTTATAAGCTCATAGAAATCCTGGAACGTTAGCTTATAACTTCATCGTGAGGTTGAGTCAGTAATGGTCGCTGGTTTTTTCTTTGTTGGGATTAGCATATGGATGATGCCTGATTTGTTGGTCAAGTTCCTGAGTGTTTGGAGGGGAGTCAGAGTTCTGAAGCAAAGCTGTTCTAAATGGAACATGATTTCTCATTGGGTTTGGTGAGTTTTACTGAGGGAGCGAAATTGTCGATATGTTGAGGAGCAGGAGAGGTTCACTTGTGCATGTTGAATTTTTATTTTTCAGTCTAGTTTTGTTTGGCAGAATGAGATTTATGTTGGTTCAGTTGTTACTTTTGTTGGTGTTCAACCTTGGAAGCTGACCATTGTTGTGCGACTTTCCTGTCCTTCAGCTCTTTTTATTATTATTATTATTATTATTATTATTATTATTATTATTATTATTATTATCTCCTCTTTTTTGGGGGAGGGGGGATAAGTAGTTCTTTTCTTATTCTTTTTTGTGTATGGCACATGCAGGGAGTAATTGTTGGGCTTACAAGGGAGATAGCGCTGGGGATGATTGTTACTGGAATGGAAGTTGCAGAAATTGATGGAGCTCCAAGAATGGTAAGTCTCTATGCCACCAAGTTTATTTTGTTTTTAATCTTTATAGATTGTTTGGACCAGGATACTTGTTTTTTATGATAGTTCTAGAATCAACACACTTTTAGCGGTTGCTTATTAACCCTACTAGTCAGAGAAATTGAATATTCTTTAGACCTTCAGCTTGTCTTGGTTAAACTGAATTCTGGGTATCTGGCAGTCTTGGCATGCATATAAAAGTTATATAAACATATGGAGTTGTTGTGTTTCTTATTATTGCCTTGCTTCAGTTCACAGACTTTCAATTTCTAGATGTTTTAACGAGTCTGTTGGCATTTATTCCCACAGGGTGGGGGTTCATTTTGATTGCCCAAGTATTGCGACCCTTTTTGCAAAATACTATGGTTTGGGGAACTATTGTTTCCTTGGCTCGCTTGTATGATATAGTGTTTGAAGTGATTGTCATGGCCCCTATGGCACTACTATCATGGATGCCTGGGTTTCAGTCCATGCAAACGATGATTTTATTCAATGAAGCATTTAGTAGGGGTCTGCAGATCTTTAAATTTTTTACTACGTCCCATCAATTTTATAGGAGTTCTGTGGAGTGTTTCTATTTTCATTCTTGAATATATAATCTGTCCAATGTTTAATTCATGCAGGTGAAAGATTGTCTGAAACAAAATGAGGAGCTCCGTGGCATGTTAGCTAAAATGAGAACAGAGCAAGCTAATATGCCAACATTAAACGAGAACATTACGCAAAAGACAATTACTGGATTCCACCAAAGGTGGGGGTGATGAGATAAGTCTCTAGGCATCTGCTACTGATGTTGTCTCCCTCAAGGTTAGGTTCAGTTTGTACTGCTCATTAGAACACGCGCGTTAGTTGATATACTTTTTTTTTTTGCATTCCTTAAAAAATTAGCATCTTTTACATGAAAAAGATTATACCTGAAGCTACTAGGGGTAGGACTTGGTGTTTTTAGAATAAATCTTTTCGTAAGTTTCTATTAAGTGCTAAATTCATAAGTGTATATTAGGTGCCAAATTCATAAATCTACTAGGGGTAGGACTTGGTGTAATTTTCTATTAGGTGCTAAATTCATAATCTTTTCATAAGTTTATTTTTGAGAACCTAAAATTGTGGCAAAACTCGTGCACATATAAATTGAAGGAACCCTAAAAAAGTGAGAAAATGAGAGCCAGTGCTATTTATGAATGTATGTTAGATTTCTGTGAGACTAATTGCCTAAGTGGTTGAGCTATTATTCACGAGATTCCTTATTTATTTCTGTTGATTATTGTGTTGCAATTTTCTTTCAGTTTTTTCTTTGGTTTTTGTGTTATTTTTAAATAGGTTAGAATCATGATTGTTGGAATTTAACATCTATAAATCAATTGAGGTATTTACTCATAGTTATATTTTTGTTTTATCCTTCATTAATCTCGCTCTCTCGATTTAAGTTCACCATCTTTTCTTATTCCTCATCTCATTAAAATTGAATTTCGGTGTTTTTCTTGCAGCATGAACTTTACAGGCCCAACCTTGATTTTCTTAAAGAAAATGATGATGAAGTGGACGTAACATGACACACTTTATTCATTCTAGTTAGATCGTTGTTATTCTTTCAGTTTGGTTATGTTAGTTAATAAATTTTGTAGGTACTACGGTCCTTAGGAGACCAAGATACAATAACAAATTTTATAGTTATCGTGACTTGAGTATTATTTATTTATATGTGGATTATTAATTTTATTAGCTCTTTATGCATTAGCTTATCAATTAGTTTGAAACAAGTATGAAAATATTATTTTATTTACTTGAAATATTAAATTTAATATCTCTTATAGAGATTAATAATAATAATAATAATAATAATAAATATTAAATCATTGATTTGAAAATCAATTATAATTTTTAATGAATTTTGATTATTTAGCAAATAATTTTTTATTTACAAAATTATAATTTGTGAAGGATTATTTCCCTCAATAATTTGAAGATACATTCTCAATTTATAATTAGTGAAGGAAAATTTTCTCCCATTAAATAAATTTGTTCTTCATAATATATTATTTGTGAGGGAATAAAGTTATTCACTAATTTCAAATAATCTTTCTTAAAATATTATTTGTGAAGGAAACTAATCTTTCACTAAATAACAATATTCCATTACTAAATACAATTTGTGAAGGAATAAGTTATTCACAATATAGCCTTCACAAAAAATTTTAGTTACTACTTAGCGAAGGATACCCAATCATGAGGAGGTTTAATGCGAGCACTCGTGTGAAGGAAATATTTCTTCGCAATAAATCACTTGTGAGAGATATAGGGCCTCTAGTGAAGGATTTGTCCTTCACTAGAGGCCATTTTTGGTGTAGTGCTAGTTTCGAAGTCAAACGAGACTTCAAAATCTGTTAAGTCAGTGTGTTATGTGGTATATGATTTGTATTGTAAGTGTTAACGCTAATTATGGAAAATCCTAATTAGTGATTTAAAACCCTGATTCCTTAAATTAGAAACCTTAAATAGTAATTAGCTAATTGCTAAGTGGAAACCCTAATTTAAAACTCAATTTGAGTTCGAGACTGTTATGTAACTGTGTTATTACGATTAACGTTAAGTATGATAGAATTTTATATTGATTAGGTAAACCCTAAATAATATTTAGAAATATTAATTTCTAGAAACTCTATTATTTAAATTATAAACCCTAAATTGTAAATTGTAAACCTTAATTTGAAAGTCATTTACGACTGTAAGAATTTGTTAAGTCATTTTGTAGTCGTGATACTGTGATAATGTGTCTAATGACATGTATTTTACTTAATTAGGAAAACCCTAATTATTGACTCGAAACCCTAATAGTAAAATTAGAAATCCTAATTAATAATTAGTAACCCTAATTGCTAAATGATAATGCTAATTGCTAATTATTTACCCTAATTGCTAAATTAGCAAGGTTAACTATGATTAGTAACTAATTAAACCCTAATGTTCATGTATAATGTAATTAGAAAATCTATGTTAATTAAAGAAACCCTAATTATAATTTTAAGAAACTAATTTTTTCATAATTGCAAAATCCTAGAAATCCTATAATTTTTATGCAAAACCTTAGGGTTAAACCCTAAGGGTTTGCCATGTTACATGTCTGCCATTAAAATCAAATAACAAATGACCAAAATGCCCTTGTTGGATTTTTTATTATGTAACATGCAAAATTTGCTAAAGCTTCAGTTGGTGACCTAATATTTTGACTTTATGACTTACAAAATCTCCAGCAATCAGTTCATTACATGAGATCTTAGCTACATATCATGATATATATAGATTTGGGAGAGAGAAAATAACAAAAACTTGCTTAGTTTCTCTCTAGCTCTCACCAACTCTCTCTCACCAAGACCTCCGAATTTGCTAAGTTCCTCATTCACATAAACAGCCCCTAGATCACATAATATCAAATTGGAGAGCTAAGTTCAAATATTGGACAAAGAAGGTATAAAATCCTAACTTGAGTTTGATCTTACATGATAAGATAAAGTTGGTGTTTATGTGTTTAGATGTTTGCTAGAAGGTGTTTTATGATGATCAATCATAGATCCATTGCATCAAAATGCTTTAAAATGTTGATTTTCTGAAACTGTTCAAGAATAATTTTTATGGTCTGACAAGCAAATGTCAGAGCCCATAGATTCTTCCATGTTTATTATTTTTGTTGTTATAAGCTTTGAATGTGTAGTCTGACATTAGTACTTTGATCTGAACTAGAATCGTAGTCATTTGATGTCCAGATTTTGAGTTATTATTGGTCAAAGTCGGTTGACCGATCATGACCGGGCCATTTCTGGGCAACCCAGAAACCATGAACCAGTGTCTGACAACATTTTTCAAATCCGATATCTGTCAGGTGTTATGTTGTTTGTTGTTGTTATTGAAATCTATGTGTAGCCTGTTGTCTGGACTATATTTACATGCCTTTAGATCCCTTATAACATCAACATATCGAACGTAGAAGGTGGTTAAAGTAGGCCATTCACAATGTTTTGTGTTTCTGGAAAAAACCCAGAAACTGGTTAGATAAATTTTCTGACAATGCTTGACCGTGTCATAACATGTGAATCTGTTATTTTTGGACTGATATCTTGATATGTCGTTATTCATTGTCATGTATACTACATGTATGAACCATAAAACCACCAAAATAATGATCAGAACTCATATTTATTTGAACTTAAAAGTGTCCACTCGGACTGCCTGGGTTTCTGGAAAACACTACAGATCAATTTGTTGTGATATTGTTTGAGTAAGATGATAATTGATTCACGTAGTGTTACATATGTGACACCCCCAAAATAGGTATACATCACCCATCTTGAGTCGCCAGATACAAGGTACTGAATACAAATACAACTTAAGTATACAACAGTCGTGTAAAATACGACAAAACATAGGCTGTGAGTTTTAAAACAAATATTGTCATCTAGACAATATCCACACTCAATGGAGTCCTCATTACATTTATTATCACACTATTTCACAGAATAGTGAGGACTACTAATGCACCATCTAGGACCATCATTGTGTTCCCCCATCTAGTCCCATTTCGTTCTCATTTCAAGAGAAACGGTGAAAGAAAGGGTGAGTGAACTAGCCCAAAGAATAAATATTATGACTAAGATAATGCAGCATAAAATATCATTAGCCTTCAACGGTGTTAAACTGATAAAATATAATAAACATCAAGTTTAACTACAGCGGAATAAGCAATCCATTAGAAGAGTCAAGTAAAGAATAAAATCTACTATCTTCTATGATTTAAAAGGTTTTTCATCACTTTTATCGCTGAGACTCGGCTTAATAAATAAAATCGAATCATCCATGTTCCACGGCCAAGGATATTCATGTAATCATCAATGGTCATGACTATACCAAATAATCCCATGTCATAATCATACCAACAACTGTCCACCAATGAACTACAGGCCAATGAGGACTTTTACCACATCATTCGTCACATTACGGTCATGATTATACCGAATAATCCCTGGTCATAATCATACCAAGTCCATCTATGCACGTAAGCTAAAGATGACCTTCAACATAATATAAGCATGAGGATGATGACAATTCAATAAAACAGGTTCAAGAATAAATTTTAAAGATTTATAAGTTAATTTATCCTAAACTCAATAACGTCCAAATTGTCAACTTGATATTGCTTTTGTGCGATCAAATTCAAGAATGCTCGAAAGAATATTTCCATGAAAGATCTTTGGATGAAGCGCAAACATCAAGGATATTCCACTAATTTCATGGAGTATAGAAGCCAAAACTTTAACCAATCGAGTATAATAGAATATATGAAACTATGAATGGATTTTTACCCGCCATGCGGTAATCCACGTATACAGATCATTTCCACAATTTAATAAGGAATGAATACAATGGATCATTCACCGTGCATGTGGTAATCCACATGAGGCAAAGTTATTTCAATAGAATAATAAAGAATGGAATAACGAAAAGATTCACCATGCGTGCGATAGCTTGCATGACGTTATTATTCCCAATGTAATAATAAATAATGGAACCAGGTCCCACGTAAACGCATGCATGTGATATATTACGATAGAATAATAAATAATGGAACCAGTCCGGTAGTAGAACGCATACGAACGGGTGATATTACGACGTAATAATAAATAATAGAACCAGGTCCGGCGTAAATGCACAAACAGGATATTCCGACAGAATAATAAAGAATAGAATATTAGAAGAATTTCACCATGTATGCAGTACTTTGCGTAGACAGGTTATTCCAATAGAATAATAAGAATGAAATAACAGAAGCTCTCTTCACGAATAAGAAAGAAAGAATACCCCTTACGAGTACAACAAATAATATTCTCTACCTTAGAAAAACTGAATACTGAAGTAGTGAAGTAGCAGAATACTTTTCTTCTTTTTCTCTCTAGAGTTTCAGTGAATTCGTAAGAAATAATGAAGGAATGAGCTTCTATTTATAGGAGAATTGACTGAATAGTAACTAATTCAAGAACGGTCCAGATTGATTTATTTTTAAACGGACGGTCCATATTGGGTTACTATTAAAACTTAAAGCAACAGTCCATATTGATTTACAATTAAAACTTTAATCTAGCGATCCATATTGATTTACTATTATAACTTCAACCAACGGTCTGAAATATTAGCACATCTCCTCATGGAATAATATTGTACCCAAAAATGATATGGACCAAAAAGAAATATATCTTACGGGTGAATAGTACCCCGTGAATAGTAACTCGTGAATAGTAATTCGTGAATAGTAACACATGAATAGTAACTCGTGAATAGTACTCTGACACGAAAAGTTCCTCGAATACTCGATTGAACAATATAACCTCCAGACATCAATTATTATCGAAATAAATGTCGATTTCCACTAACACGAATAATTCCAACACAATAGAACTATAAAATTCATCTTTAATCAACACGAACTTATTTATCATTAATATTATAATTCATAATATTTAACAACTAGGTCATTCCTAGGAAAGAGGGGCTTCCGATAATGATTTCTCTCTTATTGGTAGCCGATTAGGTGACCAAATCTCTCCTCGATGTAACTTCTGACATTGTCAATATTGCAAATAATAATATGAATAAATTTGTCGTCTCAATTATTGATTTAATAATACATCATATTATGCAGATGATACTGTAACAATAATTGAATCAATAATATGAGAGATATGATGCAGCAATTACTGTAGCAATAATTGAGTATAACTGAGTGACTTCTCACGTAAGCATCAATAATCAATATCGTGTACTACTATGCAACCACACGTATTACTGTACTTTTACAACCGGGTAGTTCAACAGTTTTAACGGTAACACATCCGCCGTTATTTTTATAGAAAGATAATTTTGTCATTTTCAAACTACGACAATACTTTCGTTCTGGGGTCCACCAATGATTGTGCCGTCGTAAAATATTCCCTGTTAAAACGAATATTCCCCGACCAATCGAATATTATATAACCACTTGTTTACTTTGTAAAATTTATAAATACTATCCACAACTATAACATTATATCAAATCCACACCATAATATTAAAAAAATTATTTAGAGAAAATTAAATATTTATTTATAAAATCTGGGGTCTCACAATATCCCCTCCTTATGGAATTTCGCGCTCGAAATTTACGTACGTACCTGGTATGCTGAAGAGGTGAGGGTATCTTGACTTCATTTCAGATTCTAACTCTAGAGGTATAACCTTTGAGTGTCGAATATAATCCTTCTTATCCAAGATTTTAACACGTATCTCCTCATACGTTAAATCATCCGCTATCTCGTCCGGTTCTAAATTATTAATGTGGTTCGGGTTGTCCCCATATTTACGTAACATCGATACGTTAAAAACGTTATGAACACG
Organism: Panax ginseng; assembly: GCA_020205605.1. Taxonomy (NCBI): domain Eukaryota; kingdom Viridiplantae; phylum Streptophyta; class Magnoliopsida; order Apiales; family Araliaceae; genus Panax; species Panax ginseng. Next base: position 18,078,627 of record CM035147.1, on the reverse strand, counting down.
CGACATATATGGCGGTAAAATGAGTCTATAAGCCACAGTTCCTACTTCATCGAGGATTTTAAATGGGCCAATTAAATCGAGGGTTGAGATTTCCTCTCTTCATCGATTCTTGCTTCTAGAATAACGCCCTCTTGAACCTTCTTAATTCTTCACATTCATCAGCTCCAGGTGTGTAGCTCGAGCGGCTTTAACTTTATCGATTAAAGTCAATTCTACTCGTATATTCGTTATCTTCACGGGGGTTCGTATATTCGCACTTGTAAACGCATACGATTTTCTACTCAACGCGTCAGCTACCACGTTCGCTTTTCCACGATGGTATTGAATGATATGATCGTAATCTTCAACAGCTCGAGCCAACGTCTTTGGCGCATGTTACGTTCATTTTAGTTGAATAAATATTTGAGGGTTTAAGAAATGGGTTTTGTACAGGATCAATACAAAATTTGATTTTACGCTCTAGGGGTAGACTAAGAAGTCTTCAAGAATACGTCAGGAAATTTATTAACAATAGAAATATCATTCAAAACCGTGACCCTCATCCAAGACTTGGATAGTACGTTACATTGATACTTATCAACTTGCCATCGTCATTCACAACGTCGCCTACAGAAAGTCTGGCTTCGGTGTATTTCACACAAGGAAGTCAACAACGAAAGGACCGGGGCTCTTTACTTATGACTTAATATGACAATAATTGACTTTAGTGGTTTGGTTGCTTGGATTCGCATAACAGGTTGGTTAGGAATATGAAAGCTAACAACCTTACGAAAAACATGATGAGTAGTTTACCAATCGATTCCTAAAATCACATCAAAGGCAAATATTTTCAAAGAGATAAGATCGACAGGTAACGTGAAAGTGTCGATTTGAATTAAACAAGATTTATAAATAGTAGATGTAACGAAGGTTTCTCCCAACTGAGTTTCAACAGATAAATCAAAATCTAAATTCTCCAGAGTTAAATTCAAACATTGAACACAACTAGATGAAATAAAAGAGTGCGTAGAACCGGTATCTAACACGGTATAGACTTCGCAAGAAGTTATGATTAACTTACCCATGATAATTTTATTCAATTTCCTCGTCAAAAAAATGCTCTCTCTTAAACTACCGGCTTTGGCTTGTCTGGGACATCCTTTGGCATCACTATCCCAACTGGACTTGACTTTGGTACATGACAAAATCGAGCTAGGTGACCTTCTTTTCCATAATTGTAACATGCTTTGGACTGTTGTGTACAATTTAGATTGATGTGTCCCTCCCCTCCGCATTTGTAACATACGACCGGCAGTCATTCTCCTTCCTTAACAGGTGCTGGTGCTGACGTCCTTCCATCATTATTAAATCTCCTCTTCTTGAAACTTTATTGTCTTGGCCATGATTACCACCGAAGTGGTTACCATTTTTGGCATGTTGATTCCCTCCATATTTGTTGTCACCGCTCGATGATCACGTTACCACTGGTATTTTCATTCGTCGGCTGTCTTTCTCTTGGTTGCGTTGACCCCGTTATCGCGCTCCAATAATCGAGCCCTATTTACAACTTCAATACAAACACAGTTTATGAGAAATAAGATATTGACGTATCTCCGGTTTCAAACCTCTTAAAAACATCCACGTCATTCTCTCCTCATTATCAACCAAGTGGGATGCAAACCGCGACAACTCGGCAAACTTAGCTTCGTACTACGCCACGGTCATATTGTTTTGCTCCAACTTGATGAACTCTACCTCTTTAATGTGACGAATACTTCCGGGAAAGTACTTGTTGTTGAACAGTTCAAGACATCTTCAGTGCGGCAGGTTGAGTACGCTTTACTGATTCCCACCAGTAATCTGCCACTCTTCGCAACATAAAGGTGGGAAACGGAACCTTTTGCTCCTCGAAGCATCCCAAGACATCAAATATGTTGGTGATCTGCTTTATCCATGCATCCGCCTTAAATGGTTTTGGCTCTCCAATAAACTCCGGTGGTCCTAGCTCCTTGAACTGTTTAGCGGTGACCGTCCAAGAGTTTCTAGTGTTTCCACCTATATTTTGGACAGGAGTTTCTCTTGCCTGATGTTGTACGAATTGCAGAAAGCTCCTAAACATGCCATCGTTCATCATTTCATCGGTGTTATTGTTTACTTGAGGATTATTGTCTTCTTGTTGCACATTATCCTGGATATTGATCGTTGGTGACTCAACGGTCTCATGTGCTTCATTGCTTATCCCAACATTTTCGGATGCCATTTTCAAATACTGCCACAAAACAAGGGTTAATTAACATGTCACATATTATCCATATACTCTGACCGACCATTTATATACCAAATAAACTTAGGTAGGTCATACTAGCAAAGGAATTTCCCGTCTCTCCACTCCTATTTTTGTCTCACATCTCAGACAATAATCATATCCCTAAGCTTTGATACCAACTGTGACGCCCCCAAAATAGGTATACATCAATATTGCAAATAATAATATGAATAACGTTGTCGTCTCAATTATTGATTTAATAATATATCATATTATGCAGATGATACTGTAACAATAATTGAATCAATAATATGAGAGATATGATGCGTTAAATTATCGTAGCAATAATTGAGTATAACCGAGTGACTTCTCACGTAAGCATCAATAATCAATACAATTAATGTTACTACGCAACCACGCCATTCATCGTACTTTTATTACCGGGTAGTTCAACAGCTTTAATTCGGTAACACCTCCGTGAATTATTTTTATAGAAAGATAATTTTGTCATTTTCTAACTACGACAATACTTCCGTTGTGGGGTCCACCAATGATTGTGTCGTCGTACAATATTCCCTGACCAATCGAATATTATATAACCATTTGCTTACTTTGCAAAATTTATAAATATTATCCACAACTATAACATTATATCAAATCCACACCATAATATTAAAAAAATTATTTCGAGAAAATTAAATATTTATTCATAAAATCTGGGGTCTCACAACATAAACAATACATGATCAATGTTTAACATGGCCCAGAAACACTTAGGATTGGATTTTATAAGTGGTCAAACGAGTCACCTTGTTAACTGCCTGTCAGTGCTCAAGAACACCTAAGACGACATAAAGCGTCGTTAAAGGGCTTTAGCGACGGTTTAATTAATTTATAATTTCTAATTTTCTGAAAATTATTTAAAAATACAAAAATAAATTCTAAAAATTACCAAAAATGTTTTTAAAAATTATTTTAAATCATGAAAAATAATTTTTGAGAATTTGGAATATTTTTCATTAATAATTATAATTATTTGAATAAAAATGATATTTAATTTATTTAATTAGTATATTAAATAAATTAGAGAAAATTGATTTTAATATTATAAAATTATTTTAAATAAGAATAAAGTATTTAAAAAATTTGAGTTATAAAATGTAACTTTTATTATTTTTGGAGAATTTTCACTAATAATTTAATTTTAATGATATTTAATTTATTTAATTAGTATATTAAATAAATTAGAGAAAATGATTTTAATAATATAAAAATCATTTTAAATGAGGATAAGGTGTTTAAAAATATTTTGAATTATAAAATATAATTTTTAATATTTTGGAGAATTCTCATTAAAAATTAATATTAATGACATTAGATTTATTTAACTATTATATTAAATAAATGATAGAAAAATGATTTTATTGATTTAAAAATGACAAAATGATTTAAAAATATTTTAAGTTATAATTAATAACTTTTAATATTTTGATAAGTAATTCATTAATATTTAAATATTAATGGAAATTATTTAAAATAATTTAAAATGTTTTAAAAATCATTTATGGGTAATATTAATACTTTAAAATTATGACACCCCCAAAACAGGTTTACATCACCCATCTTGAGTCGCCAGATACAAGGTAATCAATACAAATACAACTTAATTACACAACAAATGATAAAATAAAATACGACAAAACATAAGTCATGAGTTTTAATACAAATATTGTCATCTGATAATATCCACACTCAATGGAGTCCTCATTATATTTATTATCACACTATTTCACGAATAGTGAGGACTACTAATGCACCATCTAGGACCATCACTGCTTCTCCCGACTAGTCCCACCACGCTTCTCATTTTCTGAAGAGAACAGTGAAAGAAAGGGTGAGCTCAACTAGCCCAGTAAGAAATATTATGACTAAGATAATGCATCATAAAATATCACTAGCCTTCAATGGTGTTAAACTGATAAAATATAATAAACATCAAGTTTAACTGCAGCGGAACAAGCAATCCATTAGAAGAGTCAAGTAGAGAATAAAATCTACTATCTTCTATGATTTAAAAGGTTTTTCATCACTTTTATCGCTGAGACTCAGCTTAATAATTAAAATCGAATCATCCTTGTTCCACGACCAAGAATATTCATGTAATCATCAATGGTCATGACTATACTGAATAATCCTTGGTCATAATCATACCAACAACTGTCCACTAATGAACTACAGGCTAATGAGGACTTTTACCACATCATTCGTCACATTACGGTCATGATTATATCGAATAATCCCTGGTCATAATCATACCAAGTCCATCTATGCACGTAAGGCAAAATGACTTTCAACATAATATAAGCATAAATATGATGACAATTCAATAAAACAAGTTCAAGAATAAATTTTAAAGATTTATAAGTTAATTTATCCTGAACTCAATAACGTCCAAATTGTTAACATGATACTGCTTTGTGCAGTAAAATTCAAGAATGCTCAGAAGAATATTTCCATGAAAAGATATTGGATGAAGCGCAAATATCAAGGATATTCCACTAATTTCATGGAGTATAGAACTCAAATCTTTAACCAACTGAGTCTAATAGAATATATGAAACTGCAAATAGATTTTCGTCCGCCATGTGGTAATCCACGTAGACAGATCATTTCCATAATTTAATAAGGAATGAATACGAAGGATCATTCACCATGCATGTGGTAATCCACAAAGACAAGTTATTCTAATAGAATAATAAAGAATGAAATAACAAAAGGATTCACCATGCGTGCGATAGATCGCATGCATGTGTTATTCCCAACCTAATAATAAATAATGGAACCAGTCCCATGTAAACGCATGCACGCATGGATATTCTAATGGAATAATAAATAATGGAACCTGGTCCGGCATAAACGCACAAACAGGATATTCTGACAGAATAATAAATAATGGAACCAGTCCCACAGAAACATTACGACGTGATATTCCGGCGTAATAATAAAGAACTAATATTAGAAGAATTTTACCATGTATGCAAAGATTGCTTGATAAACAAAGTTATTCCAATGTAATAATAAAGAATGGAATAATGTAGAATTTCACCAAGTATAGGGTAGCTCAGCGATATCAAAGTTATTCTAATGTAATAATAAAGAATGGAATTATAGAAGTTCTCTTCACTAATAAGAAAGAAAGAATACCCTTACGAGTACAACAAATAATATCCCTTACCTTAGAAGAAACTGGATATTGGAGTAGTGAAGTACCGTAATACTTTTCTTCTTTCTCTCTATAGTTTCTCTCTCAGAGTTTCAAAGTGAATTCGTAAGAAATAATGAAGGAATGAGCTTCTATTTATAGGAGAATGGACCTGAATAAGAACCAATTCATGAACGGTCCAGATTGATTTACTTTTAAACCAGACCATTCATATTGATTTACTATTAAAACTTAAAGCAACGGTCCATACCGATTTACTATTAAAACTTTAAACCAATGATCCATATTGATTTACTATTATAACTTTCACCAAATGTCCATATTGATTTACTATTATATCTTCAACCAACTATTCAAAAAATTAAAGACATCTCCTCATGGAATAATATTGTACCCAAAAATGATTTGGACCAAAAAGAAATATATCTTACTAGTGAATAGTATCCTGTGAATAGTAATTCATAAATAGTAACTCGTGAATAGTAACTCATGAATAGTAACTCATGAATAGTACTCCGACACGAAAAGTGCCTCGAATACCCGATTAAACAATATAACCTCCAGACATCAATTATTATCGAAACAAATGTCAACTTCCACTAACACAAATAATTTCAACACAATGGAACTATAAAATTCATCTTTAATCAACACGAACTTATTCATCATTAATATTATAATTCACAATATTTAACAATCAGGTCGTTCCCAGGAAAGAGGGGGCTTTCCGATAAGGATTTCTCCTTATTGACGCGCAATTAGGTGACCAAACCTTTCCTCGATAGAACTTTCTAGACATTGTCAATATTGCAAATAATAATATGAATAACTTTGCCGTCTCAATTATTAATTTAATAATATAACATATTATGCAGATGATACTGTAACAATAATTGAATCAATAATATGAGAGATATGATGCAATAAATTATCGTAGCAATAATTGAGTATAATTGAGTGACTTCTCACGTAAGATCAATAATCAATACCTACCGTACTACTACAATGCAACCACGCCAGACATCGCACTTTTTACTACCGGGTAGTTCAACAGTTTTAACGATAACACCTCCGCCATTATTTTTATAGAAAGATAATTTTGTCGTTTTCTAACTATGACTATACTTTCGTTGTGGGGTCCACCAATGATTGTGCCATCGTACAATATTCCCTGTTAAAACAAATATTCCCCGACCAATCGAATATTATATAACCACTTGCTTACTTTGCAAAATTTATAAATACTATCCACAATTATAACATTATATCAAATCCACACCATAATATTAAAAAAATTATTTCTAGAAAATTAAATATTTATTCATAAAATCTGGGGTCTCACAAAAATATTCTAAGTTATTATAAATAACTTTAATATTTTGGCAATGGTTTCATTAATAGTTTAATATTAATTAAATATTAATGATAATAAAATTATTTAATATTTAAATCATTTAATAATGATTCTAGTATTTGAAAAATCATGAGAAATTATAATAATTGTTTAAAAATTAATAGAAGTCGTATAAAAATAATTTGACCGTTGTTTAAGTTATTTAGAACTTCAGTGTAGAGTCTTAGACTCGATAATTACCTGATAAAGTCGTCGGTACACCGACATGTTTCAAAAATTGATCTAGACTTATATAATTTGACTAGCTACGTGTTTGTTTGTGACCCAGTGACTGTTAAACATGTGTGACAATGTGATTAGGTTATGTGCTGACTGTAATAAACAGTATTATGTGTTACGATATATTATTCTAATCGGTAAAATGATCTTATTACTGATAGGTCGCTATATAAAAGATAAAACTAAGTTTCGTAACTGTAAGTAGTAGACCAAGCAAGTATCCTACCTTTGTATTTACTTTATGCAATGGACATAAGTAAAAAAGTTTCAGAATTATATTATTATTGTGCCCGAATATTTACCCTATTGTTATCGATTATGTATCCAATTATTATTTATCAGTATAGTATTATTGTATAATTCAGATATTTATTCTGTTCGTTAATTTCTAAATATGGTTATACAAGTGTCCTCACTTGGATAATCATTGTATTTAATCACATATTGATACATACTTTTTAATTTCCATTATGTATACCTTAATTAAAAATCGTCTAAGCTATTTGACCTAGCTAGACACATATTTAGAAATATCGTTGAACATGATAAAATTTTATTGTATCCAATCAAATTGCTTTGGTTCGGATTCCTGACCAAGTATAAACATCCTGAACATCGGAAAAAAATTTGTGCGCCTAAGGCGGATAGAGTGAACGATAATATCGTTCTTGTATGTAGTATTGATCAATACAGGGCACATTGGGATGATCACCCTCGCGCTCGTAAGTTATAACGGTTTGCGGATGAAGTTCTGTTAAACCTTATCAAAAATTGAAAACAAAATTCATAGTCTGTCGACTACTCTATATATATAGTCAGTACGTAATTTCAAAATTTTGATATAGACTTGTTATGTTATTATTATTGGTTAAGTTTACTTCACAACTGTTGATTCGTTGTAGAAGTGTCGTAAAAAGAAAACATTTAATCATTTCAGCTAATATTTATAATTTATATTACTTGATGGGCACTCAAATGCTTATCCTTGCTTAATTTAAATGTTTTTAGCTAAGTGTGAACAAATAGAAGGTTTGGCCAAGAACAAGGGGAAAAAGAAAACAAAGAGAATAAGTGTTATCGTATTCTATGTAATAGTATAACTTTATTAAGACAATGATATTTATTATTATCATGCATTGTAATGAATGTAGTAAAGGTTGCGTACTTGGGATTAGACTCTGATAAATGTAAATTAAGTTTGATATTTATATTATTATTAGTATTATTCCGCTCATAGAAATGGTATCGTAAAGCACTGAGTTCGGGTTTCAAGTACCTGAATTTGGGGGCGTTATAGATACAAAATTCGATTTCACGCTCTAGGGGTAGACCAGGAAGTTCTTCAGGGAATACGTTAGGAAATTTATTTACAATAGAAATATCATTCAAATCTGACGTATTTTTGTTTATATATGTGACATGGGATAAGAAAGCTTGACATCCATTTTTCAATAAATGAATAGCTTTATGGCTTGATATGACAGTAATTGATTTTAGTGGTTTGGTTACTTGAATTCACGTAATAGGTTGGTTAGGAATATGAAAGTTAACAACCTTATGAAAATAATCAATTTTAGCATGATGAGTAGTTAACCAATCAATCCCTAGAATCACATCAAATGCAAATATTTTCAAAGAGATAAGAACGACAGGTAACGTGAAGGTGCAGATTTTAATCAAACAAGATTTATAAACAGTGGATGTAATGAAGGTTTCTCCCAACGGAGTTTCAACAAATAAGTCAAAGTATAATTTCTTCGGAGTCAAATTTAAACGTTGACCGCAAGTAGGAGAAATAAAAGAATGGGTAGAACCGGTATCAAATATGGTATAGACTTCGCAAGAGTTTATAATTAGCTTACCCGTGATAACCTCGTTCGGGTTCCTCAATTTTTGGGAGGTCACGACAAACGCTCTCCCTTGAACTACTGACTTTGACTTCTCTGAGACGACCTTTGGTGCCTCTATCCCATCTGAAATTAACTTCACTACACGACAAAATTGGGCTAGGTGACCTTCTCTTCTTTAATTATAACACGCTTTGGGTTGCTGCTTGCAGTTTGGACTGATGTGTCCCTACCCTCGGTATTTGAAGCATACGATCGGTGGTCGTTCGCCTTCCTTAACAACGGGTGCTGGTGCTGACGTCTTTTCATACTATTAAATCTCCTCTTCTTGAAATTTCAATTCTATTATCTTGGCCAGGATTACCATCGAAGTGGTTGCCATTTATGGCATGTTGATTTCCTCCACGTTTGTTGTCACCGCTTCGATGACTATTACTACTGGTATTATCATTTTGTTGGTTGTTATCTCTTGGTTGGGTTGACTCATTATCGCACTCCAATAACTGAGTCCTATTCACAACATCTGAATACAAGAAAAGTTTGTGAGAAATGAGGTATTGATGTATTTCGGGTTTCAAACCTCTTAGAAATATCTGCGTCATACACTCCTCATTATCTACCAAATTGGATGCAAACCGGGACAACTCGGCAAACTAAACTTCGTACTAGGACACAATTATATTGTTTTGTTCCATCTTAATAAATTCCACCTCCTTTATGTGACGAATAATTTCGGGAAAGTACTTGTCGTTGAACAGTTCTTGGAATTTCTCCCAAGATATCTTCAGTTCAGTAGGCTAAGTACGTTTTACAGATTCCCACCAATAATCTGCCTCTCCTCACAATATGAAGGTGGCAAAAGGAACCTTTTACTCCTCGGAGCATCCCAAGACATCAAATATCTTGGGGATCTATTTTATCAACATCTCTGCCTTAAGTGGTTTTGGTTTTCCCAAAACCTTCGGTAGTCTCAACTCCTTGAACTGCTTAGCAGTGACCATCCGAGAGTTGCCAGTGTTTCTACCTGTATTTTGCACAAGAGTCTCTCTTGTTTGATGTTGCATGAATTGCAGAAAGCCTATGAATATTCTGTCGTTCATAATTTGGTCGGTATTGTTGTTTACCTGAGGATTATTGCCTTCCTGTTTCACATTATCATGGGTATTGATCTATGGTGACTCAACCGTCTCTTGTGCTCTATTTCTTATCTCAACATTTTTAGATGTTATTTTCAAACACTGCCATAAAACAAGTGTTAATTGACATGCCACATATTATCCCTATATTCTGACCGACCAATTAAATAACAAATAAACTTAGTTATGTCATACTAGCGAAGGAATTACCCGTTTCTCCCCTCATAGTTCTAGTCTCACATCTCAGCTAGGGATCATATCCATAAGCTTTGATACCAACTGTGAAGCCCCCAAAATAGGTATACATAACTCATTCTTAGTCGCCAAATATAAGGTACAGAATACAAATACAAACTTAATTATACAACATGAGCTTAGAGTTTTAACATGAATATTTTCTTCTAGACAATATCCAAACTCAAATGGAGTCATCATTACAATTATTATCACACTATTTTATAAAATAGTGAGGACTACTACAGCCACCATCTCGGACCGTCACTCCATTCCCCGACTAGTCATGGCTACGTTCTCATTTCCCGAAGAGAACAATGAAAGTAAAAGGGTGAGCTCAACTAGCCCAGTAAGAAATATTATGAATAAGATAATGCAGAATAAATTATCGTTAGCCTTCAACAATGTTAAACTGATAGAATATAATAACAACAAGTTTAACTACAGCGGAACAAGAAATCCATTAGAAGAGTCAAGTAGAGCATGATATCTACTATCTTTTGTGATTTAAAAGTTTATCATCAATTTTATCGCTGAGACTCAGCTTAATAAATAATCCACATCATTGAATTATCCCTGCACTACGTGCCAAGTATATTCATTAATATCACATCCACGAATTATCCATGCACTACGGGCCAAGGATATTCGTGTTATCACCAATGGTCATGATCATGCCAACAACTGTCCATCAAAGCACTACGGGCTAATGATGACTTTTACCACATCATTTGTAACATTACAGGTCATGATTATACTGAATAATCCCTGGTCAAAATCATACCAATTAACAGTTCATCTATGCATTACGGGCCAAAGATGACTTTCATCACCATATAAGCATAATGATGATGATAATGATATAACAATTCAATTAAACGAGAGCAACGATAAATTTTAAAGATTTATAATTCAATTTATCCATAATTCAATAATGTCCAAATTGTTAACATAATACTTCTTTGTGGAGTAAAATTCATGAATAATATTGTATCAAAAATAATTTGGACCGAAAAAGAATATCATAAATTTAAAACCCGAGTGAATAGTACCCCGTGAATAATAATTTGGGAATAGTACCCCGTAAATAGTACCCCGACATGAAAAGATTAAAAATTATCAAGAATGTTCAGAATAATATTTCCGTGTAAAGATACTAGATGAAGTGCAAATTTAAAGGATATTCTACTAATTTCACGGAGTATAGAAGCAATAATTTAACAAAATGAGTGTAGAATTTGGAATCTGAAACGAAATAATATTACTTACATGCTACAAAGTATGGAAGAAAATATTATTTCTTACTAATATTGAACAAAAATAATATCTCTTACCTTAAAAAGAGAGTAATTCTGACTGGTAGGGCGTGTATATTCTTGAAGAAAACTTGAACTATTTTCTACACTCAAACCTCTCTTAAACTCTAAAAAAATACGCTCAATATTATAGAAGAAGAATTCTATGATTCTGGTATGATTTTCAATTCTAAACTAAGCATCCTATTTATAGGAGAATGACATGATACTATTTGGATGCACAGTAAGTAAAAAAATCACAGACGCACAGTAATAGTCGACTAAAAATTTTGATAATCATATGATTTACTGTGCAAACACTATGCAAGCACTGCAAATACTATGCATAATAAAATATAATATATTATATATAAAATAATATATTCTATTTTTCATAAAAAAACAAACTTATTATTATTATTATATATATATATATGTGTGTGTGACTTTGAAACCAACCCCATTCCCGTGACTTTCTAGAATATATATATATAGAAATTTGATCAGGTCTGGACTCCCGGACGGGAGAAAATTCGGACCTTTAATTATTTTTTTTTGCTTTTTTGCTTTTTTTTAAAACAACTAAAAAAAAATATTTAATATTTTATGGAATCGAAATTTTTCATAATACATATTTTGGGCGTGATTTGGATACCTATACTAAAATTGTATGTACAATCAGACATGCATCGTATATACATGTTTTGTTATACGTATCCAAATCACACCCAAAACACTGTATTATGAAAAAAAAAATCAAATTCCATAATTATTTATTTATTTTTTTATTTGTTTTAAAAAAAACAAAAAAAAAGGGTTCGGATTTTGGTCTGGTCCAGGAGTACGGACCTTATTCGGACTATATATATATATAACAAAACGTAAATAACTTTCTACCGACAGTTTTGAAAAATGGGTAAGTGGGGGTCCATATAATAAACCAAATTTACAACAAATACTTCATAAAAATCCCCTCTAATTATCACATCTCACTTGCTTCACAAAACATATTTTTGATAACTTTCATCTTTAATATTATAACACACAATATTAATAACCAGATCATTCCCAGGAAAGAGGGGGCTTTCCGATAAGAATTTCTCCCTATTGGCGTGAAATTAGGTGACCAAACCCTTTTCCTCGACAGAACTTTCTAGACATTGTCAATAATACAAATAATAATATGAATAACTTTGTCGTCTCAATTATTGATTTAATAAAATAAAATATTGTGCAGATGATACTGTGACAATAATTGAATCAATAATGTGAGATACTATGCTGCAATTACTGTTGCGATAATTGAGTATAACTAAGTGACTTCTGATGTAAGCATCAATAATCAATATCGTGTGCTACTATGCAACCACACGTATTACTGTACTTTTATCACCGTGTATTGCAACAGTTAATGGTATAACTTTCGCCGTTATTTTTATAAAAGTTATTTATGTCGTTTTCCCACTCCGAAAGTAATTCCATTATGGGGTTCACCAATGATTGTGTCGTCGTACGAATATTCTCTAATGAAACGAATATTCCCCGACCAATCAAATATTTTATAACAACTTGCTTACTTTGTAAAATTTATAAATATTACCCACAACTATAACATTATAACAAATTCATACCTTAATATTCAAAAATGATATTTTGAGAAAAAAATTCATCTTTATTCATAAAAGTTGGGGTCTTACAGTAAGTGGTCATCCCAATTCCCTTTGAAGTCCATCACGCAAGCCTTAAGCATGTCCTCCAGCGTTTGTATGGTTCGTTCAATCTGCCCATCAGTTTGAGGGTGATAAGTAGTACTTAATCTCAACTGTGTTCCCATTCTTTCTTACAAGCTTTTTCAAAAATTTGACGTGAAGCGCGGATCCCGATCAGAGACAATCGACACCGACACTCCATGTCGCAAAATAATTTCTTTTATGTATAAATTTGCTAACTGATTCAAATTGAATCAGATCTTGATTGGTAGAAAATGAGTTATCTTTGTTAGTCAATCCACGATAACCCAAATGACATCATAACCCTTTTGTGTGATCGGAAGTGTCACCACAAAGTCCATCGTAATGTGCTCCCATTTCCACTTTGGTATTTCTAACGGTTGAAGTATTCCACGTAGCGATCTCTCGTTTCAGATTTAGCCACCAAAAGTGTTGTCAAAGATCCCGGTACATTTTTGTGTCTCCTAGATGAACAAAATATGTTGTATTATGTTCTTCGTGCAAGATCTCCTCTCTTTGTTCAATTACGGCTAACACCCATACTCGACCTTCAAATCTTAATATACCATCCTTATTCATCTTCAACATTTTTTGTTCATTTTCTACTATTTTTTCCTTATCTTCTCGCACACTCCATCCTTCTCTTGTGATTCCTTTATCTTATCCAATAACGTTAGACGAGCTTCCATTATAAATAATTCCTCTTTGGACTCTCGAGGTTCCTTCACCTCTATTTCTCTTATTAACTCCTCCTGAGAGGTTAGCACAAACAATATCTCCATTCCTTTTCTACTCAGCACGTCGGCTACTACGTTTGCCTTTCCCAGGTGATAAAAGAATTTCATAGTTGTAATCTTTGATTAATTCCAACCACCTCATTTGCCGCATGTTTAACTCCTTCTATATGAAGATATATTTCAGACTCTTGTGGTCTGTTTATATCTCACAATTTTCTCCATACAAATAATGCCACAAAATCTTCAATGCAAAAACTACTGCCGCTAACTCCAAGTCACGGATACGGTATCGTTTTTCGTAATCATTTAATTATCGTGATACATACTCAATGACCTTGCCATGTTGCATTAGCACACAGCCAAGAAGAAATATGTCCTTGCTTACAATGGAAACACACATTCTTCCACATCATGCATTCTCCCGCGTGAGTCTTTCCACACTTGCTACAGACTTGCTTCTTCTTTGAGTTTGAATTTTTAGAATTATCGATGTCGTTGTCCCTCTTTCCCTTATTCTTGTCTTTCTGCTGCTTGATTGTTCCTTCGGACGATCCACCACCTTCAGTCTTCATCATTTCCACCCGCGCCTTCAACTCATTTCGTTCTTTGATCATTTCGCGTAACGCTCGCTTGCATTGTCCTAAGCCAATTATGAGGAAGTGTTTTTCATGTGGGAGAACAGGTCATTGATTCAACAAGTGTTCCAGTAAGTAGAAGCTTGGTGAAGGGAGTGGACGGTAGATAGCTTAAGTTTAAGCGATAATATCTTTTGATGGAGTGTGATATTAACGGTTGTAATATCATGAATGATGTGTGAACATATGAAAATATATATGTTTGTATGAATGAAATCTTTATTTTCTATATGAATATAAGATTAAGATTAATTTTTTTGAGTTCTTAAAACTCATACTTATGGTAAGTTCATGACTCATAATTTTATGAAATGTTTTAAACCCCTCAGCAAATGGACACAAAAGGTCTGACTAGGACAAGTTCATAAACTCATATAATTGTAGCAAGTTTCTGAACCCCTAGGTGTAGTAAGTTTGATGAACTGGGAATAGTTATGTGTGAATGGAGAATTACGACTTTTTGTTTAAAGTCTGAGAATTATGACTTTTTGTTTAAAGTTGTGTTGTTAATCCTGATATTATTTAAAAAGGGATAGTGCTATGTGTTAAGTGCTAAATGTATTGTGTGTTATTTAAATAAATATGTGATTATATGAGAACTTTGTGCCAAATTTTTATTGTGTGATTAATAAGAATTGGTGTAGAGAAAGAGAATTAATGTAAGATTTTTATCAGATACTGCTGCAAAGAAAGGGAAGTCTAAAGGAAAATATGGAAGAACAATTTTCGAATCTGAAGCAGAAGAATATGACAGTGACGGAATATTTTGTCAAGTTCAACGAGTTTTAGGAATAGATTGAAATCGTTGGTACTCGAGAAGTTAGATGTGCTGCAAATTGATTCATTTTTTACTTTATTAGAAAAAGCCGTTATCGCTGAGGGAGAAATTGAAGCTGTATTAATGAATAGTCAAGAACAAAGAAAGGAGACTAAAGGAAATAATATAATAGGTGGTAGTGGAGGTAGTGATCTTAATAAACGTAAGGGGGATGGTGATATTAATTCAAGAAATAATCCAGTAGAGATTAAGAAGAAAGGTGCGCCGTGGGTAGTTTGTGGGAAGCATCATCAAGGAGTTTGTTTGAAGAAACAAAGAGTTTGTTATAACTGTGGTCAAGAGGGACACATGTCACCAAATTGTCCCCATCTGAAGTAGGTACAAGGTTGTTTTGCATGTGGGTCGACCGATCATCTGGTCCGAAATTGTCCGAAGAGAAATGTAGAGAGGAGAAGTGCCAACCAAGGACCCGGTAGCGGATCCTTGGCGATTCGAGGACCTGCACAGCCCGGTAGACCAAAAACATTCACTTTTAGCATGACAGTTCCAGATGCAGCAGCTGCCCATGAAGTGGCGATAGGTAACGATTTCGTTGAGAAATTAAATTACGCGAGTAATATGGGATATATATCGATGTGAATTGTTTTCTTTTATAGATCCAAGTCACAGGTTAGAATTTGAGACGGAAATTGTTATTTTATTGACAAAAATGAATTGATGATACAACTTTAAAAGATTGTAGGAAGTAAAGAAGCGGTGATTCCGAGGGCGAAATCCTTAGAAGGAAGGGAGAATGCAATAACCCGAGATTTCTAATAATCCGAATTTTACGAATAATTTTTATTTATTTAATATTGATATTGATTATTAATATTGTGTTGTGTATCTGTGATATGAGTTTAGAGAATGAGTCAATTTGTGTATTGACTAAGAATTAAGAGTAGAGTTGTGCTTAACTGATTTAGAAACCATAACCCTAAGTCCGGATAGGGATTCGATAGAAAATATAATTAAAATAATTATATTAATGAGTACGTGTGTCTAATGTATAGAGTTATTGATCAATGATTGATCGGATAAGATTTAAAATTAGTAAACCCTAATTAGGGATTTAAAACCCTAATCTCAAGATTTGAAACCCTAACGTATCGTTAGAAACTCTAATCGTATGCCGGGAAACCCTAATTTTAAATTCGGGAATCCTAAACCCAAATTAGGAAACCATAATCCTAATTAGCAAGCCCTAATGTGATTATTAAACTTTAATATGATTAGGAAACCCTAATATAAATAATAAACCCTAATTGTAATTTAGAAATCTAAATTTTCTATTTTAAAACCCTAATTTAGAAAATCCTATAAAGTTAGTGTTATAAAACCTAAGGGTTAGAACCTTAGGGTTAAACCCTTAGGGTTAAACCCTAAGGGTTTGGGCAATTGACCATCATGCCATTAAATTTAGAATGCAAATGACAAAAATGCCCTTTTTGGATTTTTAATGAGTTAACTTGTAAAATTGGCAAGACCTTAGTTGGTGACCAACTATGTTGACATTGTGATTAAAATCTCAGCAAATCAGCCTCTCTTTGCCAGCAATCTTAGCCAAATACATTGTACCAATTGATTATAAAAGATTAAGAGAGAGAAAGTCACCAAAAGTTGGCCATTTGTGTACTAACTCTCAACAACTCTCTCTCTCTCTCTGTGTCCCAAACCTCCAAATTGGCTAAGTGAATCAGTCCCAAACACGACCCTTAGATCACCCAATATTAGTTAGGAAGATCAAGATCAAGATTGGAACTAGAAGGTATAAAGTCCTAAACCTATTTTGATCTTGTATGCTAAGAGAAACAATTGTGTTTAAGTGTTTAATCATGTGTTAGAAAATGTTTTTAGATGATCTATGATGACCCATAATGGATCCATAGCATCAAAGTGCCTAAAAAGTTAGATTTCTCAAAACTGCTCAAGAACAGAATTTGTGGTCTGACAAGCTAATGTCAGGAGCCACAGATTCTTGTATGTTTATGATTCTTGATATTTTATGTTTTGGATCTATAGTTTGGTGTGTGGTATTTGATCTGGAAGTGGAATCACAACCATCCCATGTCCAGATCGTGGGTTATTAACGGTCAAAATCCGTTGACTGACGTTGACCAGATGAATTATGGGTAACCCAGAAAGCCTTTTTCAGTGTTTAACAACATTTTGTAAGGCTCCGATCTGTCTGATATAATGTTGTTTGATGATATGATAATAACCAGTTTGTAGCTTGTTAAATAGACTATAGATCCTGGTCTTTAGATCCCTTATAACATCAACTGATCGATCATAGCAAGTGGTCAAACCAGGTCATCCGGTCACGAAGCTGTTTTTTAGAAATTCCAGAACTTGTAAGAACAGTCTTCTAACAGCCTTTGACCGAGCTGGATCTGGCGATGTTAATGTTGTTTGATTGATATGTTGTTATAGTTATGTTCTAGGACATGTGGACTACAGTTTTAAACCATAATAACACTCAAAAGTTGACCAGAACACTAAGTTAATCGAGTCCCAAAATGGACCCTCGAAGTTGCTGGGTTTTTAGGTTACCCATAAAACCAAGAAGATGTCTGACAGCGACTTTGGGAGATCTAATGTCCTTGTGTGTTTGTGGTATGACCTAGATGATGGTTGGTTATTGTAGTATTACATTTCAACTACATGATCAATGATTAACATGACCCAGAAACACAATGGATTGAAACTTATGGTCGGTAAAACGATGACCATTGAGCACTGACTGTCAGTGTTTTTGAGGCTCAAGAACAATAACAACGACGCTAAGTGTTCCTATAGGCCATTAGCGACGATTTAATTAATTTCTATTTACTTATTTTTCAGAAATTAATTAAAAATAGAAAATAAATTCTAAAAATTAAAAAAATGGTTTTAAAAATTATTTTAAATTATGGAAAATATCTTTTAATAATTTCAGATATTTTTCATTAATATTTATAATTATTTGGATATTAATGATATTTAATTTATTTATTTGGTGTATTAAATAAATTAGAGAAAAATGATTTTAATATTATAAAATTATTTTAAATAAGAATAAAGTGTTTCAAAATATTTTGAATTATAAAAAGTAATTTTCAATATTTTTGAAGAATTCTCATTAATAAATTAATATTAATGATAATAGATTTATTATTTAATGATTATATTAAATAAATGAATTAAAAATGGTTTTATTGATTTAAAATCATTTAAAATGAGAAAAATGATTTAAAAATATTTTAAGTTATAGTTAATGACTTTTAATATTTTTATAATAATTTTATTAATATTTAAATATTAATGATGATGATTTAAAATGATTTTAATTATTTTAAAAATTGTTTAAGTAGAATATTGATGATTTAAAATATTTTAAGTTATTGATAATAACTTTATTATTTTGACAAGTATGTCATTAATATTTTAATATTATTAAATATTAATGATATGTGAATTAATTAATATTTAAATCAATTTAAAAATGATTACGGTGTTTAAAAAAATATTATAAATTATAATAATTGTTTATAAATTATTAAAAGCTTCCGAAAAATATTATAAATGATATATGACTTATCTAAAATAATATTGAAGCTTTGAGGCCAAGTTTAATTGACAATATATATAAGTGTTAATTGTCGGATAGGGTGACCAGTACACCGAGAATAGACCAAAGTCCAACTAGACCGAACTAGTTAGACTTGACAAGTGTTTATATAGGTTATAAACACTGATATGACTATGTGGTAATGTGTCTAGGAGAAAGTTTGACTGTAAATTACAGTATTATGTGTTGTGAATTATTGTGCTAATTGTGAGACCGATATTGTGATTATAGGTCTTGTGAACGCAGATAAGTATATTGTGTAGTAGTAATCAACGCGGAAGGCAAGTTTCCTAACTCAACCTTGAGATATATCTGTTTAAATATTATGGTGGTTAATTATTGTTAATTAGACCATATCCAATAATTTATTGTTGATTATTCGCAGTTAGTGCATGCTTATTAATTCAAATTAAATTAGTGATTCTGAGAATATACTTGGAGAATAACTGTTGTTGGATATTTACATCCGTAGAAGCTATTATTGATTTCAAATAGTATAGTTAAATTATGTCTATTGCTTAATCGTATTGAAACATGTCTTAGCTAATTGTTTTGGCTATACGAATATTTGTTAGAACTTGATAGGTTCAAGAAGAGAAGAGAAGATAATTTAATTATTATTGATAGATCAATGCTTGTTGTTTTGGCTAGATCGAAAAAGAAAAACTTGATAGGTTTGAGAAGAGAAGAGAAGTGATTAGATATTGAAATCATTGTATTTTGTTGTTAAATCAAATTCTGATTCAAATACTGGGAAGAACAACCTTTTGTAATTCTATAATAAAGCACACCTAGAGGGGGGTGAATAGGTGTGAATACTTAGAAGTGATCTATAGTGGCCAATTTTTAAAGTTTACTATAGCAGACTATAATCTACGCCTAACCTAACGTCCGTATTAGTTATATTCTTAATCATTATTGTTAAAATGGACATGACTAATACTGTCCCCGATTAGTGTAAAAAACTTTTTCGACGCAAACAACAAAACTGCATAATATTGAAGCTAAAAACAGAAGCAAAAAGGTAGTAAATCACACCAGAGATTTTTACGTGGTTCACCCTATCCTCTACTCTAGTGGCCTAATCCACGTCCAATCCCAACTAGGATTGGAGACTCATTTTATTAAAATAATATTCAAAGAATTACAAAGACAATAAAACTCCCACTGTTACAACTGACGATCGATTGGACACCTCCGCCCCCTTTGCACCTCTCTCAACACCTCTCACCTCACGAGACTTTGATAGCTTAGTTGTATAGACCTAATATTACTAAAATAAAAACCCCAAGTCAACCTAGACTTGTACTATGTTTACAATAAATATGAAATAAGGAATACAAGAACACTGTAAACCAAGACTAAAAGAATGATATAATAATTGATGTGTATCTTGGATTGCTTGAAGAGTTTCTGCTCAGTAGTCTTGTGTTTTTCTTGAAGCCGTGTAACCAGTATATATATAAAGAAGAGAGTAACGGCTATATACCCTTCCAAATCCTCCTGCAACATCTATATCTTTTTTATTGAAATAGGAGATCCACGTTACCGAAGACAACATCAGTAGATAAGGAAATTCAGCTATGAAGAAGTCAATTAGGAGTCAAATACTAGTTGAAAGAGTCCTATTAGCAATTAGCAAGATCCCTTAAAAATAGCAATTACTATTTTAGCATGTGACAAAATAATAGCTCCATCAACTTTAAATAAGAATCCTTAATAAAACCAATTCCTAAAAGATCTCTCAATTACGTATAAATTGGTAGCTCAATATATATAACATATATATATATATATATTGGAAGGATATAATCCCACAATTAAATATGAGAAATTTAAGGAATATTAAATAGATTTTCAATCTCCTTAAAATACTCCAATTTGAATTAGTCTTCAAAACAAATCAGGATTGGATATATATTCTATATAACAACTTAAAGCATGTGACAAAAATAACCACCTTGATTTACTCACTCCAATACTGCATTAACTTACGTGAGTAATAACCATGACCCAATAACATAGTGATTAATCCATGCAATAACCCATGCACACTATTATATAATTAATATTTGAATAACATGACCCAATGTGATTAATCCATGCAATAACCCATGTAAACTATTATTTATTATATAATTAATATTTGAATAACATGACCCAATTAAAGAATAAGTCAATATAAAATCAATTAAGCTCATCGACAATTAGATGTCGGACCTTTTCAAACTTGTTTTTTTAGACAAAACTTACCCAAAATGAGAACACCAAAAGACAAGCACAAAAAGGGACACAAATAAATCCCGATGTCGACTCTGCTGGGGATCCCAGTAAGAGGGCTTAAGCCGCTATTCAATCTTTTCAAAACTTTTTATCTACTTATCTGTGAATACTGCATTTACATTGAATGGATGTGTACTAATGCTTTATTTAATGCACTTTAGTGCTTCACACTATATCTGCCTGTGATATTAGTGCTTCGCACATGTCATCATTTCCATATAATGAGACACGATGTATGTGAATGTATGTTGTGTGATTCCTCTACCAGGAGGCAAACCTATCGGTGTTTGATTACTGGACTCAAGGGAGACTAATCTCGTGAGGCTTAGGAAAGGCACCACACAAATTCACTCTAGTTGAAAGATCGGATTAACTTCCCATCTAGTAAATTGTGATGATTTGGAGACCTTTATGCTGAAAAGCTGTGAGAGTAGCCTAAGATATGGCAGCCTCTGATAAACCAAACGTGAAGGGAAGTCTCTTCATACCTTCCCCAATTACATGTAATTTCAATTCCATGTCAATCTCATTGTAATAGAAAATATAAAAGAATATGTAAATATGCATTCCTTTTTTCATATCAAGACATGTCATGCTATCATGTTATCAAAACGACTGACATCCATTTTGCAGGAGAACATTAAAGCACTCCTAAAAAAATAGACACATCGAATAACATATAACATTTTCACATTTTCCCAGACTAAACTACGTAGTATTTTTATAGGGAAACAATTGGTCCCATTACCCGTTTAAAGTCCAAAAAGGCATTAAGCCCACCGTCAGACATGGTTACAAGTGCTCAGCCAGATCCCACTCCTATTTTTCGCAAGGAATTTGAAGGATTAAGGAATCAATAACAGAGTTGGTTGTTCTTCAGAAAGAACTAAACAAATCAACTCAAGGTCCACAAATACTCATTCAAACAGAATCCTCTACACATGGAGGAATCCAGGGTCCGGACAGAGAAGTCCCAATACTTGAGTCTCAGACTGAGAAGTCCAACAAAACCCCTGAAATCACCCATCTTAAAGAAGATCAAGACATCGGTGATATTCAGAAGAAGGTTCAACAAATAGAAGAGACCATTCGGTTTATCAAAGGGACTGGAACGCACGGAAGCATTACCTATTCAGACCTTTGCATCTTCCCCGAGGTTCATTATCCAGAAAAATTCAAGACTCCCGACTTTGAGAAATATGATGGATTGGGAGATCCCTACACTCACTTAAAGGTGTTCATTAGAGAACTTCGATCCTACGCCGAGAATGAAAAACTGAGAATGCAATTGTTTCGGAGGAGTCTAACTGGAGAAGCCAGAGCATGGTACACCAAATTGGATATGTAAGACCCCAACTTTTATGAATAAAGATCATTTTTTCTCAAAATATATTTTTGAATATTATTGTGTGGATTTGATATAATGTTGTAGTTGTGGGTAATATTTAAAAATTTTGCAAAGTAAGCAAGTTATTATAAAATATTTGATTTGTCAGGGAATATTCATTTTAACAAGGAATATTCGTACGACGACACAATCATTGGTGGACCCCACAACGGAAGTATTATCGTAGTTAGAATGACAGAAATATCTTTTTATAAAAATAATGACAAAAGTTTTACCGTTAAACTGTCTAAATATCTGGTGGTAAAAGTACAGTTATACGCGTGGTTGCATAGTAGCGCACGGTATTGATTATTGATGCTTACGTGAGAAGTCACTCGGTTATACTCAATTATTGCTACATTAATTGCTGCATAATATCTCTCTTATTATTGATTCAATTATTGTCATAGTATCATCAACATAATATTTTATATTATTAAATCAATAATTGAGACAACAAAGTTATTTATATTATTATTTGCATTATTAATGATATCTAGAAAGTTCTGTCGAGGAAAGGGGTTTGGTCACCTAATTGTGCGCCAATAATGAGAAATCCTTATAGGAAAGCCTCCTCTTTCCTGCGAATGATCTAGTTGTTAAATATTGTGAGTTATAATATTAATGATGAATAAGTTCGTGTTGATTAAAGATGAAATTGTTGATAAAAATATTTCCATTATGTTGGGATTATTTGTGTTAGTGGAAATCGACATTTATTTCGATAATAATTGATTTCTGGATGTTAAATTGACCAAACGGGCAATTAATTTGATAAATGAGCAATTAATTGCTATTAGTTCACATGCAAATTACTGTTGGTTCACATGTATGGAACTATTGATTCACATACATGTACTATTAGGGGAGGTGGTGCAAGATTGATAATACTTGAAGGACTAAATTAAAAATGGAGGTATAGATGAAGGTACTATACTGTAATAATTCGAGCCCCTAATCGTGCAATTATTGAAACTATGTTTTCCTATAAATAGAAGCTCATTCTTCTTTCATTCTCACCAATTCACTAAGACTCACAAGAGCAATTATAAAGAGAGAATATATAGAGAGAAAGAAGAAGAGTATTATGCTACTTCACTATTCCAGTATCTAGTCTTCTGCTAAGGTAAGGGATATTATTTTTGTTCAATATTCGTATAAAATATTATTTTCTTCCATACTCCGTAGTATGTAAGTAATATTATTTTGTCTCGTATTCCTGATTATACCCTCATTTTATTAAAATATTACTTCTATACTTCGTGAAATTAGTAGAATATCCTTGAAATTTGCGCTTCATCTAGTATCGTTTCACACGGATATTTTCTACACATTCTTAATAAATTTTAAGCTTTTCATGTCGGAGTACTATTCATGGGAACTATTCATTTATACGGTACTATTCACAAAGTACTATTCACGGGGTAGTATTCCTGAGGTACTATTCATGTGGTACTATTCACTTAGGTAATATTCACGTGGAGTACTATTCAAGACAAAAATTGATTTCTTTTCGGTTCAAATCATTTTTGATACAATATTATTCTTGAATTTTACTCCATAAAGCAGTATCATGTTGATAATTTGGACATTATTGAATTCTAGATAAATTAAATTGTAAATCTTTAAAAATTTATTCTTTACTTTCTTTTAATTAAATTCTTATATCATTGTCATCATCATCATGCTTATATTGTGATGAAAGTCATCTTTGGCCGTAGTGCATAGATGGACTGTTGATTGGTATGATTATGACTAGGGATCATTCGGTATAATCATGACACGTAATGTTACAAATGATGTGATAAAAGTCCTAATTTGCCCGTAGTACCTTGATGGACAGTTGTTGGCATGATCATGATCATTGGTGATTACACGAATATCCTTGGCCCGTAGTGTATGGATAATTCGTGGACATGATACTAATAAATATCCTTGGCCTATAGTGCATGGATAATTCAGTGATGTGGATTATTTATTGAGCTGAGTCTCAGCGATAAAGTTGATAAACTTTTTAAATCATAAAAATAGTAGATATCATGCTCTACTTAACTCTTCTAATGGATTGCTTGTTCCGCTGCAGTTAAAATTGTTGTTTATTATCAGTTTAACACTGTTGAAGGCTAACGATAATTTATTCTGCATTATTTAAGTCATAATATTTCTTACTGGGCTAGTTGAGCTCACCCTTTTACTTTCATTGTTCTCTTCAAGAAATGAGAACGTAGATGGGACTAGTCGGGGAACGGAGTGATGGTCCGAGATGGTGGCTATAGTAGTCCTCACTATTCTATGAAATAGTGTGATAATAATTGTAATGAGGACTCCTTTTGAGTTTGAATACTGTCTATTAGACAATATTCGTGTAAAGACTCCCAGCTACGTTTTTATCTTATTGTATATGGAAGTTGTATTTAAATTATGTACCATATATTTGGCGACTCAGAATGGGTGATGTATACCTATTTTGGGGGCATCAGAGTTGGTATCAAAGCTTAGGGATATGATCCATTGCTGAGATGTGAGACTAGAACTAGGACGGGAGAGACGGGTAATTCCTTCAATAGTATGACCTACCTAAGTTTATTTGCTATTTAATTTGTCAGTCAGAGTATAGGGATAATATGTGACATATCAATTAACCCTTGTTTTGTGGCAGTGTTTGAAAATGGCATCTAAAAATGTCGAGATAAGCAATGAAGCACATGTGACCGTTGAGTCGCCAACGATTAATACCCAGGATAATGTGCATCAGGATGGCAATAATCCTCAGGTGAACAACAACACCGACCAGATGATGAACGATGGGATGTTCAGAGGCTTTATATAATTCATGCAACATCAGGTGAGAGATGCAGGTGGAAACAATGACAACTCTCGGATGGTCACTGCTAAGCAGTTCAAGGAGCTGGGACCACCGGAGTTTGTGGGAAAGCCAGAACCACTCAAGGTAGAGACGTGGATAAAGTAGATCACCAAGATATTTGATGTCTTGGGATGCTCCGAGGAGCAAAAGGTTCCCTTTGCCACCTCTATGTTGAGAGGAGAGACAGATTACTAGTGGGAATCAGTTAAACATACTCAGCCTACCGCACTCAAAATGTCTTGGGAGAAGTTCCAAGAACTGTTCAACGAAAAGTACATTCCCGAAAGTATTCGTCACATGAAGGAGGTGGAGTTCATCAAGCTAGAGCAAAACAATATGACCGTGTCAAAGTACAAAGCTATGTTTGCCGAGTTGTCCCGGTTTGCATCCCATTTGGTAGATAATGAGGAGGGTATGCCGCGGATGTTTCTAAGAGGTTTGAAACCCGAGATACGTCAATACCTCATTTCTCACAAACTTTGTTTATATTCAGATGTTGTAAATAGGGCTCAGTTATTAGAGCGCGATAATGAGTCAACCCAACCAAGAAAGAGCAGCCAAAAAAATGATAAAACTAGTGGTAGCAGTCATCGAAATGGTGACAACAAACGTGGAGGGAGTCAACATGCCAGAAATGGTAACCACTTCGGTGGTAATCATGGCCAAGATAATAGGAGTGGAAATTTTAAGAAGAGGAGATTTAATAATGATGGAAAGACATCAGCACCAGCACTCGTTGTTAAAGAAGGAGAACAATCACCGATCGTATGCTACAAATACAGAGGGGAGGGACACATCAGTCCAAACTGTATGCAGCAGTCCAAAACATGTTATAATAGTTGAAGAGAAGGTCACCTAGCCTGATTTTGTCGTGCAGTGAAGTCAAGTCCAGCTGGGATGGAGGCACCAAAGGCCATCCTAGAGAAGTCAAAGTCAGTAGTTCAAGGAAGAGCATTTGTCGTGACCTCCCAAAATGCGAGGAACCCGAACGAGGTTATCACGTGTAAGCTAATCATAAACTCTTGCAAAGTCTATACCTTATTTGATACCAGTTCTACCCATTCTTTTATTTCTCCTACTTGCGCTTAACGTTTAAATTTAACTCTTGAGAAATTAGACTTTGACTTATCTGTTGAAACTCCGTTAGGAGAAACCTTCATTACATCCACTGTTTATAAATATTGTTTGATTCAAATTGGCACCCGCACATTACCTGTCGGTCTTATCTCTTTGAAAATACTTGCAATTGATGTGATTTTAGGGATTGATTGGTTAACTATTCATCATGTAAAAATTGATTGTTTTCGTAAGGTTGTTAGCTTCCATATTCCTAACCAACCTATTATGTGAATTCAAGCAACCAAACCACTAAAGTCAATCATTGTCATATCAAGCCATAAAGCTATTCGTTTATTAAAAAACAGATGTTAAGTTTTCTTAGCCCGTGTCACAGATTTTAAAAAAATACGTCAGATTTGAATGATATTTCTATTGTTAATAAATTTCCTAACGTATTCCCTGAAGAACTTCATGGCCTACCCTCAGAGTGTGAAATCGAATTTAGTATCGACCTTGAACCCGGTACAAAAACCCATTTCTAAAGCCCCATATCGAATGGCTCCTATTGAACTTCAAGAGTTTAAAACCCAACTGCATAAATTGTTAGACATCAGTTTCATTCGTCCTAGTACGTCTCCTTGGGGTGCTCATGTTCTATTCGTAAAGAAGAAAGATGGAAGTATGCGAATTTGTATTGATTATCGGGAGTTGAATCATATCACCATCAAAAATAGGTACCCATTGCCCCGCATTGATGACCTGTTTGACCAGTTGTAAGGCGCCAAATTCTTTTTAAAGATCGATCTTCATTTAGGATATCATCAGTTAAAGATTAAAACAAATGACATTCCAAAGACTGCTTTCAGAACTCAGTACGAGCATTATGAATTCCTAGTCATGTCTTTTGGATTAACTAATGCTCCTGATGCCTTCATGGATATGATGAACCGAGTATTCAAGGAATATTTGGATCATTTCGTGGTTGTCTTCATTGATGACATTCTCATATACTCCAAAAACCATGAAGATCATGAGCAACACTTGAGGCTGATACTCCAAAAGCTTCGTGAGAACAAGTTATATGCCAAGTTGAAGAAATGGGAGTTCTAGCTTGAGGAGGTAGCATTCCTTGGGCACATGATATCAAATCACTGAATATATGTTGACCCAGCAAAGATTGAAGCAATTCAAAGCTGGGAGCAACCTAAGTCAATGACCAAAGTACGTAGCTTTTTGGGCTTAGCTAGTTATTATCGGAGATTCGTGGAAGGATTTTCTTAAATCGCTACTCCATTAACTCAGCTAACTCGAAAAGATACAAAATTCGGTTAGAACGAAGAATGTGAGAAGGGTTTTTAAGAACTCAAGAGAAGACTCATTTCAGCACCTGTTCTGACAATACCATCTGGTTCGGAGGGATTTGTCATATACAGCGATGCTTTAGGAAAAGGTTTAAGATGTGTTCTCATGCAATATAGGAAATTCATAGCCTATGCCTCACAACAACTTAAAGAATATGAGAGGAATTATCCTACTCATGATCTAGAGTTGGTAGCTGTCGTTTTTGAGCTTAAAATTTGGAGGCATTACCTGTATGGGGAGAAAGTGGAGATCTATACGGATCATAAAAGCATCAAATATTTCTTCACCCAAAAGGAGCTCAACCTGCGGCAACGACGTTGGCTTAAGCTGTTGAAAGATTACGATCATACCATTCAATACCATCCTGGAAAAGCGAACGTAGTAGCCGACGCATTGAGTAGAAGATCATATGCGGGTATGAGTGCGATATTGTCAACGCAAAGGGCCATTTTGTGTGACTTTCAAAGGATGAAGATAGAGATAAAGACTCCAGGGACTCATGTGATGATGGCAAATATACGAGTAGAATCGAATTTAATTGATAAAGTTAAAGTTGCTCAAGCTACAGACCTGGAGCTGATGCGTATGAAGAAGAAAGTGCAAGAAGGTGCTATTCCGGAAGCAAGAGTCAATGAAGAAGGAATACTTCTAGTCAACTCCAGACTTTGTGTTCCTAACAACCCTGATTTGAAGTATAAGATCATGATGGAGGCGCATAACACACTGTTTATAATCCATCCTGGGAGTACCAAAATGTATCGTGATCTTTGACATACATTTTGGTGGAGCAATATGAAGACAGAGATAGCGAAGTTTATCTCAAGGTGTTTAACTTGTCAACGTGTCAAGGCGAAACATCAAGTGTCAAAAGGTCTATTGCAACCACTTGAAATTCCAGAATGGAAGTGGGAGCACATTACCATGGATTTCATTACTGGTCTTCCCAAGGTTTCTCAAGGCATAGATGCAATTTGGGTCATTATCGATAGATTGACCAAATCTGCTCATTTCTTACCTATACGAGAAACTGTTAGAGTTTATGCCCTAGAGGCCAATTATTTGATATAATTGCTTAACATTTTGATATTATATTTGATTGAATAAGTGAATGATTTTATTATGGTTTTATTTACTGCGTTATATAAATGTTAACATAATAAAATTCCTTAGAATAGTGATATAAATTATATAGTTTCAAGTATGTGACTTGAACATGAGATTATATAATTACAATTAGTATCATTGTTGATAGGATAACAATGATGCATTGAGACTAGTATGTGGATTGACTGATGACCAAATCTCATTGGTCATAAATATATGAGATATTAAGTCAATGCATATGTATGTGTTTGAGAATGATGTACTGGACAGACCAACCATGTGAATTCTATGTGGAGCATCGAAGTGTCATTAGCGATTCTCATAGTGACAATGATGTAGTGGTCCTCCGACCTGAAATCACTATATTACTACACGAGAATTTATGTACTTTGATATCATCAAAGGTCACCTTTAATAGGGTGGACTATAAAGGTGATTATTGGGTACATCATGAATCGTGTGAGAAATATGAGTGATCTAGATGGAATTTAACCCTCCTATTTATTAGGGGTGATATCCATAGGCCTCTTGATTGAGTAGGACTATGAAATGCATGGCCATGCTCAAATAGTGATTTGTTTCATATAGTCTACTCATTGATCAAGAAAACTCAGATTACATTATGAAGAGTATGACATATTCCATGACTCGAGTTTAATCTAGGATGTCAAGGTTAAAAGGATTAAATTACATTAAAACATTGGTCACAGAAAGGTTGCATCGAATCCTCGATTTTATTATGACTTGGGTAACAGTGATGCATTACTAGATGCCACTCACTGTTTATAATTTTATAATTTTATAATATGATTTTAAAATTATTGCCAACGTAATAATAGCCTATCGGGTCACACACATAGAACGTAATTAAAAGAAAATTAATTTAAATTATAAAGATTTAAATATGTCAATATGATTGATAGTATTTAAATTACAAATTTAAATTAATAGGATAATTTATATATAGATATATTAATTAAGTAAAACTTAATTAAGATATATATATATATATATATATATATATTCAGATTTTAAAAGGGTTTTGATTAATCCCTTTTAACCGCTATATATATGATATATAGCAGTCATTTTAGGGTTAACGAATCATAACCTAAAACCTTAGTCGCTCTTAGAGAGAGACTGGAGAGAAATTTCGAAAATCCTTTCCTTTGGTGGCTATAGTACCGCATCACCCTTTTATTGCAGAATCGTGAGACGGTTTGTGGACGTTCGTGTGGATACCGTAGAGACGTAGTTCATTCGGAGTGCGTTGGAGATTCAATCGCATCAATTCCAGCTTCATAATCGGTATAATCTCTTACACACTGAATTAATTTTTGTTTCTCATGGATCTTGTTTGGGTTTCAGATTTTGTTTTGTTCAATTTATTTTCCGCTGTGCATTGCTTTGATGTGCCGAAAACCCTACAGAAACTTATTCACTTGAACGTCTTTCTCGTATATACATAAATGAGATTGTAAGACTGCATGGTATGCCAGTATCCATAGTTTCTGATCGAGACCCAAGATTCACTTCACAATTTTGGGTTAGTTTTCAAAAAGCTATGGGCACGGATTTATAATTTAGTTTGGCATATCATCCTCAAACGGACGGGCAGTCGGAGAGGACTATTCAAACTCTTGAAGATCTATTAAGACTTTGTGTCCTTGACTTCAAAGGAAGTTGGGACAAGTTCTTGTCATTAGTGGAATTCTCTTATAACAACAGTTATCAAGCAAGTATTGGCATGTCTCCATTCGAGGTGTTGTATGGACGCAAGTGTTGTTCTCTAGTATGCTGGGATGAGGTGGGTGAAGCAACGTTGTTGGGATCGGAATTGGTACGTATGACTACGGAGAAGATTCAAATGATCCAACAACGTATAAAAACCTCACAAGATCGAAAAAAGAGTTATGTTGATCTTCATTGAAAGGACGTGGAATTTAATGTTGGAGATCATGTGTTGTGACGTGTTGCTTCATGGAAAGGAGTTACAAGATTTAGAAAGAGAGGAAAACTCAATCCTCGATTCATTGGCCCATTTGAAATACTCGATCGGGTAGGAACTGTAGCTTATAGACTCGCCTTATCGCCAAGTATGTCTCGTGTTCATAATGTTTTTCACATATCTGTGTTACGTAAATATGTGAAAGATTCGAACCACATTATTGATTTAGAACCGGACGAGATAGCGGAAGATTTAACATATGAAGAGGTACCTGTTAAAATCTAGGATAAGAAGGATCATATTCTACGCTCCAAGGTTATACCTCAAGTCAAAGTTTTGTAGAGAAACCACGATGTTGAGGAAATGACCTGGGAGTTAGAATCTGAAATGAAGTCAAGGTATCCTCACCTCTTCGACATACCAGGTATGTACCCCAATTTCGAGGACGAAATTTCATAAGAAAAGGAGGTTGTAAGACCCCAATTTTTATGAATAAAGATTAATTTTTCTCAAAATATATTTTTGAATATTATGATGTGGATTTGATATAATGTTATAGTTGTGGGTAATATTTATAAATTTTGCAAAGTAAGCAAGTTGTTATAAAATATTTGATTGGTCGGGGAATATTCGTTTTAACAGGGAATATTCGTACGACGGCACAATCATTGGTGGACCCCACAAAAGAAGTATTATCATAGTTAGAAAACGATAGAAATATCTTTTTATAAAAATAACGGCAAATTTTTTACCATTAAACTGTTGAAATACCTGGTGGTAAAAGTACAGTAATACGTGTGATTGCATAGTAGCACACGGTATTGATTATTGATGCTTACGTGAAAAGTTACTTAGTTATACTCAATTATTGCTACAATAATTGCTGCATAATATCTCTCATATTATTGATTCAATTATTGTCATAGTATCATCTGCATAATATTTTATATTATTAAATCAATAATTGAGATAATAAAGTTATTCATATTATTATTTGCATTATTGACGATGTCTAGAAAGTTTTGTCGAAGAAATGGGATTGGTCACCTAATTCCGCGCTAATAGGATGAAATCCTTATCGGAAAGCCCCCTCTTTCCTGGGAATGATCTAGTTGTTAAATATTGTTAGTTATAATATTAATGATGAATAAGTTCGTGTTGATTAAAGATGAAATTGTTGATAAAAATATTTCCATTGTGTTGGGTTTATTTGTGTTAGTGAAAATCGATATTTATTTCGATAATAATTGATTTCTGGATGTTAAATTGACCAAACGGGCAAATAATCAGATAAATAAGCAATTAATTACTATTAGTTCACATGCAAATTGCTATTGGTTCACATGTATGGAACTATTGATTCACATGCATGTACTATTAGGGGAGGTGGTGCAAGATTGATAATACTTTAAGGACTAAATTAAAAATGGAGGTATAGATAAAGGTACTATACTGTAATAATTTGAGCCCCTAATCATGCAATTATCGAAACTATGTTTTCATATAAATAGAAGCTCATTCTTCTTTCATTCTCACCAATTCCCTAAGACTCACAAGAGCAATTATAGAGAGAGAAGCTATATAGAGAAAGAAAAAGAGTATGCTGCTACTTCACTATTCCAGTTTATAGTCTTCTACTAAGGTAAGGGATAATATTTTTGTTCAATATTCATATGAAATAATATTTTCTTCCATACTCTGTAGTTTGTAAGTAATATTATTTAGTCTCGTATTCCTGATTATACCCTCATTTTGTTGAAGTATTGTTTCTATACTCAGTGAAATTAGTAGAATATCCTTGAAATTTATGCTTCATCTAGTATCGTTTCACAAGGATATTTTTTTGCACATTCTTGTTAAATTTTAAGCTTTTCATGCCGAAGTACTATTCATTTATACGATACTATTCATAAAGTACTATTCACGGGTACTATTCACAAGGTACTATTCACAAAGTATTATTCATGAAGTACTATTCACAAAGTACTATTCACGGGATACTATTCCCGAAGTACTATTCACTCAGGTACTATTCACCCGGAGTAATATTTATGATAAAAATTGATTTTTTTCGGTCCAAATCATTTTTGATACAATATTATTCTTGAATTTTACTCCACAAAGCAATATCATGTTGACAATTTGGACATTATTGAATTCTGGATAAATTAAATTATAAATCTTTAAAAATTTATCATTTGTTTTCTTTTAATTGAATTCTTATATCATTGTCATCATCTTCATGCTTATATTGTGATGAAAGTCATCTTTGGCCGTAGTGCATAGATGGACTGTTGATTGGTATGATTATGACCAGGGTTCATTCGGTATAATCATGACCCGTAATGTTACAAAATGATGTGATAAAAGTCATCATTGGCCCATAGTGCACTGATGGACAGTTGTTGGCATGATCATAACCATTGGTGATTACACGAATATCCTTGGCCCATAGTCCATGGATAATTCGTGGACATGATACTAATGAATATCATTGGCCCATATTACACAGATAATTCAGTGATGTGGATTATTTATTGAGCTGAGTCTCAGCGATAAAGTTGATGATAAACTTTTTAAATCATAGAAGATAGTAGATATCATGCTCTACTTGACTCTTCTAATGAATATCTTGTTCCGATGCAGTTAAACTTGTTGTTTATTATCAGTTTAACACTGTTGAAGTCTAACGATAAATTATTCTGCATTATCTTAGTCATAATATTTTTTACTGGGCTAGTTGAGCTCACCTTTTTTCTTTCATTGTTCTCTTCAAGAATTGAGAACGTAGCCGGGACTAGTCGGGGAATGGAGTGATGGTCCGAGATGGTGGCTATAGGAGTCCTCACAATTCTATGAAATAGTGTGATAATAATTGTAGTGAGGACTCCTTTTGAGTTTGAATATTGTCTATTAGACAATATTTGTGTAAAAACTCTCAGCTATGTTTTTTTCGTATTATATAAGGAAGTTGTATTTAAAATATGTACCATGTATTTGGCGACTCATAATGGGTGATGTATACCTATTTTCGGGGCATCACATGATAACTCCAAAATCCACAGTTGGGAGGAATTAGCCCATGCTTTCCTCAATCAATACAGCTTTAAAACTCAGATGGATTTAGACAGGTATTAGATTACCAAAGTCAAGAAATAAGTCAATGAGTCATTCAGAGAATATGTCCAAAGATGGAGGCGTCTGGCTTTTCAAGTAATCCCGTCCATAACAGAGACTGAGATGGTGATGACCTTCATAGATATTCAAGAAGCTCCATTTTATGAGAGGGTCCTAGCTGGAATAGGAAAACCATTCTCAGAAATGATTAAGCACGGAGAAATGGCAGAGATGGGGTTAAAATTTGGGAAGATTCAAGACCTCGGCACTTTAAAAGTCTTAGATGAACATACACAATCTGAAAGTTATGGGAACAACCCCCGGAGGGTCCATAAGAAGAAATAAGAGGTTGTCTCCTTGATACTGCAAGGCCTAACTCAAAAAGGCAATCAAAACTTGCCTATTCAAAGGAGAAACTATTCCCCTTTTCAAGCACAATCCTCAAATCCTCCCTTGCCAAAGAGTGGAGAAGTCAGACGTTCAAGAGTGTTCACACCCTTAAGGGACTCACTGGAAAGCATTTTCAAACTTCTGAAAACTCAGAAGAAAATCACTCATCTCCTTCCACCAGCCAACCCAAGTGGAAAGGGCTTCAATACAAGCAAGAAGTGTGCTTACCATTCTGGAGCTCCAGGCCACGACACCCAAGATTGTTGGGCTCTCAAGCATAAGATCTAGGACATAATATATAGACAGTGGTGAGATCTTGGTGACAAAGCCCGAGAAACCACATGTTCAAGATAACCCTCTCCATCAACACATGGAAGAAGATGTTAACATGATCAATAGAGGCAGTGGAGATAGTTCCAAGTACCTCAAATACGTGGTGGTTCTCCCCAAACCAGCAAAGATAATTCTGACAAGTGGGATTATTAAGAGTTCCAGTTCATAATAGAACGGGAATTGAAGTCTTTCGATGAACAGGTCAATCAACTGGCAGAACTGGTGATACATCAGCACCAAGTCACACGCCAGTTGTTCAGTCAGGAGCATGCGAATTTCCTCTCCCTTATCACAAAGAATCCACCACAGACCCAAGAGAATGAAACCTTAGAGGAAAAGCTTGCAAAAAAAGCAAGAGCCCAAGCCCGTCGGGACTTTTGCAACTAAAGTGAGTTCACCCATTTGGGCCAACCGATGGAAGAAATCTTGCAGATGCTGATCAATGAGGGAAAAATCACAACACTGCTACCCCAAGTCAATCCACGTTCAAAAAGATTTGATGTTATCGGGGTCTGTCAATACCACTCCAATACTCTTGGTCACAACACTGAAGGATGATGGGCACTCCGTCATCTTATCCAAAATATGATTGACATCGGTGACCTACAAATGGCAGATGATGACACCGTATTGCCCAAGAGTGGGAAAAAATTTCCTCCAGGAGCTCAAAGATGGACGGAAATCATATCAGTCATATCCTCTTAGGGAGATCTGGCTGCAACACCCCTTACAATTCAAACAATCAAGCTCAAAAGAGTTGAAAACCCTTTGAAGGTCGCTGCACCAAAACTACTGGTATTTCCATTTAGGCCGTAGTATCCTATCATTCGCCTTAAGAAAGTCTCATGGAACTATAGAGAGGTTAAAGGATCAACATCAAACATAAATTTTGCGGTATCCAAGGAAAATCTTCTATATCTCCCTCAACGAGTGATGAAGCCAGTCATCAAATCTAAGGGGAAAGTGCCCAAGGAGAGAATCGACGAATTCCTCCGCAAGATAGGACATAATGAAGCCAAGGTGGTGCGAATCTTGAAAGAAGAACCTCAACAAATATCTATTCTTGACTTGGTATTCTCATCTGAAGATCATCAGAAGGTCTTAATGAAAATATTGGAAGAAGCCCACCTGCCAAAGACGGTGGATGTTGAAAAGTTTCATCATCTGGTAGATCACATTTTCAACAGCAATGTGATATCTTTCACAGATGATGATATACCTCCCGAAGGGATGTGTC
Organism: Panax ginseng; assembly: GCA_020205605.1. Taxonomy (NCBI): domain Eukaryota; kingdom Viridiplantae; phylum Streptophyta; class Magnoliopsida; order Apiales; family Araliaceae; genus Panax; species Panax ginseng. The sequence continues at coordinate 18,042,399 of CM035147.1, read as the reverse complement.
ATTGTAAACCACTGCACATAGCAGTGATGACTTCCAGATATGTGGTCGAAGGTGTGCTAATAGATGAAGGATCATCCCTAAACATCTGCCCATACGCCACATTGGAAAGAATGAAGATCAATCCCAACCGGATACGAATCAGCCACACAGTCATCAGAGCCTTCGAAGGGTCTTGACAAGATGTTGTAGGAGAGGTTGAATTGCCTGTAGAAATCGGTCCACATATCCTCTCAAGTGCTCAAAATCACTACATGATATAATTTACTGTTGGGAAGACCTTAGATCCCAATGGCGGGATGTAAGACCCCAACTTTTATGAATAAAGATTAATTTTCTATAAATATTAATTTTCAATAATTAATAAGGTTTGGATTTGATATAATATTATAGTTGTGGGTAATATTTACAAATTTTGCAAAGTAAGAAAGTTGTCATAAAATATTCGTTTGGTCGGGGAATATTAATTTTATCAGAGAATATTCGTACGACGGCACAATCATTGGTGGACCCCACAACGGAATTACTGTCAGAGTTAGAAAATGACAGAAATAACTTTTTATAAAAATAACGGCAAAATTTTTACCATTAACTGTTGAAATACCCGGTGATAAAAGTACGGTAATACGTGTGGTTGCATAGTAGCACACGGTGTTTGTATAAAGATCTTTGATTATTGGTGCTTACGTGAGAAGTCACTCAGTTATATTCAATTATTGCCACAATAATTGCTGCATAGTTTCTCACATTATTGATTCAATTATTGTTACAATATTTTATATTATTAAGTCAATAATTGAGACGACAAAGTTATTCGTATTATTATTTGTATTATTGACAATGTCTAGAAAATTTTGTCGAGGAAAGGGGTTTGGTCACCTAATTGCGCGCCAATAAGGAGAAGTCTTTATCGGAAAGCCCCCTCTTTCTTGGGAATGATCTGGTTGTTAATATTGTGAGTTATAATATTAATGATGAATAAATGTTATTAAAAATATGTTTTGAGAAGCCAAGTGAATTGAGATAAATAGAGGGATTGTTTAATGAAGTATTTGTTGTAAATTTGGCTTTTTATATGGACTCCACTTACCCATTTTTTAAAAATGTCGGTAGAAGTTATCTCAGTTTTGTTTTTTTTATATATATATTATATAAGTTTTGTTTTTTTATATAAAATAGAATATATTATATTTTATTATTTGCATAGTACTGCATAGTACAGCATAGTGCTGCATAGTAAAATTAAAAAACATCAGAATTCTTCGCCCATGAAATCGTCTAAAATTCACTGTCCAATCCGTGATTTTTTTTTTCTAAATAGTACATTGTCATCCTCTTATAAATAGGATGCTCAGTTTAGAAATGAAAATCACAATAAAATCAGAGAATTCTTCTTCTATAATATTGAGCGTATTTCTTTTGAGTATAAAGAAGTTTTGAGTGTAGAAAACAATGCAAATTTTCTTCAAAAATATCTCCGTTATACCAGTTGGAATACTCTCCTTTTAAGATAAGGGGTATTATTTATTTCATATTCGCTTACGATATTATTTTTCGTATTCGTAAGGAATTTTATTTTCGTTCAATATTCGTAAGGAATATTATTTTCGTTCAACAGTTGTAAGGGATATTATTTTTGTTCAATACTCGTAAGAAATAATATTTTCTTTCATACTCTGTAGTATGTAAGTAATATTATTTCGTTTCAGATTCTGAATTCTACACTCATTTTGATAAGTATTGTTTCTATACTCTTTGAAATTAGTAGAATATCCTTAAAATTTACGTTTCATCTATTATCTTTTCACAAAAATATTTTTCTGAACATTCTTGTTAAAGTTTAATCTTTTCATGTCGGAGTTCTATTCACGGGTTACTATTCACTCAGGTACTATTCACCCTGGGTACTATTCATGACAAAAATTGATTTCTTTTCTGTTTAAAATATTTTTGATACCATATTATTCTTGAATTTTACTCCACAAAGCAGTTATCATGTTGACAATTTGGACATTTTTAAACTCTAGATAAATTAAAAATCTTTAATATTTATCCTTGATTTCGTTTGATTGAAGTCTTATATCATTGTCATCATCATCATGCTTATATTGTGATGGAAGTCATCTTTGGCCCGTAGTGCATAGATGGACTGTTGATTGGTATTATTATGACCAAGGATTATGTATCAGTATAATCATGACCTGTGATGTTACAAATGAAGTGGTAAAAGTCCTCATTGACCCGTAGTGCATTGATGGACAGTTATTTGGTATGACTATGGGTTCTCTTCGACCAAGGGTGCAAATATGAATTGTTGTTTGGCATGATCATGACCACTTGTGATACTAACGAATATCCTTAGCCCAGTGCATGGATAATTCGTGGATGTGATAATAATCAATATCTTTGGCCCGTAGTGCATGGATAATTCATGGATGTGATACTAACGAATATCCTTGGCCCGTAGTACATGGATAATTCGATGATGTGGATTATTTATTGAGCTATGTTACAGCGATAAAATATATATGATGAACTTTTAAATCATAGAAGATAGTAGATATTATGCTCTACTTGACTCTTCTAATGGATTGCTTGTTCCGCTGCAGTTAAACTTGTTGTTTATTGTATTCTATCAGTTTTTATACTGTTGAAGACTAAGGATAATTTATTCTACATTATCTTAGTCATAATATTCTTTACTGGGCTAGTTGAGCTCACCCTTTTCTTTTATTGTTCTCTTCAGGAAATGAGAATATAGTTGGGACAGTCCAAGATGGTTGCTATAGTAGTCCTCACTATTCTATGAAATAGTGTGATAATAATTATAATGAGGACTTCATTTGAGTATGAATTTTGTCTACGAGATAATATTCGTGTTAAAACTCAGCTATTGTGTTATCGTATTTTGCACAACAGTTGTATAAAATAAGTTTGTATTTAAGTTATGTACCATGTATTTGGCGACCTAGAATGGGTTGTGTAAGACCCCAACTTTTATAAATAAAGATGAATTTTCTATAAATATCATTTTTGAATATTATGGAATGAATTTGATATAATGTTATAGTTGTGGGTAATATTTATAAATTTTGCAAAATGTACATGAGTTGTTATATAATATTCGATTGGTCGGGGAATATTCGTTTTAACAGGGAATATCCGTACAACGACACAATCATTGGTGGACCCCACAACGGAATTATTTTCGGATTGAGAAAACGATAAAAATAACGGCGAAAGTTTTACCGTTAATCGCTGAAACACCTTTAAGTTAAAAATACGATGTCTGCCGTAGTTGCACAAAGAGTATTACCAAGTATTGATTATTGATGCTTTACGTGAGAAGTCAATCGGTTTTGTTCAATTATTGTTACGATAATTGCTTTGCAAGTATCTCACGTTATTTGATTCAATTATTGTTAATATTTTATATATTATTAAATCAACAATTGAGACGACAAGGTTATTAATATTATTATTTGCAATATTAACGATGTCTAGAAGTTCTGTCAAGGAGAGGTTTTGTCACCTAATTGCACGCCAATAGGGAGAAATCCTTATTGGAAAGCCCCATCTTTCCTGGGAACGACCTGGTCGATTAATATTGTGAATTGTAATAATGGTGATAAAGTTTATTTTATTAGTATTATTAATGTAATAAAACAGAAAAACTTTTTATATAAAACAGAATACTTTTATAAAGTTATTCGTTTTATTAGACTAATAGTAAAATCTTTTTATATAAAACAGAATACTTTTATAAAGTTATTTGTTTTATTAGACAATAATTAGAATATATTATATTTTATTATACATAGTATTTGCATAGTAAAATCTTTTTATATAAAACAGAATACTTTTATAAATTAATTCGTTTTATTAGATTATAAATAGAATATATTATATTTTATTGTAAACCAATCTGGACCGTCCGTTTAAAGTAAATCAATCTGGACCGTTCATAAGTTAGTTACTATGCAGTCCATTCTTCTATAAATAGAAGCTCATTCCTTCATTATTTCTTACAAATTCACTGAAACTCTAGAGAGAGAAATTATAGGGAAACTATAGAAAAGTATTCTGCTACTTCCCTACTCTTATATTCAGTTTCTTTTACGGTAAGGGATATTATTTGTTGTACTTTAAGGGGTATTATTTCTTTTGTATTCATGAATAGAACTTACATTATTCCATTATTTATTATTCTGTGGAATAACTCAGATCACGCTGCTACCCTATACTTGGTGAAATTCTTACATTATTCCATTCTTTTTTATTACATTTGGAATGAATATCCATGCGTTTTTTTACGGGACACAGTTCGATCTTTATTATTACATTGGAATATCCTCACATCGCATGCGTTTTCTGTGGGACTGGTTTCATTCTTTATTATTACATTTGGAATATCCTCATGCATATGTTTTACGGGACTGGTTCCGTTATTTATTATTCATTGGAATAACTTTGCACAATATCTATCTCATGCCTGGTGATTTCTTTTGTTATTCCATTCTTTATTATACTCAGTTGGTTAAAACTTTGACTTCTATACTCCATGACATTAGTGGAATATCCTTGATATTTGCGCTTCATCCAGTATCTTTTAATGGAAATATTCTTCTGAGCATTCTTGAATTTTACTCTACAAAGAAGTATCATGTTGACAATTTGGACGTTATTAGTTCCTGGATAAATTAATTCTTGAACTTGTTTTATTGAATTCTTATATCATTGTCATCATCCTCATGTTTATATTTTGTTGAAAGTCATCTGTGGCCTGTAGTGCATAAATGGACTTGGTATGATTATGACCAGGGATTATTCAGTGTAATCATGACCGTAATGTTACAAATGATGTGGTAAAAGTCCTCATTGGCCCGTAGTGCATTGATGGACAGTTGTTGGTATGATCATGACCATTAATGAATACACGAATGTCCTTGGCCAGTAGTGCATGGATAATTTATGGTCGTGATACTAAAGAATATCCTTGGCCGTAGTGCAGGGGTGATTCGATGATGTGGATTATTTATTAAGCTGAGTCCCAGCGATAAAAGTGATGAAAAACCTTTTAAATCATAGAAGATAGTAGATTTTATTCTCTACTTGACTCCTCTAATGGATTGCTTGTTCTGCTGCAGTTAAACTTTATGTTTGTTATATTTTATTAGTTTAACACTGTTGAAGGCTAATGATAATTTATTCTGCATTATCTTAGTCATAATATTTCTTACTGGGCTAGTTGAGCTCACCTTTTTGGTTTCATTGTTCTCTTCGGGAAATGAGAACGTAGCAGGGACTAGTCGGGGAACGGAGTGACGGTCCAGATGATAGCATTAGTAGTCCTCACTATTTTATGAAATAGTGTAATAATAAATGTAATGAGGACTCCATTGAGTTTGTATATTGTCTAGATGACAATATTTGTATTAAAACTCACAGTATATGTTTAGTCGTATTTTACACGACTGTTGTATAATTAAGTTGTATTTGAATTTTGTACCATGTATTTGGCGACTCAAGATGGGTGATGTATACCTATTTTGGGGGCGTCACAGGTTGTGTATACCTATTTTGGGGGAGTTACAGTTGGTATCAAAGCTTAGGGATATGATCACTGGTTGAGATTTGAGGCTAGAACTAGGAGGGGAGAGACGGGTAAATCCTTCGCTACTATGATCTACCTAAGCTTATTTGTTATTTAATTGGTCGGTTAAAATATAGGGATAATATGTGGCATATCAATTAACCCTTGTTTGTGGCAGTGTTTGAAAATGGCATCTAAAAATGTCGAGATAAGCAATGGAGCACATAAGACCGTTGAGGCATCGCCAATCAATAACAAGGATAATGTGCATCAGGAAGGCAATAATCCTCGTGTAAACAACAACACCGACCAAATAACGAATGATGGTATGTTTAGTAACTTTTTAGAATTCATGCAACACCATACGAGAGAGACTGTTATTCAAAATGCAGGTGGAAACACTGGCAACTGACGACTGGTCACCGCTAAGCAGTTCAAGGAGATGGGACCAACGGAGTTTTTGGGAAAGCCAGAACCACTTTAGGCAGAGACGTGGATTAAGCAGATCACCAAGATATTTGATGTCTTGGAATGCTCAGAGGAGCAAAAGGTTCCCTTCGCCACCTTCATGTTGCAAGGAGAGGCAAATTACTTGTGGGAATCTATAAAGCGAACTCATCTTTCCGCACTGAAGATGTCTTGGGAGAAGTTCCAGGAATTGTTCAACGACAAGTCTTTTCCTGAAAGTATTCGTCACATGAAGGAGGTGGAATTCATCAAGCTGGAACAGAATAACATGACCATATCGTAATACGAGGCAAAGTTTGTGGAGTTATCCTGGTTTGCATCCCATTTGGTAGAGAATAAGTAACGTATGACACGAATGTTTCTAAGAGGTTTGAAACCCAAAATACGTCAATACCTCATTTCTCATAAACTTTGTTTATATTCAGATGTTGTGAATAAGGCTTAGTTATTGGAGTGCGATAATGAGTCAGCCCAACCAAAAGACAACGACCAACAACACGATAATAATCGTACCGGTGGCAACGGCCATCGGAACAATGATAACCATCATGGAGAAAATTATCATGCCAGAAATGGTAACCACTTCAGTGGTAATCATGGCCAAGATAATAGGAAATGTGAACTAAGTGGGAACAACTTTAAGAATAGAAGATTCAACATGACGGAAAGACATCGACAGCAGCACCGACACCCGTTTCAAAGGAAGGAGAACGACCACCGGTCAGTATGCTCTGATCTGACGGAGGAGGACACATCCATCCAAACTCATTTAAACAACCCAAAGCGTGTTTCAATTGCTGAAGAGAAGGTCACCTAGCTCAATTTTGTCGTGTAGTGAAGTAAAGTCCAGTTGGAATGGTGACGCCAAAGGATGTCCCAGACAAGTCAAAGTCAGTAGTTTAAGGGAGAGCATTTTTCGTGATGAGGAACCCAAACGAAGTTATCACGGGTAAGCTAATCATAAACTTTTGCGAAGTCTATACCTTATTTGATACCGGTTCTACCCATTCTTTTATTTCACCTACTTGCGCTCAACGTTTAAATTTGATTCCAGAGAAATTAGACTTTAACTTATCTGTTGAAACTCTGTTATGAGAAACCTTCGTTATCTCTGTTAGTTCCCAGTAGGCACAATATAGATCTAGAAGGGGGGGGGGGGTTAAATAGATCCATTTAATTTGAAATTCGTTTCTCGTTTATTTTGTATTGCAAATGATTTAGCATATGACAAACATAAGAATCTTTTCAAGCACAACGGAATAAGTAAAAGATCCCCTTCATTGATATGTCCATAATCATACATACATTGTTCTTAGAGTTAGTTCAGTGGTAAGCAGTTAATACATACATAGCAGTTATAACAGTTAAGTACATAATGTAAATGACATAAAGTAAAAGACACAAGGGATTTTAAGTGGTTCAGAGAATCAAGCTCCTAATCCATTCTTCTGCTTTCAACTAGCAGGATTTCCACTAAGGAAGGGCAGCACCCTGAATCACTAAGATTCCTTCAAGGCCAATAGCCTTGGGACTTCAATTCACTAAGAACTCTTTAAGGCCAGCAGCCTTGGAACTTCTGTAGTTCCATAGGAACTCTTCAAGCCCAGCAGGCTTGGAACTTCATTTAGTCCCTTCGGACAAGGACCCCGCTGGCCCTGGCTTCTTGTTCATGTTTCTTGTTGTAGTTGTTGGTGATGAGCTGCTAAGATGTCTTTAAGCTCTGAACATCTTCTGTACTTAGCAGCTTGGTGTGGTCCTCTTTGCATTCTGCTTCGAGTTTGGACCACATCTTCTTTGGTGCAGCTGATCTTCTTCTGTTCTGCTCATCTTCATATAGTATCAGATGTGCACCATCACCATTTCCTGAACCCTTCTTAACATGTTGGCAGACATGGTTTTGTACTTGCTCTAGTTCAACTTTAGGTTCATAGTGAATCATAGAGTGGCTCTCAGGATCTGCCTTGTGCTTTGCCACTCTTCTAAATGTTATCTTCTTGTCCTTCTCGGCTCTCAGCTTAGATGCCAATTCAAGTGGCATTCTCATCTTTGTTGAGTGCCGTTTTGGTCTGTTCAAGTCCTTCTTCAAAGCTGCTTCACTTCCACCTTCGTAGTCTCACTGTCACTGAGACTTGTTCTGTTAAGCTCAGGTGGAACTCGTAGAGTCAACATTAGCATTATACAAACTCAATGATTCTGCAACATAGCAATCATCAGCAACTCTTGGTCTTTGAAGCTCTATTGATTTATACTCCTTCCCAATCTTCCCATTGGAAAGTAGCCGTTAAAAGCTTTTTGAATTTCTTTGCAGATCTCGAGTTATTTGGTGTAGACTGCAGATGTGACATGACATCCCCTTTTCTGACTTTCTGACACTGCAGTCTACTGTTTCACCTACCCTGTTAGAGATGTTACTTTGATGTCTTGGGCAGGTAGTTAACTTTATTTTCTTCTTCTGATTTCTCGATCAGAGGTTGTCCTTTTGCATCGATGTTCTCAATAAGCTCTGTTCAACCATCAATCTTCAGGTTCAAGCGTTGCCAATGCTTCAACCTTCAGACGACCGAACTCTATGATTCTGATGCATATCTTCTTAGACTTGATTGTAGTGTCTAGTTGACAGGTAGAGACAGCACTACGATCTTGAAGAGTGTTGATTGGATCTTTAATGTAGAACACCTCTTCCTTCTCTTTGCAGTGCTTCAATACTTCTGTTTGCCTTGATTGCTCTCAGATACTGATGGCTTGACTATTTGTTCTGGCCCCTTCTGAATAGAAAGACATTTCAGATTTGTGGCGTGTCTAGCTCACTTTCTCCTTGTGATCTCCTGTTCACTTATCATCAATGGACTGACCCAATGCTTAATCACTTTAGCCTTTTTCTTCAGAGGTTGACCAGTATCTTAGTGTACACTCCATCAGTTCCTTCTTTATTTGGCAAACACTACGATCCTGGTTGCTTCCAAGATCGTCATCTTCTATTTACTTGACAGCTACTGCATTTGCTGACTTTCCTTAGTCAGTTACTGAAGTTTTCTTCTGTTCAACTTGTGGAAGACTTCATCTCAAATGGCTTCACAACTCAATCTGGATGTTGATTGAGTTGGTTCTTAGATCTTCTGTTAGCTTACATGCCATTCGTTGAGTGCTCTCTACTTTCCTTTAGGTGACATGTATCTTTGAAGTACCAACTAGAGGCTTCATTCCTTTGGATATTCTGGGAGTGCTCAATTGTTGAGAATAGTGTTTTCTCTACGATTCTGCCTTGGCGTTGTGAGCATATCTGTTGAAGTCTTAGTTCTACACTCTATGATTCAGTTTCAGCTGTGCAGACACTATGACTCCGAGATCAGATCTTGACACTCTATGATTTCTGTCGTTGTGCTTGTTGTCTTCATCTGATCTTGCCCAACTACGATCTCTGCCTCTGATATAATCAGTAGACTCTACGATTCTGAGTGTAGCCTACGATTCTTGACTTGGGTTCGGCAGATGCTTGGTCGACTCGTAGGCAGGCCGTCTCTACGATTCTGAACATGACTTCCCCAGCAGACTACGGCTCTGAGGAAGTTCTCCTCGACACACTACGATCCTTCCTCGTCTCTCCTAGCAGTCTACGAATTCCGAGATCTACAATCTTGCAGACTATGATTCTTCCTTGACAGCTCTCGAGTTTTCCTTGACTCTCCTGGCAGACTACGATTTTTGGTGCAGTGCTCGACGATCAGACAAGCCTATCTATTACATCATAAGATCAACCTAACAAGCTTGATCTTTCTATATTTATAGTCCTTATACATCATTTCTTTTTAAGGACTTTACAAAGCTGTTTTAATTATGTAGGATCAACCTAACACATTTGATTAATTCATTCTAAGTACTTGTACATATGTTTTTATTGTCTATCAAGGGACTTTACATCTTTTCTTAATGCAAGCATACTTGCATATTCATTCATATATATCATAATCAAATCATATATAAATAGGAATATCATTCACATGCTTATTCCTGACAATCTCCACTGTTTATAAATATTGTGTGATTCAAATTGACACTTTCACGTTACCTGTCGATCTTATCTCTTTGAAAATACTTGCATTTGATGTGATTTTAGGGATTGATTGGTTAACCACTCATCGTGCTAAAATTGATTGTTTTCGTAAGGTTGTTATTTTTTATATTCCTAACCAACCTATTGTATGCGAATTCAAGCAACCAAACCACTAAAGTCAATCACTGTCATATCAAGCCATAAAGTCATTCGTTTATTAAAAAATGGATGTCAAGCTTTCTTAGCCCAAGTAATGGATTTTAAACAAAAATACGTCAAATTATTCAGTCAGGAGCATGCTAGCCTCCTTCCTCTTATTATAAGTACTCAACCACTTACTCCAGAAAGTGAAACACTGGAGGAAAAGATTGCAAAAAGAGCAAAAGCCAAAGCCCTTCAGGATTTCTTCAACAAAAGGGAATTCACCTATTTGGGCCAACCGATGGAAGAGATATTGTAGATGCTGATTAATGAGGGAAAAATCACAGCATTGATACCTCTAGTCAACCCACGCTCAAAGTGGTTTGACGCTAATGGAGTATATCAATATCACTCCCAATCTCACGGTCACATCACTGAGGAATGATGAGCACTCCGCCATCTTATTCAAAACATGATTGACAGCGGTGACCTGCAAATGGCAGACAATGTTGTTGTATCATTTGAGAGTGGGGACACATTTCCTCCAGGATGGAAGGAATTCGTAGCAGTTATATCCTTTGAGGGAGATTTGGCTGCCACACCACTTACAATTCAACTCAAAGGTGTTGAAACCCCTTTGAAAGTGGATGCACCAAATCCAATCATATTGTCGTTCAGGCCATAATATCCTGTTTTCAGACTACAGTAAGTGCCATGGAACTATGGAGAGGCTGAAGGATCTACATCCAACACAACTGCTGCAGTGTCTAAAGAAAATCCATTATATCTTCCCCAACGGGTGATGAAGCCTACCATCAGATCTAAGGGGAAAGTGCCCATGGAGAAAATTAAAGAATTCCTCCGTACTATGGGACACAATAAAGCCAAGGTGGTTCTAAGCTTGAAAGAAGCTCCACAAAAGATTTATATTATGGACTTGGTTTTCTCTTTAGAAGATCACCGGAAAGTCTTACTAAGAGTTTTAGAAGAATCCCACTTGCCAAAGACAGTGGATTGGAAAGATTTCATCATCTGGTTGATCACATCTTCAACAGTAATGTGATATCCTTCACCGATGATGACATACCTCTCGAAGGGATGGGTCATTACAAACTGTTGCACATAACGGTTATGTCTTCCGGATATGTGGTTGGAGGAGTATTAATAGATGGAGGATCATCCTTAAACATATGCCCCTATGCCATATTGGAGAAAATGAACATCAATCTCAACAGGATCCGAAGCAGCCATACAATCATCAAAGCTTTTGATGGATCCCGATAAAATGTTGTCGGAGAGATTGAATTGCATGTGGAGATAGGTCCACATACCTTCTACGTATCCTTTCAAGTGCTTAAGACCACTACAAGATACAACCTACTTTTGGGAATACCGTGGATTCATATGGTTGGAGTTGTCCCATCCACTCTTTATCAGCAGCTCAAATATATCATTAACAGCAGCCTGGTCCCTGTTAATGCTGAGCCAGAATGTCCTATACAAAGTGATATACCATTCATCAGTTTCAATGCAGAAGTTGAGTCGGTCAGCTTCCAGGCTCTTGAGGTGAGCAACAATCACTATCAACCCATTGGGGCACCACCTTTGAAACCTAGAGTTTTCGCCGAGGTAATGTCGGCAAGTTAAGAGATGATATCCTTGGGTTTTCAACCTGGACAGGGGTTAAGAAAGGATCACCAGCGAATTAAATGCCCAATTCAAGTTCATAGTCAGACAAGGACAGCCGGACTAGGCTATTCTCCTGGGTCCAGTCACAAGAACCCTCACAAGCACAAATAGGTTCCTTCAGCCACACGGAGTCTGCCTAAACCTACAGGTGATAATCATGTACGACCTTCATTAAAGGTTCCTACCCTTGTGGTAGCCATGTTGTTTCCTAAGCCGATAACAGTCAAAGGAAAGGAAGTCTTGATTCCAAACCCTGAGGTGGAAGAAAGGAATCAAAGGCGCAAATAAGAGATTGTTAGACATCTATCAAACATGTGTGTCCTGGTCCATACGGAGGGTATGAATAGAGACATCCTAGATGATGATCGTCTAGACATCATGGTCATCATTCAAGAGAATGAGGATGATAACAGCCACTTCATCACTGTTGTCCACCAAGACTTCACCCTTGGCAATTGGAGCAACACTCCTTGCATTTACCGACAAGCACAAAAAGGGCAGGAACTCCCTCTGCCATGTAGATAACAATAACTGCTTACTTTTGCTATGCAATATGAGCAGTTGTATTTGTCATTTAATGCTAACACTTTGTATGATTGAACAGTTTCATATATTAAGTGAAAGCATTTTGTTTCAAGACTCTAAAGTTAGATGTGCCTAAACTTGCTGATGAGGTGTCTATCCTTCACAAGGATTATAACTTTGATGTAAAGTTGGACTCAGACTTGATGGAGATTGAACAAGAGGACTATGAGATACCTCAGAAGATCAAATAATGGGTCGAAGACAAGCCCAAGACAAATCTTGATCAAACCACCTCTTTTAACCTTGAAACCTCAAAAAATCCCAAATAAATCCAGATTCGTACGGACCTTACTCCAAACCAAAGGAATGACATGGTTACTCTATTGACCCAATTCCAGGATGTGTTTGCATGGTCTCATGAAGACATGGTTGGTTTGTCCACTGACATCGTCATTCATCGTATTCCCATCAAATAGGCTAATCAGGTAGAAACTCAGGCGATTAAAATCTGAGTCGAGTTTAAAAGTCAAAGAAGAAATTGTGAAACAATTTCAAGCCGGCATCATCATGGTGTCAACATACCCTGAGTGGCTATCCAACATAGTCCTCGTGCCTAAACCTGGAGGAAAGGTGCGAGTTTGCGTGGATTACATGGATTTGAACAAAGCTTGTCTTAAGGATAACTTTCTCGTGCCATTCATCCACATACTCATTGACAATACAGATCAGTATGACATGTACTCCTTTGCTGACTACTTTGCTGGATACCATCAAATCATGGTTACTGAAGAGGATCGTGAGAAAACTGCATTCATCACTCCTTGGAGAACCTTTTGCTATAGACGATTGTCATTCGACCTCATCAATGTCGGAGCTACTTATCAGCGAGCCATGATGGCTCTTTTCCACGATCTAATGCACAAAGAGATAGAAATCTATGTGGATGACATCATTCTCAAATCCCGAAGCGAGGAAGACCACCTAGATCATCTCAAAAAGCTCTTCAACAGGTTGCGTAAGTACAACTTGAAGCTAAATCCAGCCAAATGCGCCTTTGGTGTCAAATCAAGCAAACTACTAGGATTCCTAGTGAGCCACAAAGGGATTGAGCTAGATCCTACAAAAATCCAGGCCATCACGGAAATGCCTATACCTCAGACAGAGAAGGAAATATTGGGATTTTTGGGAAGAATCAACTTCATCAGCCGATTCATCTCCCAACTCACAGCAACCTGTGAACTCATCTTCAAGCTGTTAAGGAAGAACTCCTCCATGAAATGGAATGATGAGTGTTAGAAAGCCTTCCTTACAATCAAAGAGCAGCTAATCAAAGCTCTTGTTTTCGTACTTCCCAGGGATGGTGTTCCCCTGTTTATATACTTGTCAATCAATGACAACACCATGGGCTGTATGCTGGGACAGAAAGATGATAAAGGCCGAGAAACATTACAAGAAAATCGGGTATTTTCGACAGACGTATCCGCGACGGATTAAATTTGGTCGAAATAGGATTAATTCCGAGGGACTAATGCGTCAAATATAAGTCCCTCAAAAATAACACAATTCTGACGGAATTCCGTCGAATGTAGACCTCTCTAGTTAGCTTCTTCCTTTTCATTTCAGACGCTCAGCTTTATCTCTCATTCTCTCGTCACTCTCCTTCCTCTCTCATCCCCCCCTTCCCAGGTCACCCATCCGGTCGTGGTCCCCCTCCTCTCGCCACTGTTCCCCTCACTGTCTCCCCCATGTCTCCCTAATCTGCCTCGATACCCCACGCCTCGTCCGGTCCCCCCACCTGCCCGGCATACCCCCCCCTCTCCCCGGTCCCCCCACCCGGTCATGTCCCGATACCCCACCCCCGCCCACCCCAGTACCCCCAACTCCTCTCTCATCTTCCTGGCTGCCGGCCATGCCCGATTCAGTATGCAACTGCGCACCGATTCAAGCCTCCCCATAAGTTCCGGCCACGGTAGCTCTTAGCTCCTCCTTTAATTCAAGGTAAGAAATCCTAAATGATGATTTGAGATTATTAAATATAGTTTGCAGATTTGTGTTGTTGATTTTTCTAATTACGTTCATGTGTTACTAAGAATAATTTTGGAGTTATAGGTTGTATCTGAAATTGGGTTTTAAATTTTAATTTGCTGAAATTGGGTTCATTTCTGTTATGAAATTTATTTTGTTAAAGTTGTTGATTTTGCGAAAGTTGTTCATGCTGTAAATTGTTTTGCAAATTGGGATTATTTGACTTCAATTCTGCAAATTGTTGCATGTTGCTGAAATTGTGATTTATTTTGTGCAATTAAAATATATGTTAGTGTATACAGTTTATTTGTGCAATTATAGTGTTTGGGTCATAACAATTACAGTGTTTGGATCATAACATATATGTGTGTCAGTGTATAAGAATGTGATATTTGATATTTCCCACTGAATTTCCAACAAAATATCTATCAGAAATCTGCAGTTGAAAAATTTATGGGCCCTACAAATAAATTTATCTATTATTTAATTAATTTAATATAAAATGAAATAAATGTAATTTAATTTAGTTTATTAGACAAAATAAATGTTAAAAATTATTTAATATAATATAATAAAAAGAATAATAAAATAAATTGAATAAAATAAATCAAATTTAATTTAATTTAATAAATTAAATTAAATTAATGTATATTAAATTTAATTAAATTAAATAAAATTAAAAAATTAAAAAATAAAATTAAAAAATAAGATAATATAATATACTATAATATAAATTTTAATAATTAGAAAATATAATATTTATTAATTAAAAATTAAACAAAATAAAATAAAATACTTAATTAAATTAAATTGAATAAAACAAAACAAATTTGATTTAATTTAATAAATAAATTAAATTTAATAAAAATATTTAAAAATAAAAATAAAAAATAAATTAAATTAAATTAAATTTAAAATAAAATAAAATAAAATACAATAAAATATAATATAATAATAAATACAATTAAATTTTATAAAATAAAATACAATAATTTAATAGCAGTCTTCATATATATTCCAAATAATAGTTCTCAGAAACTAAGTAGCACTTACTTAGTTTTTCATTGGCAAAATAAACTAAGTAGCATTTGCTTAGTTTGCCACAATTTTCAATAAACTCAATAATACGCTCCGTACATATATGTACTCTTTCTTGTATACAGGTTTCGACATAGCAGTTGCATCTAATAGTACTCAATAGGTTCCTCAAAGACAATTATTAAAAAAAGAGTAAGTAGTTCTGTTTGTGTCCTATACTCGAATTATAAAGTTAATTGAATTACTGCAGACATTCCTCACTGTTCCATCATAACAGATGGCAACATCCGGAAGGAGTGTCATTAAGTTATTGAACAAAGTTCTAGGTTAAGCAACCCTCTAGATGAAATTGACGATCACTTCTTTGCTATGAATGAATTGGACTCGAATGGGAGAGATGATTCATTCCTAAATTGAGAAGTGATCGCTCGCTCATTTGCAGGGTTGCTTAACTTCGAAACTTTGTTCAATAGCTTAATGGAACTCCTTCTGGTTGTTGTCATCTGTTATGATGGAACAAATGAGGAATGTCCTCAAGTAATTCAATTAACTTTATTATTCAGTATAGACACAAACATGAACTACTGACCCTTTTTTTTGCTCTGGGATTGCCGACTCAAGTAGTCTCTATAGATTCCAAATAACAATTCTCATATACTAAGTACCACTTACTTAGTTTATCATCATTGGCAAAATAAACTAAGTAGCATTTCCTTAGTTTGCCACAATTTTCAATAAACTTAGAAACCCGTTTGACATTCACTCGGTGGGAGGAATGTCGAGCGATCCCATTTGGGAATTTGTATTGGATGTTACATCTCTCACTTAGGCCGGTGCCAATACGAAAAAGTACATTTTTGTTATTTTGAGGATTTTTCGAATGTTATCTCTATATGTTCTCCGCATGAATTGAGAGCAGATTAAGTTATCTTAGTCTATTTCGTGTGCTTGGAGACCATGGGGAGGTGCTGCCAAAATTTTCTTGAAACTTATGAAACGTACTCATTGTGTTTGCACTAGTGACGAGACACATCCAATAACGGGATAGAAGCCTTATAAATGTCATGTAGAGTGGAGATACTAGGTAAATCTAATTCATGCATAAATATCCAAATTAACTGAAACCATCTTTTGTGCAGTTAAAAATTTCAGCCGACCGGAGTTGGGTGTTTCATAGGATACCAAGTGATGGGAGGGGATTAGTCACAGCTTATCGTGTTGGGGTGTCAGATTTCTTGAACAAAGCACTAGAACATACGGATGATCCGAACGGGAAGATGTGATGCCCGTGTGTCAAGTATAAAAACCTGATTTGGAAGAAAGTCGACGAGATTAAATTCGACTTATTTTCTCATGGATTTGTGGATGGGTACTTCGTATGGACTCATCACGGGGAATCAGAAGTGATTGAAAATATTATGGAACAACCAATTCCACGGGATTCAAACGTCGAAAACTATGATCCAGTTGAGATGTTGGTCGATGCTTATGGCCCTACTAATTTTGATTGGGCTGAAAATGAACCTTCTTCAAGCAGTGTGAAGCAAGTGCCAAATGATAAAGTTGTTGCCTTTTACAAGTTGATATCTACTTCTGGGGTTGTGTTGTATTCGGGAAATGATACGGACACCAAGCTTTCTGCAGTGACGAAGCTCTTACACTTCAAGAATGAGCACGACTGTATTGAGAGGGGTTTCAACGATTTGCTTGCTATAATTGGACAGTTCTTACCCAAGGATCATACTCTTCCTGTGAATTATTATGAAGTGAAGAAGATGGTCAAGGAGTTAAATATGTGGTATCAGAAAATCGATGTTTGTGAGCAGGATCAGCCCCGCATAGTCTCTGATTTAGCTTGGGAGGCTATGTGTGCGCACTGGGAGGCTGATGACTTCAAGAAAAAATCTGAACAGGCGAAGAAGAACCGTGGTCAGCTCCGGATAGTACACACCACTGGTTCTCAGTCATTTGAGGAGGCGAAGACGGTAAGTGCATTGTATTTAGTTATTTAGGTATCAAGTTCTCACACAAATACATAATACCTGTTTTATGAATGTTTTTATTAGGCATTGGGGAGGACCTTGGGCCGAGATCCTACCATTCTAGAGTTTTGGGATCGAGCCCACACGCCTTTAGGATCGACGGCGTGCTTTGTCTCGAGCGACTTTAGCTATACTGGTAAAACTCATCTTACTACTTAGCTTTTAATAATATTCAATCGTAAATAAAATGATATAATTAACATACGTTATCTGAGAATACATTACGGGATCCGATTTTAGAGGCTTGGGACGACGTATAGTGAGCTAGAGGCTATTAGGAGGGTTACAGTAGTTAGATTCTCGCCACCCCTCTTCCCGATATAGTATTAGATCGGAATGAGGAGTGAGACTATGGGTCGGCGTCTTAGATCCCCTACTAGCGATCTCGGCGGATATCGAGTGTTGGGTCTGCCGAGGATACCCGCATATACACTTCCTGGAGGTAATATTTTATTATGTTTCACGAAATTATCTGAATTTATCACATTATATAAATTATTATTAGTAATTGAATTTGTATCTCTTTATAGGCTCCAGCCAGTACCAAATGTCAAGGAAACACATGTCGGACCATATCATTCAAAATTGGCTTGGATAGCGATATCTTTTGGTGGTGATAGGGGTTAGTGTCCGGATAGGTTCCGCATCGACTTCGGTCTTCAGCGTTAGCGATTACCTTCCGGTTCTCATCTTCACCAGTTTGCTCGAGAATATTATAGCGAGGGCCCTACGGAGAAATGCAGGATTACCATGGGAGGCGATTCGACGCGTTTGGAGCGCCGAGATGCTCCAGATGGTGATTACCCTCTTGGAGGAGGCTTTTCGTCCGCCTCCACCTACTCAGGTATTCTTATAGTACGGGATTTTTTTAATGAAGATTACGTTTTGGTGGATATTTGAATGTGAATGTATGTGAATGATAATGAGTTGGATATCGCATAATGAGTTGGATATTACGTTTTAGCGTTATGTTGAATATTTGAATGTGAGATACAGGTTTATATTACTGTGTATTGGGTTGTGACAGGTTACAGGTACATAAATGGGTTTAAACACCTGAAAACTGAACTTTTCAAATATGCTTTTAAAAAAAATTACTGTTATTTACGACGGAATAAGGGGTTTCCGACGGATATTCCGTCGGAGTTAATAAGAACATAATTTTTAATAAACACTATTATATTTTAATTTTCAGTCATAATTAAGTTAATTCCGATGGAATGTAGCCGTCAGAACTAGGCTATCTCCGACGCAAATTTCGTCGGAATTAATAATTAGCCATTTTAAATAAATACCGGTTCATTTTAATATTTAGTCAAAAATAACTTACTGCCGAGGGAATAGTTCCGTCGAACATAAGAAATATAATACTCGACGAAAAGTTGCGTCCTACTTATTCAGTCACAAATATCTTATTTGCGACGCATTTTCGTCGGAGATAAGTTCATCGAAGATAATAAAACTCCGACAAAGTTTTTGACGGATCTTATCTTCAACGCGTTTATATACGACCGAATGTCTGACGCAAAATTCCATCGAAAATAGCCTACTTGCGACTGAATAGGATTATTTCCGAGGGAATATTCCGTCGGACTTAAGCTTTTTTCTTGTAGTGAAAGAGCTATTTATTACATCAGCAAAAGATTCAGCAGCAGTGAACACAAGTACACTCTGATTGAGAAAACTTGTTGTGCTTTAGCATGGGCTTCCATGAAATTACAACATTATCTCCATGGTCACACAACCCATCTCATATCCTGCGTGGATCCTCTCCAATCGGACACTCAAAATTTTCTCAGGTTATCACAGATGGCTTTGAGTTTCATCACATTAACATTGACAGAGGATGATTCGCCTTTTAAGAGAGAACCCCGAAAGACAATCCAAATCCATACCGATACTACCTAAAGTTCAAAGATCAAACCCCTGATCGCAATCCGAGTAACCAAATCCAACCTCTGAGATAACCCCGAGGCCTCGCAGACACAATAACCGAACACACACCGAGAAGACCGATTAATCTTGAGATAACCCCGAGGTATCCAAATCAATCCCCAACCATGGAATAGCCACCAACCTTGGTGATAACCCCAAGGAATGCAATTTCACGATAACCCCAAAATGCTTGTTTCAAATGCGACCAGCTTCAATCTCAAGGCCACAACGAGATACACCGCACTAACCCGAATAATAACATCGGAAGACAGCACACCTCAAAGATGACAATGAGGACCTTCAACAATTGCAAGTAGCCCAATCTCAAATAAGTCTCGAGTAACGCCTCATTTATCAAATTTAATCCGCAGATAACAATCCGGTGAGGGGCAACATCGCTATCTCACAAACACGATGCCACGTCACGCCTCTACGCAACGATGTCCCACAAGGCTAACCAATCCCGAGTGACTATTAGGCGGGTGGGTAACGGATGAAAGTTGAAGCTTGAAGACCGGAGGGCATCGTCCCATCTTCAATGACTTCAAGACAAACTCTAATCCCATGCCATCGCATAACTCTCGACAACGGCGGTCCAAATAGGTCCTCAGATACCTCAAACGGATGCCCGGATTGCACTTCCGAAAAGTTCAAGGGACATTACAAAGGCTCGAAAGTGCACGATTTCGACGACCCGACCCTGACAAACCCGAAAACCCGGTTGCCTGCACACCCAAGCCCTCATGGCTCACCAGTAGTACACCTGCGCTAAAATGCCTATAAATAGAGGGCTTGGGGTGCTGATTTTCTAAGAGAAAAGACGGGAAACCTCGCACACCCGGCTTCCAAGACTCGCCCATACAAAGGTATTTTCCCACTTTTAAACACCTGTGAGCTCATATATAGCCTCTTTGTACCCACAAAAAAGCCAATGTTTACCCACTCTAAAGATATAGAAGCCTTTTTTAGCAAATCATGTTGTAAGCCTCTCTCACACACTTTAGAGTCTTTCTCTTCATCTTTGCACACACCCTTCTACACGCTGAGAGTCGTGTTGCTTGCTTTTTGCCCTGACTTCTATCCGTGGTTTCATTCCAAATTGTATATATATATATATATATATATATATATATATATATATATATATATATATATATATATATATATATTGACTAACATTATCGAAGTTATGCCTCGATTGAGCCTGACTTTGGCCTGAGCGCTATATTTGCGCTTATTATATTATATATATATATATATATATATATATATATATATATAATCGTGTGTGTCAACTTTGTTCGATGAGCCTAGACTTTGCCCTCGAGCGCTTTATCGCTTTAATATATATATATATATATATATATATATATATATATATATATATATATATATATATATATATATTAATCTGTGTGTCAAACTCTTTTCGATGAGCCCGATTTTATATCCTATGCATTTATTCGCTTATATATATATATATATATATATATATATATATGAATCGTGGTCTAACTCGCTCGATGAGCCCGGATTTTACATCCTATATTTATTGCTTATATATATATATATATATATATATATATTATATTTTCGTCCCGCCTGAGTTTCTTTCGTGGCGCTTGATCGCTTCTACTACTTTTATTTACATTTCGATCCCCATGGAGGTGCTTCGTGGTTGGTGATCATGTCTGTATATATATATTATATACTTTTATATATATATATACTACTTATCGCTTTCATACAAATTGCAAAGATTCTCAGGCGCCTAGAATCATGTGATCACAGATTCATCCCATCGATCTAGATTCGGCCTCGTGATGGACATTTTCAAATTGTAAGCGCCTTTGTAAATTATTCTCATGCAGGTCTCAATTTCCTCGATGGTTTCCATACCCACGAGGAAGTCATCATTATTTTTGTATATTATTTTTTCATATGGATGCCTCGCATCCGCAAATAAAATCAATCAAGCCGATCACTTAATAAAATGGGAGTGTAAAAGGTCTCAATTCCTATTGAGCATCGTGGTTTGAAAAACCTCTTTATAAAACATCATCGCCATATCTTGCTAAAAACTGAATTTTTACATAAATTCAAACCTCGTATATAGGTTCAACGAGGCCTCGCACAACTTCCATATAATGTAGACATCATCCACACACACACACACACACACACTCGATAATAGTTTCTTGAAAAGAGGCGGTCACCGTGGTAACATTTGGATGTCTGGGTGCCTAACACCTTCCCCCGATAACCAAGTCCCTGACCCTAAACGAATCTCTTGCTTTCACCGACCCGTATATCGCTGTCACACCACCGGGTCAATGTGCAAACCTTTTCTCGGCTAGTTGGTACAACCATTTAAAAACCAACTGGCGACTTTAATAATTCCCATCGTCGACATCATACATGTCGGACCTTTTTCACTTGTTTTTTCAAACAAATCTCACCTAAAATGAGAACACCAAAGAACAAGTAATGGAAAGGGACATCCAAAAATCCCGACGCCGATTGTGGCGACTTTCACTGGGGACTCCAAAGAAGAGGACTTAAGCCGCTATTACAATCTTTTCAAAATCTATTATCTCGCTTGTGTGTGGATGTTGCATTTACATTTGATGAATGTGTACAAATGCATAATGCATTTCCTTGCTTCATTAACTTAGTGCTTCGCACCATAATCGCTTAGGATATTAGTGCTTCACACCATATCTCTGCCAGGATATTAGTGTGCTCATATGTCATCATTTTCATACTTGCATGAGACGCGATGTATGTGAATGTATGTTGTGTGGTCCCTCCACCAGAGGCTATCCTGCTCTGTTTGATTATCGGACTCGTGAGAAGACTAATTCTCCGAGGCTCAGAAAGGCACCACCCAAATTCGCCCCAAATGAAAGACCTGATTAACTTCCCGTCAAGTAGATTGCATGATGATTTGGGAACCTTCATGCCAAAAAGCCATGAGAGTAACCTAAGATAGGTCACCGATAAACCCAAAACGGAGGAAAGTCTCTTCATGCTCTCATTTCAATTACTTGTAAAACACAATTACTTGTAATTTCATTCCATATCTATCTCCATGTAATGAGAAATATGAAGAAATGTGTACACATATATATTAACATGCTATAAACAGCTGACACCCGTTTTGCAGGATAAAATTCCTAAAATGGACACATCACATAAAGATGTTATTATATACATTCCCTAAAGACTAAACTATGCAAGTCTTTCAGGGAATCAATCGACCTACTACCCGCTCAAAATCCAAAAGGCAACAGCCTACAAATAATCATGTCATCTATCCGACTGAGATCAACTTAATCCAGCTTTCTCAAAGAATTCAATTGATTAAGCAAACAAATTACAGATTTGGTTGTTCTACTAAAAGAATTACACCACCACACACAGGTCGTAAAATACCAGACATGTCAATCCTCCACACAAGGAGGAATCCTACCATTACCATACCGAACCACAAATGGATACGACCAACAAAACTCATGATGTCGCCCATCCCACCGGAGATCCGCATAATGGTGACATCAAAAAGAAAGTCCTCCAAATGGAAGAGACCCTTCAAGCGCTTATCAAAGGAATTGGAACACACGGAGTGTTTCATATGTCGATCTGTGTATTTTTCCGGTGTTCATTACCCGTAAAAATTTAAAACTCCCGACTTTGAAAAATATGACGGGTTAGGGAGATCCTTATACACATTTAAAAGTATTTATTGAGAACTTGGATCCTATGCAGAGGATGAAAACTCGTAATGCAATTGTTCCAAAAGAGTCTAACTCGAGAAGCCTGCTCGTGGTACACAAGATTAGACAACTCCAAAATCCATAGTCGGGAAGAGCTAGCACATGCCTTCCTCACTCAATACAGCTTTTCAAACTCGATGGCTCCTGACGCAGATCAAATTACCAAGATCAAGAAATAAATTAACGAGTCTTTCAGAGAGTATGCTCAGAGGTGGAGACGCCTGGTCGCCCAAGTTAGTCCTTCCATGACGTAATCGTAAATGGTCATGACTTTCATAGACATACAAGAAGCTCCTTCTATGAGAGAGTTTTAGCCAAGATCGGCAAAAACATTTTCCTCAAATGGTCAAGCATGGGGAGATGGCCGAGATGGGATTGAAGTCGAAAGATTCAAGACCTAGTCGCACTCAAAGTCATTACATGATCACATCCAATCTGAAATTATGGGAACAACTTCTGAGGGTCCATAAAAAGAAAGAGGAAGATGTTTCCTCGATACTACAGGGCAAAAAGGCAATCAAAACATGCCTATTCAAAGGAGAAACTACACTTCCTTTCCAAAGACAAATTACAAACCCTCCAATACCAAAAGGTGGAGAAGTCAAACGCCTCGAGTGTTTACACCCTTAGGGATACCTCGAGAACATTCTTAATCTTCCGACAACACGTAAGAAAATTACGATCTTCTTCCACCAAATTAAATTTCTAATGGACGGGGTTTCAATGTCATAGAAATGTGCTTATCATGCCGGGGCACCGGACATGATACTCGTGATTGTTGGGCCTTGAAACACAAGATCCGTGATCTAATAGACAACGGGAGATCATAGTCACCAAACCCGATCAAATTTCATGTTCAAGATAACCCTCTTCCTCAACACAAAGAAGAAGAGGTCAACATGATCAATCGGAGCAATGGACAGAGTTCCAACTTCACCAGAATCTTCCTGCACCTTCAAAGACGGTGATGACAGATGGGATTATGCCAAGTTCCAATTCACAATGGAACGAAAGATGAAAGCTCTCTCAAAACAAATCGAACAATCATGGAACTAGTGACTTATCAAAGATCAAGTGACTCGTCAGCTTAATCACCAGAGCATGCCAGCCTCCTACCTATTGTCATGAATATTCCTCATCACTTTCAAAAATGAAATGTCGAAGACAAAGTGACAAAGAGAGCAAATGCCAAAGCCCGCCGGATTTTCGCCAACAAAAGGGAATTCACCTATTTGGGCCAACCTATGGAGGAAATTCTTCATATGTTAATCAATGAAGGAAGGATCGCCCCTTCTACCTCCAATCAACCCCCGCTCGATGGTACAACTCGATGGAGTATGTCAATATCATTCCTAGTCTCGCGGTCACAAAAAGACGTAGAATGTTGGGCACTCCGCCACCTTATTCAAAATCTAATCGACAAAGGGTGTCCTCAAGCGCCAGCGTATTTAATTTACACTGTGTTACGTGCAAGTGAGAATGCAGCCCTACCAAGTGGAAAAGTGTGGTAGCAAATATATCCACCAAAACGATGGGATTAATACCTTACTCACAACGCCAATAATTCAACTCAAGGGAAGAAACAATCCTTTGAAAGTAGCCGCTCCCGAGCCAATCAATTTGCCATGCAGAGCATAATATCCTATTGTTAGCTTACGCAAGGTTCCGTGGAATTATGGAGAAGGTGAAGGATCCACCTCACATACAACCGCCGCGCAGTCAAGGAAAATCCATCATATCTCCCCCATCGGGTGATGAAGTCTACCACCAAATCAAAGGGGAAAATACCCATGGAGAAGATTGAAAAATTCCTCCGCACCGTGGGTCATAATGAAGCTACGGTGGTTTTAAGCTTGAAAGACGCTCCACAACAAATATCAATTTTGGACTTGGTCCTAACTTCCGAGAATCACCGAAGGTCTTGTTAAAGGTTTTGGAAGAAGCCTCATCTCCCCACATCAAGGGATACGGAAAAAGTTTCAACATATGGTTGATCACATTTTCAACAACAATGTGATATCCTTCATCGATGATGACATACCGCCCAAGGGACCTGGCCATATCGCAAACCGCTGCACATCATGGCTCTTGTCCTCCTGATATATGGTAGTCGAGTCTTAATAGATGGAGGTTCCTCTCTCAATATCCGCCCATACGCTACCTTGGTGAAGATGAATATCAATCTCAATAGAATTCGAGTAGCCATACTATCATCAAAGCTTTTGATGGAGCCCACCAGAATTCGATTTATGAGTAATTGAGCCGCCAATCGAAATTGGTCCTCATACATTCTCACATCTTCCATGTGCTCAAGATAGATTCGGATACAACCTCGCTTCCTCGGGACGACCATGGATTCACATGGTAAGGCCCCCTCCACTCTTCATCAACAAATGAAATACATCATCAATAATAGCCCGGTCACAAACCAACGCCGAACCGAGATTCCTCAAAGACGGGACATGCCATTCATCAATGCCAATGAGGATGTTGAGCCAATTAGTTTTCATACTTTGAAAATAAGCAATATCCAATACCATGTTATTGGAACGCCACTGCCCGAACCCCAGATTTCTGCCGAGGTGATGTCAGCCACTCAAGAAATGATGTCGTTGGGTCATAAGTCGACAAGGGTTGGGTAAAGATTGCTGTGGTATCAAGTACCCTATTCGCTTAACCAAGCAAGTCGAACAACATTGACTAGGCTATTCTCGCCACTTCTAGTCACAGAATCCTCATAAGCATCAAAGATTCCTTCAACTTTCAACCATGTGGCGCTTATCTTCGCCTTTCAAACTCGAGTCCGCACAACCTCCTCAGAAGGTGCCACCAATGTAATGGCTATGTTATTTCCCAAGCCGGCACCGGTGAAGGAGGAAAAAGAAATCTTTGTTCCAAATCCCGCAGCGGGAAGAAGAGGAACGAAGAATCAAGCAAGACGTCATACGGATGATGTCCCAGATACGATCATCGCTCATGATGAACATACCAACAGATACACCCCCAGCATTTATGATTGCCCAGATGTAATGGCCATCATTCGATGGAGGAGGATGATGACAATCCTCCATCATCATGGCCCACCCGGACTTTTACCCTTGCCAATTGGAACAACATTCCTCGCTTTCGTCGACGAGGGTAAAACGGGTAAACTCTTCTCGCCCTCAGATATAATAACCGCTACTTTTCTCATATAAGATATTAGCGCTTTATTTTGCCAAGATATGCTAACACTGTATGATCAACGATTTCATATATACTAAGTGAAAGCATATTTTGTTTCAGACTCAATTTAGATGTGCTGTATTTTGGGGATACGATGCCTCTCCTACACAAGGATTGTACCTTTTGATGTAGAGATGAATTCAAATTTTTGATGGATATACAGATGACATTGAGGTGCCTCCGTAAATTCAAGAATGGGTCAAAGACAAACCCAAACCCAACCTTGATCAAACCACTTCTTTCAATCTCTAACCTTAGAAAGCCCTAAGTTAATCCAGATTGGTTCGCACTTTACCCCAAACCAACTAATGACATGGTTACGCTATTAACCCAATTCCGTGATGTGTTTGCATGGTCTCATGAAGACATGGTGGGTTTGTCCAATCGACATTGTCCTTCATCGCCTTCCCATTAAAGAGGGATTTAAGCCAAAGCGTAAACTCAAAGCGATTGAAACCCGAGTGGAGTTTAAAGGTGAAAGAAGAAATTGTGAAACAATTTCAAGTCGGCATCATCATGGTGTCTACATATCCCGAGTGGATATCCAACATCGTGCCTGCACTTCAAACCCGAGGGAAGGTGCGAAGTTTGGATTATTACCGGACTTGAATAAAGCTTGCTTAAAAGATAGCCTTTCCCGCAAGCATTTATCCACATTCTCATTGACAATATCACGCAATACGATATGTACCTTTTGTCGATTGCTTTATGGGTACCATCGATCATGGTTGCCGAGGAAGATCGTGAGAAGACCGCTTTCATCACTCCTTGGGGAACTTTTTTGCTATAGACGGTTGTCATTCGCCTCATCAATGCCGAGCTACCTATCAACGAGCTATGATGGCTCTTTTTCACGACTTAATGCATAAAGAGATTGAGATCTACGTGATGACATCATTGTCAAGTCCCTAAGGAGGATGACCATATAGACCATCTTAGAAAGTTGTTCAACAAAGTCATGTAAGTACAACTTGAAGTTGAATCCAATGGCGCGCCTTTGCGTTAAATCGTGCAAGTTGCTAGGATTTCTAGTCACCACAAAGGGATAGAGTCGATCCCGCCAAAATCCAAGCCATCACCGAAATGCCCATTCCTCGCATAGCAGAAGGAAATACGGGATTTTTGGGAAGAATCAACTTCATCAAGAAGTTTATCTCCCAACTCACAAAGAACTCCGTGAGCCAATCTTCAAGCTTATTAAGGAAGAACTCCTCCATGAAATGGAATGATGAGTGCCGTAATGCCTTCCTCACAATCAAGAAATAAATTTAGTCAAAGCTCCCATCTTGGTACCACCCAGTGGATGATATTCCCCTGCTCATGTATCCGTCTCAGAAGTGACAATGCCATGGGCTGCATGCCGACACGTAAAGACGATAGAGGCCAAGAACGAGCTATCTATTACCTCAAAGAAAAGGTTTAGCAAAAGAACACACAAGTACACTCGATCGAAAAGACGTGTTGTGCTTTGCATGGGCCTCCATGAGGTTACAACATTACCTCCATGGTCACACAACCCATCTCATATCCCGCGGATCCTCTCAAGTACGTGTTCAATAAACCCATGTTAAATTGTTGGCTCGTCCGTGATGGCAATTGATCCTACAACAATTTGACATCGATATGTGACTCAAAAGTCCATCAAAGGTCAAGGAATCGCGGATCAACTCGCCACCGCACCTTCGTGGGATTTCAAACCCTTGAAACATATTTCCTCGATGAAGGAGTAATGACAAAGACAACAACACCATCAAGACGATACGCGCCAATCATGGAAGATGTATTTTGATGGAGCTCATTATTATGGAAGGCTCTGAGCCGAGCAGCTTCTAGTATCCGCACGGGAGCAGATCCCGTCTGTCACAAATTACAGTTTGTCAAGACCAACAATACGGCCGAGTATGAAGGTCGCCTCATGGGGCTAAAACTTGCCCGCTCAATGGGCATCAAAGCGTTAATCGTCTTTGAGATTCGTGAGTTGGTAATCAAACAATCCACCGGAATCTATCAAACCAAGGAACTACATTTGTCGCCTTTACCATCGGCAGTGTTTTTGAAGATGGCTTTGAGTTCAAGAAATCTCTCTTTCTACATGTTCCTCATAATAGAATGACTTTATGGATGCATTAGCAACTTTGGCCTCCTCGATTCGAGATATCGACATAAAGGAACACTTGCCAAGCATCACAATTTCCTCTAACAAGGCCCCAAACTATGGGAATTACATTGAGAAGTATCGATGAGCTACCTCCCATCCAACATCCTTGGTATCAACATATCAAGGAATATCTACGAGATGGATCTACACCACCGAGGCGAGCCCGACCGAGAAAAGGCGGATCCATCGACTTGCATGAAATTCTACTTGAGTGGAGATGCGCCTACAAAAGAGATGCAGACTAGGTCTCCTCGTGATGTTTAGACAAAGATCAAGCTTCCAAAGGCTTATGGATGAAATCCATGGTGGAGTCTCAGGGCCCCCACATGAGTGGCCCCTCCTTGTCAAGAAAGTCCTCGTGATCGGGACATTATCACTATCTCTCAAAGTCGATCAGCAACGACCACGCCAAAAGATGCTATCAGCGCGATTCATGGGAATGCTATACACGCCTCCACCACGAACTCCACAATATGAGTTCGCCTTGGCCCTTCTCAATGTGGGAATGGACGCTATCGCCCCATCGAGCCTAAAGCCAAGAATGGTCACCGATTTATCTTCACCATGATCGACTACTTCACCAAGTGGGTAGAAGCACCTCCTTCCCTGTGGTCACTAAAGAAGTCATCATTGCTTTCATCGTAAATAATGTCGCTTTTCGATATGGACAACCAGAGGTGATTGTGTCGACAAAATGCCAAAAACCTCAACAACAAAATGATGGAGGAATTATGCAAGAAATTCCACATCAAACATCTTAACTCACATCTATCGTCCAAGATGAACGGTTGTTGAAGCGCTAACAAAAACATCAAGAAGATTATGCAAAAGATGTCCGCCAACCACAAAGATTGGCCTCGACCTATTGCCTCCCGACTCATAGCCTACGTAACCTCAATGCGCACTTCAACCGGGGCAACCCCTCACGCTTTAACCTATGGGATGGAAGCAAGGTTCTATAGAAGTTGAGATGGAATCTCTCAGAGTGTTGATCGACGCTCACCGGATGAAGACCAATGGGTACAAGATAGTATCACCAATTGTCTCTAATAGATTTAAAGGCGAAACCGCGCTATCTTCCATGGTCAAGATATCAAAGAAGGATCGCCAGATCCTACAACAAAAAAGTCCGCTACGGCAGCTTTAAATAACATAACTTGGTTTTGAAGAAGATTCTCGACAACCAAGATCAAAGCTAAAGGAAAATTCGCCCTAACTCGGGAAGGCCCGCTTATTGTCAAGGAAGTATCGACAGAGGCGCCTCAGATTGCAAGAAATGGATGGATGGCGAATTTCACAACTCATCAACTCGATACACCGTGAAACGGTATTATGTCCAAGTAACCAAAGAAACACCCCGGTGCATAATCATCAGTCACCACCATTCCGGCTTTTTTAACCCTTTACCACATACAACTTATCTACACTTTGCCCTCTCGTGAACGTACTCTTCAAGCTAGCAGAACTGCTTTTCTCCTTTGCATACCATACACTTCAGTCATCCCACCATGGATTGAACCTCTTTCATGCTTGCAATTGGCTACCCATACCGGATCAAACTTCTCATACCTGCAGCTTTATCCTCAACCTAGGATTAAACTTTCTCCTCCCCGCACTCGACCGCACATGGGATTACGCTTTTCTCACCTCGAGGGGCTAACTACACGCCGACCGATCTCCTCTTCAATAGAGAGTACGAGGCAACCATTTCACATGGCCCGGCCGCAATAAAACAAAAACAACAAAAACATTTCTACCCTCTTCAACAAAAAACAACCAAAAACATTCCTACACCATGTCACCATATACAACGATTGAACCTCTTACACCAGTTCAAACTACGCAGACCGATCTCCTCTTCAATAGAGTACGAGGCGCCCATTCATGGTGCGGTCTCACCCCTACCAAAACACAAACCATTGTCAACTCGTACTCGGATCATCCTTCAATACACTACATTTCATTCGGCTTCGCATCAAAGGGATGGAATTACCCGACTCCTCCCAAATAGAGATTCTACGACCATCTAAGTCATGCATCATACCTTGAAGAGCAACACCAATCCATAAGAGGTGGAATTAACTAGGCTTCTCCTAAATAGAAGTATCAAGCACCATCTCGTGTGTGCGGTCAATCTCGAGAGGAAAGCCACACCCTCTACACATTTTCCATTCGTAAATAAGTCCCAAGACACCAAAGATGGTAGGGATACATAGATCGATGATCCATTCTCGAACTATCCAGAGACAACTCAATGTCCATCCACCTGTGAGGAATTCGTAATACATCAAGATCACAAGCCCTCAAGCAAGCAGGAAAAATATCAAGCAAATAGCAAGGCATATCTAAAAGGGAAGTGATCCAAAATATATTTCCTCATCATATATAATGTTGTTTGATATATATACAATGTAAATCGTATACTGACAAAATGGCTGCTTAGTCTGTGCAGTAGTAAATACAAGCTCATCTACAAGTCGTGGGTATATGCGAGCTAACAAGCCCAACATGGCGCCCCTCTCAAAAGATGGAGGCGGCTCGTGGTCTCCTCAGATGAGAATATCCACACGACCCAAAAGATCTCAGAGCCATCCGCATGATGACCATATGCTCATCAATATAAGCGCTTCATCTCTCGCGATCATACCAAAGGTAAGGGACCTCACCAAGCAAGATTATCTCATGATGGCTACATCCCGGCAGAGATATGGCGATATCCCGCCTAACTATCGCGTCAATGCCTATGGTCGACCGGGCCTCATCACGCCAAATACGACGGCATCTCTACGAGCCAATGCCTCGCCTCTCTCCAATAGAGGCTGCGCCCTCACATCAAGAGCAATGACATCATAGATCAAATCGATCTCTCTCAAAGGTCATCGATGAAGACTCGCTTTAAAGCATCGTGTCCGAAAATGTCAATCACAAAAGTACTGTACTAGGAGAATCCGGAAGAAATGTCGGCAACCCAAAGAAATGGGCTCCTCCTCGATGTAGGTATCAATGTCCTCCATAGGCTCTACATCATCTAACTCGCTTCTCCAAGATCGCAAATATCGCAGCACCGATAAAATCTCCGCCTCCATCCATGCGAGTACTCGCAGAATAACCGGATGACCGATGTAAAAAGCAGCTATCTCACGCCGATCCCAAAGAAGCGATACACGAGATCGGTCCTCCTCACGAGAGGTATCGAGAAGTCAACGCCGACCTATCACCCCATCGGAAGGATGAAAATCCTGAACCGGGTCGAATCGCGACATCACGGCCAATGGGTGATAAGTAGTCACGCCCCTCAAGCCAGCCAGAGGGAGGAAATCCATGCCCGGAGCGTGAGTAATGAAGCTGTATGGTGAGCAAAGCCCCGAGCACAGCAATATGCTAAATGGATCTCTGATATCCGCCAAAAATGCGACCAAGATCGAGCATCTATACACTCCGATGGTCGAAAAAGAGTATGACATAGCCACATCATGGGAGAAGTAATACCCATGCCATCTAAGGGTACCAACCGGTCGCAAGTGGGACATAAACCACACATACAGCATGACCGAACTCCCAGTGAACACTCCTAACGGATAAGTACAAAGAAGAGGATGTCGACTCACAGAGTCTCTCGCTACAATCATAGGCACAATGGTACAACCCTCCCCGAGAGCTCTCAACGGCCATGATAACGCCTATATCTATCTCATCCATATACCGCGACATATACACATATGACAAAGACACATAGCATCAGTACATCAACTCTAGCCAAACGCCAATGATCCTCCGACCCGGTGAAATCCCCGGAATGTCGTGAGTAGCTATCCTCCGCGCCAAATCATCATACGTAAAACGCCGATATCACGTGGCCAAATGTCACTCATCCTCGCACTACTCAAGCCCGCAATCCCGTGAGAGAGTCATGAACCGCTCACTCATGTCTCCCAAAGCCATGTGCACGCAAGGTCTCGTCTAAGGGCAAGATCGCCAATCGTGCATACCCTCTAGGTAGAGTCAACTCATGGGTGCCAAATCGGAATACATGCCTATCTCGTAGCCAATGCTCTAAAGATCCCGTCTATAAACCTCATGAACTTGAAAAGCCAATAGGGTCATGGTATGTCATAAAGAATAGATCTACAAATACCTTTCTTCAAGCGGTGACATGCTATCGCATCACGATCGATACCCAATGCCACCACCGACGGTGGGGTATGATCTATACTGCTAATCGTCAAAGAAGACATCTGTATGAAGCCGTGTCATAAGACCATTCAGGGTCAATGCCGAATATCTCTCGACATACATACATATGCATAACATGATACATGCATAATGATAATGGATGGCAATATGATATAGGGAATGAAAAGACGGTGCATACATTCCTAAATATATCATCATCTAATACATCACCAGACAAACTACAAATATCTGGGAAATGGGGCACAACCGCCTACTACTAACAAGAGGCCTATCAAAAGATATAGCGAGAATGGAGAACAGCCACCCAATATCTAACAGAGGCCTATCAAAAGATATAACGAGAATATACAGCAGAAGAAGACCAGGGTCTCGATATCCACGTCCTCAATCCTGTCCACCTGATGTAACTCCTCCCGAGTTCATCGGATCTCTATCAATAGGGATGTCGGGCCTATAAAGAGGAGGATCTGCTCACAAGCAAAACCAAATGGGTCATCCGAGGGGCCAAGCACCGAAATGAAGGAAAAAATGACTCCACCTCTGCTGGATCTCTGCCCAAATGCCGAATAAATACATGTGCCTGATCCAACTGCCGGGTCAAGCTATCAATCTGGGTCATGTGAGTCGGAGCTCGGACACAAGCTACCCAATCCGTCATCATCAAAGATCCTAGAACCATGTCCCCCATGAACTGTGTGGTGCGGGACTGGGCTCAAATAGTGCGAGGGAACCACCACCACTGGAATATCTCTTGAATACATGGACCCTCTGATAAAGCAAAACCGTCAACTCCCAACAATGGAATATCAGTGACGGGTGTCTGTGATACGGGCCAATGTCGCCTGGCAGGAGGCAAGATTGGTATACGGATCTCCCCTATGGTGCTCCTAATAGCACGCTCTTCTAAATAGAGCTCCCAGCCTTCATCAGTGAAGAGAGGAACTCTCCTGGTGGAAATCAAATACTTGACTCTGGTCAGATGTCCATCCTCAAAGCCAATGGTCAAATGCTCCCCTGAATAGGGAATCCATGTAATGGTACCCGCCGTTAAGAACTCCAAATGATACGGCGTTGAGTGAATCCTCAGACATCGGGGACCTCCGGCAAAATAGAATGGTGCCATCGTCGTCCTCGTGGATACGTATCTAAACCTAACACACTCACAGGACGCAAACATGGGAGCCTCTAATAGGCCCAAAACTACCAACACAATGGCAAAACATCTGCTATCAGTAAACACTCTTAACCTATGAATGGGAAAAGATAAGAGAAATACTTACCAGTAGAAATGGGTAAAATCCTAGCCAAGCCTCAATCAAACCCTGTGAGCGCATGCGCATGCCCCGGAGGAAATAGGCAAAGGTGTAAGAGCCCCAATCGTACTCTCCAATACGGTCCACATCGGCGTGTACCGCCAACAGCGAAGATACTGTGGAAGAGTTATCTCGCTATAAAGCGACCTCGAATGATCATCGAGAACAATCACCACGAACGCGATCCACGATCCCGACATCATCGCCCATGGGCTCACCTCGATAGCCCACTCATAGCATCTATGCTCAAAGGACCTCGAAACGAGCATCCCGCGCTTTGGCGCCTCCGCCGGAACTCCTAATAAGGATCGTGGCGGTGGGGTAATATTCGCCATGCAAGGCAATCGCTCTCCCTCAAACTCCATACACAGTGATAAATCGCCAATCCATAAGCTTCATCATCACCTCGCAATCCGGCGGTGGAGTGACCGAAGTCTGATGAAACCATCGCTCGATAAATGCCACGAGGTAACTTTGTGACACCCCAAAATAGGTATACATCACCCATTCTGAGTTGTCAATACACGGTACAGAAACAACTAGGAACCTTTGACTTTGACTTTGACTTTTCTGGTACAATCTTTTGAGTCACCGTCCCCGCTGAACTAGGTTTCGCTACCGTACAATCCCGAGCGATATGTCCTTCATTTCCATAATTATAGCATACCTTGAACTGTTGTGGGCAGTTTGGACTGATATGTCCCTCTTTTCCGCATTTGTAGCATACGACCGGTGGTCGTTCCCCTCCCTTGGAACCAGTTGCTGCTGGTGCTGTCGTCTTCACATGGTCGTTGTTAAATCTCCTCTTTTTAAAATCTCCTCCTAACTCGCTTCTTCTATTTTCATGGCCATGATTACCACCAAAGTGGTTACCATTTTTGTCCGTCTTTTTCTTTCTCCACTGGTTATTGTTGTTTTGTTGACTGCTATCTCTGGTATGATCCTGATTGTGGTACCTCGGTTGACCGTACTCGTTATCTCGCTCTAACAATTGAGCCCTATTAACAACATCTGAATAAAGAGAAAATTTATGAGAGATGAGATCTTTGGCGTATCTTAGGGTTTCAAACCTCTCGAAACATCCGCGTCATACGTTCCTCATTCTCCACCAAATGAGGTGCAAACCTGGATAACTCTGCAAACTTCGCCTCGTACTGAGACACCGTCATGTTGTTCTGCTCCAGTCTAATAAACTCCACTTCCTTCATATGACGAACACTTTCAGGAAGGTATTTTTCATTAAATAGTTTTTGAAACGTCTCCCAAAACATGCTGAGTGCGGCTGGATGGGTACGCTTCACAGACTCCCACCAGTAGTCTGCCTCGCCATGGAACATAAAGGTGGCGAATGGAACCTTATGTTCCTCCGTGCATCCCAAGACATCGAATATCTTGGTAATTTGTTTGACCCATGTTTCCGCCATGATCGGATCTGGCTTTCCCTTAAATTCTGATGGTCCCAACTCTTTGAACTGCTTGGCTGTGACAACCCGTGAATTGCTATCATTTCCTCCTATGTTTTGAACACGAGTCTCCCTCGTCTGATTTTGCATGAACTGCAAAAAAGCTTCTAAACATCCCCTCGTTCATCATCTGCTCAGTGGTGTTGTTCACAGGAGGAACATTACCAGCATGTTGCACGTTCTCCTCGTTGGTGAGTACAGGCGTCTCCACGGTCTCATTTCCATTGTTAATATTCTCAGTCGACATTCTAAAATACTGTCATAAAACAAGGGTTAATTAAGCAAATCAATATATCACATAATATCCTTATATACTGACCAACTAACAAATAATCTTAGGTAGGACACACTAGCGAAGGATTTACTCGTCTCTCCCCTCCTAGTTCTATTCCCCGATCTCCGCCAGAGATCATATCCCTAAGCTCTGATACCAACTGTGACACCCCCAAAATAGGTACATCACCCATTCTGAGTTGTCAATACACGGTACAAAAACAACTACAACTTTATTATTACAACAATAAAACTGTGAGTTTAAATACAGATATTGCCATCTAAACAATATCCACATACAAATAAATCCTCATCATAATTATTGATACATTATTTTACAGAAATGGTGAGGACTACTAAACAACTCTCTAAAACCATCATTCCATACCCACTGGTACTCGCTACATTCTCGCCTCCCGAGAGAAGAAAAATGGAACAAAAGGAAAAGGGTGAGCTCAACTAGCCCGATAAAGAATATTATGACTAAGATAATACGAGAACAAATTATCGTTAGTCTTCAACAGAAAAAAAAAATCTAATAGAATAAAATAGATAACAAGTTTTAAATCAATACTGCATGAATGAAAATATTAGAAGAGTTACGTAGAGGATGAAATCTACTAATATCTATGAATTTAACGATCCATCATCAATATTTTTATCCTGTAACATCAATCAATATATATCTAGAATCATATATTCATCCTTTTTCTACA
Organism: Panax ginseng; assembly: GCA_020205605.1. Classification (NCBI taxonomy): domain Eukaryota; kingdom Viridiplantae; phylum Streptophyta; class Magnoliopsida; order Apiales; family Araliaceae; genus Panax; species Panax ginseng. The sequence continues at coordinate 18,005,777 of CM035147.1, read as the reverse complement.
AAAGCGAGGACATTCACCGATTAATCATGTTCATCTAAACACTGCTTCATCTTTTACTTTTGCTACGGGCCAAAGATATTCATCGAAATCATTCATCTTTTACTACTGAAGCCAAAGATATTCCATAATATCATCATTTAAGGCGAGGATAATGAAAATATTTTTTAAAGAAATGAATCCATGAATCAAAATAGACAAGGATTAAGGATTAAGGATTAGTACTTTGTTTTATCCACGTCCAAAAATACCTCAAAAATAATCATAGTGGTGTAAAATTCAAGAATGATCAAAACATAGATACAATCAAAGCTAGTATCCACAATAGATATTTTGGGCCGAAAATAAAAATTTTCATTTTTGATGAATAGTGTCGTATTCGTGAAATAATAGTCAGATATCGTGAATAATTAATCGACATTATCGTGAATAGTAACTCAGACACCAAAAGTTCCAAATTTGATAAAAACTTGGATCAATATTTGAAATAATGATATTGAAGAAATAATATCATTACGAAAAAAATAATATCCCTTACCTCGGAAGGCAATACTTCTTAATGGAATCTTTGGATATATGCTATAACTTGAACTTTCACCGTATAGCAATACTCAAAGTATACTCAAAATACTCACAAGAATACGCTCGATAATATAGAGAGAAAACTTGAGTTAAATTGTGATTTTCAATTCTAACCTAAGCACCCTATTTATAGGAAAATGCTTAGAACACCAAAGCGAAAATTTATTAAAATATTAATATATATATATATATATATATAATCTTCACGTACACCTTGGACAATCTGATCTCACTCTTTTTTCATGCTAGTAGGCACACCTACCTTATTAAAAACATTTTATTATTTAAAATAATTTAAACTTCCAAAAATCAATTATTTGAAGCTTGAACTTCAATAATTCACAATAAATAGCCCTTTAGTCAGAAAATTCAAATATCGCTAGTTTTTATAGGAAATTCAATTCTCTACAACTTTACGGAAAGAAAGTTTTTCCAAATTCCAAGCAAAAATTGGCCAAAATCCACAAACGTGCGATTTTAGAAATTTATAATCAAATTTCAGTCAATAAATGGGGTCCACCGACATGTTTAACATGTTTTAAACATTTATTGCAACAAAAATACTCTTCCCCCTCGTATACTCATATATTCCACATTCGTTGTAAAAATATCACAATTATTATATTATTAAAATATAATAATATATATTTAAATGAATTATTTTATCAGAAAAAGATAAAATTTCAATTTTCAACAATTGTCACATTAAAAATTTTCTCCATCTATATCCACATAAAATCAATATTTTCCTCATCATATGAATCAATAATTAATTATTCACAAATAATATTACGAATCCTGATATTGACAACCAGAGGCGGTTCCTGGAAAGGGGGCTTTCCAATAAGAATTTCTCCTTACTAAATACAAGCAATTAGGTGACCAAACCTCTCCTTGAGATGTAACTTTCTAGACATTGCCAATAATGTTATCTAATAATATTATTCAGATAATATGAATTATTGCTTCGATAATGAAAAATCTTGTGTAATGACAATTATTGAAACAACAATAATATAAAATATCAACGCAACAATTATTGAACCAATAAAATATTTGAGAATTAATTCACGTAACCATTATTGAGTAGCCTTCTTACGTAAGAGTCAATAATTGGTGCAATACTGTAAAGCACTTGTGCGGCAACAACGCATATTCATCGTGTTTTAACCAAAAGGTATTCCAACAAAAGATTAATAGTGAATAACTTCTGCACGTTATTTTTAAACAACTTATATTTGTCATTTTCTTCCTCCAATCGCTTTCAGTTATGGGGCCCACACATGGTTGTGCCGTCGTCATACGAATATTCCCAAACGATCTGAATATTCCATGACCAAACGAATATTCCCAACAATGATGAATATTTTATAACCACTTGCTTATTTTGAAATATTTAATGTATTTTACCCATAACTATCCACATTAATCACATCAACCCTTACTATTTCAAAATAATAATTAGAGGAAATTAAATTTCATTTATTAATTATTTGGGGTCTTACATAACCCCAGGGACAACGACGGGGAAGGATGGAGAAAAATGCCCCAAATCCCCACTCATGCACTTCGCTTCTATAGTCGGGGATGAAGCACAGGGTACATGGAGTGAATGCTAAACCAGCCCTCGAGGTCGTATGTAAAACTCGGAACCCGCATGAAATGCGAGATCAACATCGAAACCCTTTAATCCTCATCAATAGGAAAGAAGGAAGATCAAAGTCTAACGCCATACCTCATTAGCATGCAAATACATCGATGGATGTCTGCCCAAATCACCCAGCAACTCTGGGTTCACCACCTAAATGCTCAGAAGCTCCCTGCGAGGGACATATGCAGCAGGAGCGGGATCGTCAATCAGAATATCCACCTCCTCGTCCTCAACGTCTGGAACATCTACCTGGATAGGACGTATCACGGCCTCCACCAATCGGCGAGGCTATCTGACAGAACGAGGACGAGCCACTTCAGAAGCCCTCCGCCGTACGCCAGAAGCGGTCCTATAGGAACTGCTCGGCTGATCCAGATCCATCAATATCTGGACAACAAGTCTCCAAATCACCTCAGAAAGGGTGTGGTATTTCCTTACCTGGAGCTTTTTAAATGCATTTATGACTATATGTGTGCATGCATTTACTTTAGCATATAATAGAGTTAAAGTGCATGACTACATAATGCCTACGTTTAGAAAAAATTTTCTATAGTCCCCTTTGAAAATAGGACTATCCACGTGCACACAGGCATGTCTAGGTGGCCATTCAGTAGCACACCTGCCCCAAAGTCATATACATAATATATGCATAAAAAATCAAAATCATCATGCATAAAGCCAACCTCAATGCTAAGAGTACTTTGCCTTTTTACCTTTTGCTCATTGGACCTCAAATAGGACAAAAAATAGCAGAAAAAGGTGCCAATTTGACTGTCTCAAAAGTTAAATTTTTTCACATCATTATGTTCAGCATGGTTTAATACTAACATTTACTATGTTGAATATTTTTTAGCAAGTCATTTGTGCATACATAATCACTACTATGTGTTTAGATGCATTTCGTGCGATAACTCACAATCCAGCGGACAGAAATTGGAAAAAATACATGCATACGTTACCAGGATAGTGTAGAACACTTGTACAGTGACAGAATTTGCAGAAACCAGCCCGAACTCGGCAGATCTGAAGGTGGCTCACGGTTTTCTCTATGCAAAATGAGTTAAAAATGACTTGTGAAGGCTGGCTGCAAGATTTATGATCTGCGCCTAGCCGCAGGCCCACCTGCGGCTGTAGCAGGTGCACCTACAACTCCCCTATGGGGGTCCTACCCCTCCGGCTCGGTCTAGTTTGAGTTGAAACAGAGTTTTTACGGACTAGAAAGGTCAAATCGAGAATAAAAAAAGCCACGCTATTGAGCAAAACATCATACAATCCTGGTCTTCTCAGATGAGACTTTGAATTTGTACAGCACTCATTGGTAGTCACCTAAATACAAGGTGTACCCTACCAATGAGCCCAGTTGTTACAAGTCACATACGGAAATACCTTATCTGTGTCCGATGTCACGCCAATTAAATTCGTTACCCTATGTATGTCTACAGGGGAATACCACGTAGATCCCGGTGGGGAATTCAAGACGCGTTCATCCATTGACATTTCTATCAACGAAGGTCAAGCAGCCTTGACGTTATTTTAGCCAATGGCAAGTAAACCCATCGAAGCATTAAGAACCGCTTCGATAGTTAAATGCGTATTCATGCGTCCCCAATGAATCCCGACGGAAGTTACAACGATATATCTCGTGAGTAGTAACGCGATGCTCACTCGTTGACACACACATATCAACGAAGGTCAAGCAACCTTGACGTCATTTCAGCCGATAACGTTTAAACCTATTAGAGCTATAGAGCTATTCAAGGTTTTCATACCCAACTGCTCATATCCCCCAGCGGATCCCCGGCGGGGGTCACAACGCAATGCTCCGTTGATCTACACGACAGCGAAGGTCAAGCAAACTTGACAATCTACAGAATCTCAGCCGTTGATTCACACGTCAGCGAAGGTCAAGCATCCTTGACTGTATATCCCACAGGATGTTTCAGCCGTTGATTCACACGTCAACGAAGGTCAGGCATCCCTAACAGATTTGTTGTTGGCAGTAAATCCAACAGAATCGTGACGTATTTTGGCGATACTAACCAGGAGAGGTCAACATTATCAAAGAGGATAGATGATGGAATATGTTATACACATCCTCAAACAGATCAAGCTTTATCCCCACAGATCTCTTACATATAAGAGGTGCATCTTCAGGATCAAGTCGTTATCAAGAACACAGGAATGTGATGATAACTCCAACAACCACATTCTAACAGATTCGAATTACACACCAGATCCGGTCGTCATTGCCCATCCCCAGTTGAAGCAACAGGGAGCCAGCAATCATCCCCAGCATGTTGGGCTACAACCCCGTACACATGCATCATACATTTGCATCATGTTGTTATCCATAGTACCATGTTTATCTTGTTTCGTTTCAAGTGTCTAGGATTCTTTATCCTACACATGCATCGCCATGCATGAGTATGATAAAGAGGGGCTTCTGTAGACACTCAAAATTTTTTGTACTACTGTTACTAACATTGCAGGAGGACAGATTCGTCTTTTAAGAGAGAACCCTGAAAGACAATCCAAATCCATACCGGATACTACCGAAAGTTCAGCATCAAACCCCGGATCGCATTCTGGGAGTAACCAAATTCAACCTCGGAGATAACTACGAGACACGCAGAGATCTGATCACCGAACACACCGGGAAGACCGAGTTAATCTTGGAGACAACCCCGACGTATCAAATTCGGTCCCAACCATGGGAATAGCCACCAACCTTGGTGATAACCCCAAGGAATGCGAGTTTGACGATAACCCGAAATGCTTGTTTCAAATCGACCGGCTTCAATATCGGTAACTCTGACAATGATATACTTTGCACCAACCCTAATAACATCGGAAGACAGGCACACCTCAAAGATGACAATGAGGACCTTCAACAATTCTGACGGTCCAATCTCGGTGAAGTCGAGCAACGTCTGCTTATCAAATTCCAATTCGGCGATAACACGGTGAGGGGCAACATCGTCATCTCGTCAAACACGATGCCACGTCACGCGTCTACATGCAATGATGTCCCACAAGGCTAACCAATCCCGAGAAGTAACTAATTTATGCGGGGTAACGGATGAAAGTTGAAGCTTGAAGACCGGAGGGCATCGTCCCATCTTCAATGACTTCGCACAAACTCTAATCCCATGCCATCGTACAACTCTCGACAACGGCGGTCCGAAATAGATCCTGTATACCTCAAACGGATGCTCGAATTGCACTTCTAAAAGTTTAAGTGGCCATTATAGTGCCTGAGTGCACGTACTTCGAGACAACCCGACCCGACAAACTAGGGCCAACCCGGGTTGTCTCTGGTATACCTGCGGCTCAACCGCAGGTACACCTGTGGCTAAAATGACTATAAATAGAGGGCTTGGGGTGCTGATTTTCTAAGAGAAAAAGACGGGGAAACCACAGACACCGCTACCTCTGACTCGCCCATACAATGTATTTTCCCACTTTTAAACACCCAGCGAGCTCATATATATCCTCTTTTGTACACACAAAAGCCAGTGTTTACCCACTCTAAAGATATAGAAGCCTTTTTTAGCAGTCAGCTGTAAGCCTTCTCACACACTTTAGAGTCTTTCTCTTCATCTTTGCACACACCCTTCTACGCGTTGAGAGTCGTGTTGCTAGCTTTTGCCCGAACTTTGGTCCGTGGTTTCATTCCAGTCATATATATATATATATATATATATATATATATATATATATATATATATATATATTGACTAACATTATCGAGTTATGCCTCGATTGAGCCTGAACTTGATGCTCCCGAGCGTTTATTTGCTTTTTCTATATATATATATATATATAATCGTGTGTCGAACTTTGTTCGATGAGCCTGAACTACACATGCCTCGAGCGTTTATTGCTTTAATATATATATATATATATATATATAATCGTGTGTCTAACTCGCTCGATGAGCCTGGATTTTATATCCGGTGCATTTATTCGCTTTTATATATATATTTATACTTATATATATATGAACTGTGGTCGAACTCTGTTCGATGAGCCTGGATTTTACATCCGGTGCGTTTAATACTTTTATATATACATATATATATATATATATATATATTTTCGTCCTGCCTGGAGTTTCCTTCGTGGCAGTTGATCGCTCTTACGGCTTTATTTACATTTCTGATCCCCCATGGAGGTGCTTCGTGGTTGGTGATCATGTTTGTATATATATATATATTTATAGTTTATATATATATATACCTGCTTACTGCTTTTATACAAATTGCAGCATTCTGTGCGCCTAAAAATCATGTGATCACAGATTCATCCCATTGGATCTAGATTCGGTTCCCGTGATGGACATTTTCAGCTGTAAGCAGCTTGTAAATTATTCTGCGGTGTCTAAATTTCCTCAGATGATTTCCATACCCACGAGGAAGTCGGCATTATTTTTTTTGTATATATTATTTTCGTACGGATGCCTCGCATCCGTCAAATAAAATCAATCAAGCCGATCATTTAATAAAAATGGGAGTGTAAAAGGTATCAATTCCTATTGAGCATCAGGGTTTGAAAAACCTCTTTTATAAAACATCATTGCCATATCTTGCTAAAAACTGAATTTTTACATAAATTCAAACCCTGTGTATATAGGTTCGAACGAGGCCTCGCACAACTTCCATATAACAGCACATTGACCCACACACACACACACACACTCAGATAATAGTTTCTTAAAAAGAGGCGGTCACCATGGTAACACGGATTTCGGGGGGTGCCTAACACCTTCCCCCCGCATAACCAAGTCCCCGAACCCTAAACGAATCTCGGTTTCACTGACCCGTATATCAGTGTCACACCATTGGGTCAATGTGAAAACCTTTTCTCAATTGTGTTGGTACAACCATTTAAAAAACCAACTGGCGACTCTTAACAGTCCCATCGTCGACATCATACATGTCGGACCTTTTTCACTTGTTTTTTCAAACAAATCTCACCTAAAATGAGAATACCAAAGAACACGTAACGGAAAGGGACATCCAAAAATCCTGACGTAGACAGAAGTATTGGTTGAGTTGCCTCTCATCCAACACCCTTGGTATAAGCATATCAAGGAGTATCTGCGAGATGGATTTACACCCGCTGATGCGAGTCAATCTGAAAGAAAGCGGATTCATCGAATGGCTATGAAATTCTACCTGAGCGGAGACACACTCTACAAAAGAGATGCATGACTAGGTCTTCTCAAATGTCTATACAAAGACCAAGCTCAAAGGCTCGTGGATGAAATCCATGGTGGAGTATGCGGCCCACACATGAGTGGCCCTTTACTTGCCAAGAAAATCCTAAGAATAGGGCATTACTGGCTCTCTCTCAAGGCTGACTGTGATGATCACGTCAAGAGATGTTACCAATGCCAAATTCATGGGAATGTTATCCACACCCCTCCAAGGGAGCTCCATAACATGAGTTCGTCCTAGCCCTTCTCAGTGTGGGGAATAGACGTGATCGTGCCCATCGAGCCCAAAACCAGTAATGGTCATCGATTTATCTACGTATTGCTAGGATAAGTTCCTAAACTCATATTATTGTGGAAAGTTCCTGAACTCATAACGTGTGGTAAGTTTGATGAACTATACCAGGGTATAGGAAAGTTTTGAATAGAGAATTGAGGATGATAGGAATAGATAGACTTATTAAGCAATGGATCATTATAAAAAGGGAAGTTGATGGTGGAAGAATAGGTATTATAGATCTTCTAGCTATGCTAGATTTTGAAATTTTTGACATCAAGCTAAATACGCACTGATGTGCCTTTTAAAAATGAATTTTTATTCTCAACACATGGTGACAATTGTGTATGTGTGGACTTTGGGACACTGACACATCGTTACCTATTGAGGTATGATAGCACTAAAATTGATTTGCAATGATTTTTGAACTCTTTAAAGAATAGTCTATGCTAATTATTTCGGCTAGACGAAAATGATTTGAAATATCAAAATATATTTTATATATCATTAATGCATCATGTAACCTGGTGCAAAGATGATAAAAATTGATAGAGTTATAAATGCATAATTACTTAATGTTGGATGTGATCGAAAGATCGTCAGTCCACTATGGAATGATATGTTATGACAAAATCACACAATGACGGAATCCTCAAACGGGCTGTAAATACAGTACGGTATCATGACGTCATAAAACTATTTTTTAGAATTTCAAAAATAAATTATTGCCAACGGGGTTTGACCATACATGTTTCAATTGAAATTGAATTATTGATATGAGTCTAAGCTATTTGATTTAGCTAGACAAATTTTATGAAATTCAAAGTATTCTTTGAAATTTTCCTGAACCAAATTGTTTGGTGCGGAATCCTATGATAAGACTGAGGTGAACTATATCGATTGGATAAAATAATCCAATTTATTTATAGCGAGAATATTCGCGAGACATGATTAAAGTACGTACTAGCATCGGTAGTTTACTTTCTTTGTGATTGTAAACATGCCTATTAATTTACGATTTTGCGGAATAAATACGGTTAAACTATGTGTTCATGGTCTATATGACCCCTTAGCGTGATTTGAAAATTTTAACTCTTTAGAGTGATGTCGTGATTGGATGTGATGATGTGTATGAAATAGTATAAACTCATTGCGTATGGGTAGAATCTGATATGATTGGATAAAAGTTCCTATGAAAACCTAGTTTTGGTGAATGAAAGGAGTAGGGTGTATTAGGCTAAAATTTCAAGGATGAAATTCTCAGAAGAAGAGGTTAAAAATATGTACTTTTGGTACAATAGTGATTACAAGGACGGAATCCTTATAAGGGGGGAAGAATGTGACATCTCGAAAATTTAGAAGATCTTGAATTATTAAATTAAAGGTTAAGGAAATAAAACTAGAGTGGAAATAGAGGAATGATTTAAAAATTTTAAAGGAGAACCTATATGGTTTGTTATTTGAATAGAATTGAGAAAATAAGGGTTACAAAAATTCAAAACCTAGAATAAAATTTTATTTAGAAGTATGTTAAGAATAAGGTATTATGTTACTGTTTATTTTATGTGAATTAATGAAAGAAATTATGAGAATGATTGAAATTTTAAAAGAAAGAAATAGATTATGAATGTGAAAATTTTATTAAGAAAATAAATTTCAATAAAGAGATATGATAAGGATAAATACTTTTTGACTTATGTGATGTATATATGTGATTAAATAAATAAATATATTAAGTATATATATTTATTTATTAAAGAAAAATTAAATAGAAAGTTACATAACATAATTATAAATTAGGTATGAGAATTAAATGACCTAAACGGTTATTTTTATTTAGTGGTCCTAGTATTTAATTATATACTAGTGACCTAATCTAAGAGATTTGTGGATCATATCACAATCTTATTACCGTTCGTTACGAATTTCTTGTTAATTTCATATCTTACTTACTACCTTCGTCAACGTCTAAGTCATACAACCAATATATGCTTAAAACGTTCACCTGAAGCGAATACGATTCATGAGGATCGTTTACGTATTTTACGTTCACGTTGCTCGTCTTTTAATCTTTCATCCAACCTTTACTTAAGGTTTTAATCACTCTTCTTCATGATCTATTACATGAACATCACGTTCATCGTTCTCTCATGATGTCTAAGTCATATTATTCATTGTATGATAAGACCGATCGTTCATCGCAATTACGTTGCGTTTACAGCGTTTATATGCGTTACACTTAACTTTCATTACGGCTTTATAACATTGAAATGTTATAAGTTACCATTATTACCAAACGTTCAAGGAACTACAACCTTTGTAATTCCAAACGTTCACTTAACGCGAATACGGTTCCCAGATTTCGGTTTCATATTTTGCGTTTACATTCTTTATCTTTTAATCTCATTAATTCTTTCTATTCAACATTTACTAAAGGTTTAAATCACTTGTTTAAGTGTTACATTATGTGAACTTTATGTTCATTATTATCCCGTACACGTTCCCCAAGAATTGAGCAGTTAAAAGCTCATTTATGGGCTTTACCTCCTTGGCGTTCTTGACACCAGATCCCTTTATTTATTTTTACTTAGCGGCCGCAGTCATGAAGTTAACGAACACGGCTCCATTTCGGCGCTCAACGCCGCAATCCTAGTACATTACGGCATCATGGCGGCCGCTTACATTTCCCGTTTTTCGGAAAACTTTTCTAAGTGTTCTTCCTCATACGAATCGCCTATTTTGTAATCTCGTAACTTATTCGTTATAACGCAAAACGAGGTCGTTTCAAAGCCATTTTCTTCCTCTCATTACGTACTTTAATTTCCCCCAAATAAAATTTTATTTTGAATCTGTTAACTAGCATTAATCTTAGCCTGAAAGTCCTCCCTTGCTAAGTTTTTCAACTTTGCGTTAAATATTCGTTCGTCCATAATACGTTCATTCTTGAGTTCACGACTCACGTTTTCTACATTTTCTTACATTATTATGTTATCCTACTCATTCGGGTTCATTAGCTTAATTTCTATATTCGTTTCGTCTTTTATGAAATTTCGCCATAACTTCGTTATTAGCTAATTTCAATCCATTCTTCATGAACCGTTCTCTTATTCCTAACAAAGCAATAAACAAATAACTTATACGCGATGGTTTTAAACTTGCACATCAACAATAAGTTCTAATTACGATAGTTTTTAATTTGTCCATCAACAACGTTATTCGCTTGTTCTTCGTGTTCTTCGTTCGTTCTTCATTTTTAATTGATATTTTGATTACGATTTCACTTTTTCTTGGATTTTAGTGTTTAAAAACACCAATCCTTACTTATTTTACCAAATCATTCACATGATTCATTCGGATCGTTCAAATTCATCAAGCAAATCATAGTTCCTATAAAAGCTTTTAAGAAATTCTTATAACTAAACTTCTAATTCTTATTTCTTTATTTTTTTTATGATTTCAACCATATAAAAATCATTATTAACATCTTTTACTTCAATTTTCATTAAGCTATATGATTCCATATAAAAACTTAAAGAAAATTTAGATTATACTAGGTTTTAGAATTACCTTTCTTCTTTAATCATCTTCCATTGGACAAAACTAGCCCGAAAAAGCTTGTTGTCGGGCTAGTTTTTCCACTTTCTTTTTGTGACGCCCCCAAAATAGGTATACACAACCCATTCTGAGTCGCCAAATACATGGTACAGAATTCAAATACAAACTTAATTATACAACTGTAATTTAAAATACGACAAAACATAAGCTAAGAGTTTTAACACGAATATTGTCTCGTAGACAATATCCAAACTCAACTGGAGTCCTCATTACAATTATTATCACACTATTTTATAAAATAGTGAGGACTACTACAGCCACCATCTCGGACCGTCACTCACTTCCCCGACTAGTCCCGGCTATGTTCTCATTTCCTGAAGAAAATAATGAAAACAAAAGGTGAGCACAACTAGCCCAGTAAACAATATTATGACTAAGATAATGCAGAATAAATTATCGTTAGCCTTCAACAGTGTAAAACTGATAGAATACAATAGACAACAAGTTTAACTGCAGCGGAACAAGCAATTCTTTAGAAGAGTCAAGTAGCGCAAGATATCTAATATCTTCTATGATTTAAAAGTTCATCATCAATATTTTATCGTTGTAACACAGCTCAATAAATAATCCACATCATAGAATTATCCATGCACTACGGGCCAAGGATATTCGTTAGTATCGCAACCACGAATTTTTCATGCACTACGGGCCAATGATATTCGTTATTATCACCAATGGTCATGATGATGCCAACAACTGTCCATCAATGCACTGCGGGCCAATGAGGACTTTTACCACATCATTTGTAACATTACAGATAATGATTATTGTGACGCCCCCAAAATAGGTATACACCACCCATTCTGAGTCACCAAATAAATGGTACAAAATTTAAATACAAACTTAATTATACAACTATCGTGTAACATAAGTTGAGAGCTTTAACACGAATATTTCCTCATAGACAATATCCAAACTCAAATGGAGTCCTCATTACAATTATTAGAACACTATTTTATAAAATAATGAGGACTACTATAGCCACTATCTTGGACTGTCACTCCATTCCCCGACTAGTTTCAGCTATATTCTCATTTCCTAAAGAGAACAAAGAAAGCAAAGGGTGAGCTCAACTAGCCTAGTAAAGAATATTATGACTAAGATAATGTAGAATAAATTATCATTAGCCTTCAACAGTGTTAAATTGATAGAATACAATAGACAACAAGTTTAACTGCAGCGGAACAAGCAATCCATTAAAAGAGTAAAGTAGAGCATAATATCTACTATCTTCTATGATTTAAAAGTTCATCATCAATATTTTATCACTATAACACAACTCAATAAATAATCCACATCATCAAATTATCCATGCACTACGGGCCAAGGATATTCGTTAGTATCACATCCATGAAGTATCCATGCATTATGGGCCAAGGATATTCATTATTATCACATACACGAATTATCCAAGCACTATGGGCCAAGGATATTCGTTAGTATCACTAGTGGTCATGACCATGCCAACAACTGTCTATCAATGCACTATGGGCCAATGAGGACTTTTACCATATCATTTGTAACATTACAGATCATGATTATACCGATACACAATTCCTGGTCATAATCATACCAATTCAACAGTCCATTTATGCACTACGGGCCAAAGATGACAATGATATAAGCATCAATCAAACGAAATCAAGGATAAATATTAAAAAAAAATTAATTTATCCAGAGTTTAAAAATGTCCAAATTGTCTACATGATAACTGCTTTGTGGAGTAAAATTCAAGAATAATATTCATGTATCAAAAATAATTTGGAAAGAAAAGAAATCAATTTTTATCGTGAATAGTACCCTGGGTGAATAGTGTTGGGAGAATGCATATTATGATTTGATGTTTAAATGTATATGCTCATGATTATTTGTAAAGTCCTTTAAGGAATATATGTACAAGGACTTAGTGATAGATCAAGTTTGTTAGGTTGATCTAAGCTCTTAACGTGTATCATTCTGTAATTGAATGTATAAATAGAAAGATCAAAGTTGTTAAGTTGATCCTGAGATGTAATAGATAGGCTTCGAAGAATTCGTAGTATATAAATCTGATCAACATTGCAGAAGTCAAGGGAGAAACGTAGAGCTTCAAAGATTGTAGTGTGCAAAGATTTAAGAGAAATCATAGTGCTCTCGGCTGATAGCATCAGACCAGGCACCAAGGCGACAAGTCACCACGATCTGAATCATAGAGTACCACGATCTGAATCTTAGAGTACCACGATCTGTATCGTAGAGTATCATCTGTCTTGTGTCAGAAACATCAAGCCTCATGATCTGTGTGGAGACAGACTTCAACATATGAGGAATGGATTCTAAACATTGCAGTACTCACCAGTCCCAAAGTCATAAGAAATATCCTTAGTATGCAACAAAAAAGCGTATTGAAGAAGCAAAGGAAAGTACCATTGTTAAGGGGGGAAACACCTTTTCAGGTGTTAGGTGAAAGCAACTAATGTGTTAGTGGGCCAAAATGCACCCGATTCGAAGATGTGAAAAACAGTCTCCATCAAAGACGTAAAGGTCAAACACATTTAATGCTTCAACGGATGGATCCAACGGATAGTTTTCAAGATCACATATATGCAAATCAAGCAGATGAGAGAGATAAGCAAGCATTGAACAAAAATCGTGAAGAACTCTCAAAGCTCAACTCTACGATCAGAGAAATAGAAAAGCTTGCTCAGCTACTTAGTTCTTTCGAACAAGTGCTTAAACAGCAAATGAGTAGCAACCATCAAGAACTCAACATCTACCAATCAACTAAAGAAAAGTACCAAGTCTGCTGGACTTGAAGAGTTCTAAGTGAACTGTAAGAGAGCCAAGTCTGTTGGACTTGAAGAGTTCAAGAGTGAACTAAGAAGTTCCTGGATGTTGGTCAGAAGGAATCAATGTGATTCGAGTTGTAAAAGACATCCTTAGTGGATTTCCTACTCGAGGAGTAGAAGAGTGGACTGGGAGCTTTAAGTGCTCTGAACCACTTAAAACGACTGTGTCTTTTACTTTCATACGATAACTACTATATCTACCATAACTGTTATAACTGCCTCACTCTCATAACTTCACTACTTCGTAAAGGAGATTAAAACAAACATTAATTCCGCTAAGTTTTAATCATCATCAACGAACAAGTTTAAAACGATAAGATTTTTTAAATATCTATTCAACCCCCCTCCCCCCTTCTAGATAACTATTATGCCAACTAGGAACTAACAATTGGTATCAAAGCAGGTTCTATTTTACAGCTTACAAGCTTTAGTAGATCCAATGGCACACGCACCAAGCGAATCAAGGACTGGAGGAGGCAGCAAGCCACCAATGTGCAACAAGGATATATTTACAAACTGGAGTGTCAGGATGCAAGCATACATGGACTCAATAGATGAAGATCTATTTGGGACTATTTAGAATGGGCCCTATATTCCAACAAAGCTTGCACCAACCACTGACGATCCAAATAGAATACAAATCAAAGTCAAAGAAGAGTGGACAGACAACGAAAAGAGAGCTGTCCAACTGGACAAGAAGGCCAAGAACATCTTGTTTCAATCCTTAAAAGATGATTTTCTTGAAAACATTGTCAATAGCAAAACAGCGAAGGAGGTTTGGCAAGCACTGCTCATCATGCACGAAGGAACGGAAGAAGTAAGAGAAAACAAACAATCACTCCTGACACAGCAGTATGAGATGTTTGCTCATGTTCAAGGAGAAAACGTAACTGCCTCCTATGAGAGATTCAACGTTCTACTCAACTCTCTACGAGCATATGGGAAGATCTATCCAAACAAAGATCTGATCATAAAGTTCATGAGAGCTCTACCGACAAGGTGGGATGCCAAAACCACTGCTATAAGAGAGTCAAAGAATCTTCACGAGATGACAGTTCAACAGCTATATGGCAATCTCATCGACATACTTAACTGAACCGACTCAACGAAATGAAACCCTATCGAAAGGAAGAAAGAAGGATAAGGGTGTTGCTCTCAAGGCAACCGAAGAAGTGCATCTAAGGTCAACACTTTGAGATTGACTCGACGATTATGATGAAGACGATGATGAAGACTTTTTATCTTTGGTAAAAAGACTAAGAAGGTTCATGCGTCAAAGCAAAACCAAAGAAACCAAAGAAGGTCGTGAATTACAAAGATCGAGAGCAAATGAATGACCTATGCTACAATCGCAAGAAGCTCTGACCACTTCATTGCCAATCGCAACAAACCTCTCGAGAGAAAGAACTAAAGAAGAAATCACATGCAAAGAAGGAATACAAAGGCAAGAAAAGGCCTCAGAAGAGAGACAAAGGCCTGGTAGCTGGAGGATCGTGGAGTGATTCAGACAAT
Organism: Panax ginseng; assembly: GCA_020205605.1. Lineage (NCBI taxonomy): Eukaryota > Viridiplantae > Streptophyta > Magnoliopsida > Apiales > Araliaceae > Panax > Panax ginseng. The sequence continues at coordinate 17,990,100 of CM035147.1, read as the reverse complement.
GACTCCAATCCTAATTCTGGAGATGATGAAGAACCACAAATGGATAATCTGTGCCTAATGGCCAAACATGCAAAGGACAAACAAAATTCCAACATACATGATGTAAGTCTCGATGAGGTATTTGACTTTAACTCTCTTGATGTAGACATAAATGATTTAAGAACTGCACTGCATGGCATAACCACTGATCTATATCAATACATGAAGTGGTTCAGAGTTTTGTCTAAGGATCATTCACTTCTTCAAGAGGAGAAGAAGAAAGTTCAAGAAGAGCTTGAAACAGCCCTTCTAAGTACTAACCTTCTCTCCAAGCTTGAGGTTGAGAATGAGATCTTAAAACAGACAAATAAACTCAATACACAAAGAGAGTCTAATCTAACCTCTAAAATTGAGGAACTAGAAAAGACTATCTCTACATAGAACAAATCCTCATCATCCATGGACTCCCTGCTCTCTAGTCAGAGAAGTACATTCGACAGAATAGGCTTAGGCTTTGGGGAATCCATCTTAGAGCCATGTGTGGAAAAGACAAAGGAAACTAGCACTAGTAATGCCTCAAGTTTTAGTAGAAGCATTACCTTTGTGAAATCCTCACAGAAGGAAAAACCAGTTCAACCTTGTTCTACTGTTTTCATTCATACTCAAAGGAGTAAAGGATCTCATGCTGGCCTGGGCTTCATAAAAGAGAAGAGTAACCTAACCTCTACTAACCAACCTCAAAGAATCGTAGAGTCAAGTAAGACCAACTCTATGAATCAACTTGGAAGGTACAGTAGAGGTAAGGCACACTCATCACTATTTATGAAACCTAAGGACACGTGGAAGAATGAGAATCAGTTTAACAGAAGGATAACTAAAGAACCACACAAGTCCAAATGGAGGATGAATTATCATACACACACAGGCATACATCATACTAGATGTTTTACATGCAATAAATTTGGTCACAAGGCTGTCAAGTGCTATTATAATTCCATGCATGTGAGACCCAAGATCAAACAAATTTGGGTCCCCAAGGGCACTAACAAAATAGGACCCATGAAAATATGGGTACCAAAGTGAAGGTTAAACTTTATGACAGGAAAATAGCTCCACGATCACAACCTGGTATCTGGACAGTGGATGCTCAAGGCACATGACAAGGAACAAAGCCCTCCTATCTAACTACGTAGAAAAGGAGGGTCCCTCAGTCATCTTTGGAGACAACAGCTCAGGCCAGACAAGAGGATACGGCTCTGCTGGCAATGGTGCAGTATCTTTCAGCAAAGTAGCATATGTGGAAGGTCTCCAACACAACCTTCTAAGCATCAGCTAACTCTGCGACAAGGGTCACCAAGTAACATTCCTCAACAACCAGTGTCAAGTCAGAGATCAGAAGACTTCTACTGTAAAGCTAACCAGGACAAGAGAAGGAAATGTCTACACAGTGAATCTTGGTCAACTAAGCTCAGACGAGACAATATGTTTTTTGGCAAAAGCATCTGAATAAATAAGCTGGCTATGGCATAGACGATTGTCCCACTTAAACTTCAAAAGCATGTCCAAACTGGCATCAAAAGATCTCGTTGCTGGCCTACCTAAGTTCATCTTCGTAAAAGAAAGGCCATGCAATGCCTGTCAGCTTGGAAAGCAAACCAAAAGTTCATTCAAGAGCAAATTTGCCAACTCTATCGACAAGCCCCCGCAGTTGCTCCACATGGATCTATTTGGGCCAATTCCAACAACTAGTCTTGGAGGAAAAAGATACTCTCTAGTTATAGTCGACGACTACACCAGATTCACATGGGTATTCTTCCTAACCTCAAAGGATGAAACGAGCTCCTAATTAATCAAGATGTTCAGACTGGTGATGAACGAGAAATGAGAGAAAATCAAGGCCATAAGGAGTGATCATGGAAGATAATTCAACTTCTCATAAATGGACCAGTTCTGCACAGACAATGGCATCAGTCATAACTTCTCAGCTCCACGAACTCCTCAACAAAATGGAGTAGCTGAAAGAAAGAACAGAACCTTGATAGAGGCTAGAAGAACTACTAAGAGTAGCGGCTCATCCGCTCACGAATCATTCTCGCGTAAGTCATCAACACTACATGCTACACGCAGAACGCAGGACCATTGATACACTCTCACGATCAAGAAGACACCCTACGAATGTGGAAAGGAAGAAAGCCAAGTGTCAGTTACTTTCATGTTTTCTACCGTACATGCTATATTCTCAATAATGGAAAGCGATTACTGACAAAATTTCATTACCAAGTCGGACGAAGGAATCTTTCCGGATATGCCACGATGGTAAGGCCCTACTGTGGTGTTCAACAAGAAGACACTTTGAATGTTGAAGTCTCGATTCACATCATCTTTGATGAAACGACTTAGACAAAATAGTGCTTTAAGACACTACGACCGATAGAAAGACACTTTCTGAATGAAGTCGTCGAGCTCAACACCACGATCGTAGTGCCAGAAAGTGAAATCGTTGAGCAAGAAAATGAGATCATAGAGAGGTCTATGCAAGACAATGAACCTCCACTTCAAGAAGAAGAAATAGATCTTGAAGAATTAAGACAAGAAGGCATCAGGACAGATGTCCCAACCGAAAACAGATGGGCCAGAGATCACACTCAAGATCTAATCATTGGAGATTCGAGTGCTAGAGTCAAAACAAGAACTGCCACCCAGAATGAATGCTTTTATCTAAGCTTCCTGTCATAAATGGAACCAAAGAAGATAGAGGATGCTATGGAAGACTCCAGTTGGATAGAAGCCATGCAGGAAGAACTCAACCAATTTGAACGAAGCAAAGTATGGAGATTGGTACCAAGACCAAAGAGTCATCCTATCATTAGAACCAAGTGGGTCTTCAGAAACAAAATGGATGAAGATGGAGTTATAACCAGGAACAAGGAAAGATTAGTGGCAAAGGGCTACTCTCAAGAAGAAGGCATTGACTACGATGAGACATTTGCACCTGTTGCCAGACTAGAAGCCATCAGAATCTTCCTTGCCTTTGCTGCTCACATGAAGTTCAAAGTCTTTCAGATGGATGCCAAAAGTGCATTCCTAAATGGAGAACTCCAAGAAGAAGTCTATGTAGAGCAACCTCCAGGTTTCATCAATCCATCTCTTTCCAATTATGTTTATAGATTAGACAAAGCCTTATATGGTCTTAAACAAGCACCTAGAGCATGGTATGAAAGACTAACTAACTTCTTGATTGAAAATGGGTTCACTAGAGGTAAAGTAGATACCACATTATTTCTTAGAAAGCATAAAGACAAAGTCTTATTGGTTCAAATATATGTTGATGATATTATTTTTAGTTCTACTGACGAAAAGTTATGCAAGAGATTCTCCAAGCTAATGCAGAGCAAGTTTGAAATGAGCATGATTGGTGAGTTGAATTTCTTCCTTGGACTGCAATTAAAGAAGACTGATGAAGGAATCTTCATAAACTAAGCCAAGTACATCAAAGACCTACTCAAGAAGTATGGCATGGAATCAGCCTCTCCCATGAAAACCCCAATTGCTACTGCAACCAAACTTGACAAAGATGAAAAAGGTAAAAATATTGATATAACTCAATACAGAGGTATGATAGGCTTTCTTTTATATCTAATCGCCAAGAGACCGGACATAATGTTTGCAACATGCATATGTCTGCTAGATTTCGAGCTAACCTAAAAGAATCTCATTTATCTCATTGTAAAGAGGATTTTCGGTATCTCAAGGGTACACCTTACTTGGGGCTTTGGTACCCCAAGGAATCCTCATTTGAACTAACAGGATACAAAGATGCTAATTTTGCAGGCTGCAAAATAGATAAAAAGAGTACCAGTGGCACCTGTCAATTGCTAGGAAACAGACTTGTGTCCTGGTTTAGCAAAAAGCAAAACTCAAAGTCTCACTTCAACTGCGGGTTTTAAATACATTGATGCTAGTAGTCACAGTACATGAGATCCTATGGATGAAAAATCAAATTTAGTTGATTATGGGTTTGATTTCAAATCCATTCCCATTCACTGTGATAACACAAGTGCCATAGCAATAACTCATAATCCTGTTATGCATTCTAGGACTAAGCATATAGAAATAAGGTATCACTTCATTAGGGATCATGTGCAAAATGGAACTATATCTTTACAATATAGTTGGACAGGCTCGACGATCGTAGCTCAGACACGACGATTGCTAGACACACTCGATGATCGTAGCTCAGACACAACGATCACAAAACTACCTCAACGATCGTAGTCCTCCCTAAGAACACATCAGCTCTACAGGAGCCAAGGGCAAATCAGTACAATCCTTATCAGTCAAACTCGTAGAGCCAAGCAAAAGTCAAAACCTGTCCCACTAAGCAAAAAGGAGAGAGAGAAGTTACAAGTACAAATTGAAATCGTCTTTTTTGAAATCAGAAGTTCAAAAGATTATCTCTCTCATCCTCTCTCAAAGCAGAAACTTTAAATCAAAAGAAAACTCAGTCAAATCACACTTCTAGCAAGAAAATCAATGGTGGCTTCCAGTGTTATCTCTGGCTACAAACTCTATTTTGATGAGTTCAAAACAGCTGAACCCAAATTTCATAAGACTCTGGTGCTATTAAAGAAGGCGGGTCTCGAAGAAGCTTTGGGCACAGACACATTGATCTATCCCAAGCTAGTGAAAGAATTCTACAGGAATGGTGTGTTTAAAAACGACACCATCACTACGAGAGTAAAGGAAGTGGAAATCAGTCTGAAAGCCGAAGACATCAATCTCGCCCTAGGTCTCAAATCTGAAGGGCATCCGTTCATAGATAGCATGGGCTTCCAAGAGGGACTTAAAAGAATGCATCACAAGAAACTCCCCTCTATGAAAGGATACAAGAAGAAGGAGTTCCCACAGAGGTATGAATTTCTAGCTGATATTATTGGAAAATGTATATGTTGCAAGAGCTCAGGTCATGACTCTGTGAATGAAGTACAACTCAAGCTCATGACTGCCATGTGTTATGGAATACAACTCAACTATGGAGCCCTATTGCTCGAATGGATTGGAAAGTGGATCACCAACTCAAAGAAGTCAAAATGCCCTCAAAAGATGCTCTACGAGCGATTCATAAGTATCATTCTACAGTCTGCTCTGGGTGACAAAATTGGGGACGAAGAAGGAGAAGCTATCAACCCAAATAGACGAATGACCAAGCAAATGTTTGAGAATTGGAAAAGGAACCCAGCTGAGTATGTACGCATGATGACCGAGTTCAGTGGAAGAACTGGTGATCTGAAGGATTCAGGCCTTCCAGGAAATATGTCTGTTGTCAAGGAAATCGAAGAAGAAAAAGAAACAAATAAAGGAGAACCCTCTGTCGTTATCAGAAAAAAGCAAGGGCAAGAGGAAGCTTAAGGCTAGAATGGTAGAAGAACCCCAAGGATCCACAACTGATAAACCAGTAGAGTCCTCTGTCATTGAGACTCTAAGGATCCTGAGAAAGAAGCAACAGTAGGCTGAGGCTAAAGAAGATAGAGCCACCATATCTCAGATGCTGAAGAAGAATAAAATCAGCCACAAACCCAAAAAGCCATCCATCTCTTCAATAGTAGAGTCTCTACTGATCGTAGACGCTAGACCAAACACATCAGGCAAGGAAGTAGCTGCATCAAAAAGTTTGGTTGATCAACATGACAAAATTGAAATTCAAGAAAGTCCTGAGGCTGTGGCTCAGCCTAGAAAATCAAGAAGAAAGCTGGTCAAGAAATACATCCTTAAGAATGAAAAAGTGCTCAAGAAGGAAGACAAGAGCATGGTTGCCAAAGAGGAACTGTCCAAAGCAAGTCAAGAGGACAATGCTCCAGCTGAGGGGGAGATCCCTGAGATTCTCATGATAGAGAATACACCAGCTGAGGGGGAGATCCCTGAGATTCTCATGATAGAGAATACACCAGCTGAGGGGGAGATGCTTGAAGCTCTAGAAAATGCTCCAGCTGAGGGGGAGTTTTTGAGCTTACAAGAAGATGATCAAGTTGAGGGGGAGCCTCATGATATATCCATGGCAGAAGAAGAGGTCCCTGCCAGAAATGAAGAAGAATCAGTGCAAGAACATCAAGAGGCCATTGAGATAATGGAATCCTCCAACGAGAACAGAGAAGTGGAAGAAGATGATGATGACCTTGAGATCACTGGTGTGGGCAAAGATGGGTATAGAAGCTATCTCTACAATTGGATGTTCTCTTACCTACCCATGATGCCATATCATCAAGCCCAAATCCTAAACTCTTGGAACCACATGTTCTGGAGCTTCAAAGAGTATCCGGCCATCTCAGTACTAGCTCATGGATTCCCAGGAAGATTCAACTTTGCCAAGAAGTTACTCACAAACAACTCTTCCTCAAAGTATAAACCTGAGGTAATGTCTATCCCAACCCTCTTCAGAGTTAATCACTTGCCATCATCCTCATTTAGCCAATTTTATGAATTCCCACGATGGTTGGAAGTTATACTTCATCCACTAAATCAATTTTCAGTTGCAGGATCCCAAAATTCTGTAACTAAGGAACCAAATGCAGTCAACTTCATAATGCTCCCACAAACTATCATCTCTACGATCACGGACTCTAGTCTCATTGCAGAGTCTCCACCTCAAATCGTAGAGTCACCAAACTCAAACATCCAAACCTAGGCCCTTTCATCAGATATTCCATCCTCATCCTCCAATGAATATTTTAGCCTTGATCTTGCCCTCTACTCCCTGCGAGATCAATCCCAGAAAACATCCCCTCCATTAAACAATCCTCAACCCAGTGATCCACTCACAAATCTGCCCAAAAAAGATGACTTGAAGGAAGTATCCAAGAACATGGTCAAGAACATCGATGACAGCCTAGAAACTCACTTAGAACTCATTCATCTCCGGCTGAATCAAATGATCACTGCTGTAAATAATCTCCCCGGCACTCTGAACACTGAGCTTACAAAGAAGCTGAGGGAAATTATTAAGGAAATTCTTTAAAGCATGAAGGACAGAGATGAGATTCACTTCCGGATAGCCACCAATCAAAGAGAGCTTGTTCTTGAAATGCAGAAATCTCAAGAAGCCCAAAATAACCTTATGCTGGAGAACATCATCAACCTAAAAGCTTCAGTCAAAGAATTTCAGAAAGCCTATGTAAACCAGGAACAGTAAACTGACATTGTTCTCACTGCCCTCCGAAACAAAGAAGCTAGATCTGAAGCCCTGATCAAGGAAAGTCGAGAGGACATTGCTCAAACACAAAGCCAACTAAACGAGCTTGTCCAAGGAGTAAATTGACTTTCTGTAGACATTCAAACCCTTGATGCTGACATAAAGGGAGAGAATAAAGGGAAAGGAGTTCAAGGAGGCCAGGGAGGCAAGGGCAGAGGCAGAGGAGGTCAAGAAAGTCAGGGAAGAGGCAAAGGACAATTTCATACTCAAGCGTCAAGAAGCCCTCCTGCAAGACAATTCCACCAACAGACTCCACGATCAAGCAATCAGACTCAATGATCTGATCAGCAGGAAGTCTTGATGGCTCAGCGAATAAGGAGTCAAGGGCCAGCTACCAGCTCATAAAATGTGACCACCACAGGCCTAAGAATGTCAATTGGAGATCCTGCATTCATGAATAGGCATGATCACAACCTAAGGATAAGACCAAGTGAACTGGAAGAGATAGCCAGAAGGGATGAAGCAAACAGGAGAAGAAGGGTTGAGGAGTATGCCAATCCTCCACGCAAAAGACCAAAAAAATAGAGATAAGTAAATGTTTAAATTCTTATTGATGTAAAGCTAAATAGTAATACTCTTCAATCATCAATAAATTCATGCTTATTCTCTAGAAATTTTAGCCGATCACTGAAATACTAAGTCATGTTTAAATTTCCTGCGAATGCATCTAGAAACTAATAATCATGACAACAAATCTACTTGGTTATGTCAACATCAAATAGGAGGAGATTTTTGGGAGAATGCATATTATGATTTGAAGTTTTAATGTATATGCTCATGATTATTTGTAAAGTCCTTCAAGGAATATATGTACAAGGACTTAGTGATAGATCAAGTTTGTTAGGTTGATCTAAAAGCTCTTAACGTGTATCATTCTGTAATTGAATGTGTAGATAGAAAGATCAAAGATGTTAAGTTGATCTTGAGATGTAATAGATAGGCTTTGAAGAATTCGTAGTATATAAATTTGATCAACATTGCAGAAGTCAAGGAAAAACGTAGAGCTTCAAAGATCATAGTGTGCCTGCCTTGAAGGGCCTCTTCGGAAATCATAGAGTGGTCCCAACTTTTGCCGAGCCAACTCAGAGATCGTAGTGTGCTCTCGGAAACTTAGAGTTTACAACTCAAGCAAGCGAAGATCGTAGTGTGCAAAGATTTAAGAGAAATCATAGTACTCTCAGCTGATAGCATCAGACCAGGCACCAAGGCGACAAGTCACCACGATCTAAATCGTAGAGTACCACGATCTGAATCGTAGAGTACCACGATTTGTATCATAGAGTATCATCTGTCTTGTGTCAGAAACATCAAGCCTCATGATCTGTGTGGAGACAGACTTCAACATATGAGGAATGGATTCTAAACATTGCAGTACTCACCAGTCCCAAAGTCATAAGAAATATCCTTAGTATGCAACAAAAAAGCGTATTGAAGAAGCAAAGGAAAGTACCATTGTTAAGGGGGGAAACACCTTTTCAGGTGTTAGGTGAGAAAGCAGCTAATGTGTTAGTGGGCCAAAATGCAATTCAGAAGATGTGCAAAACAGTCTCCATCAAAGGACAGAAAGGTCAAACACATTTAATGCTTCAACGGATGGATCCAACGGATAGTTTTCAAGATCACATATATGCAAATCAAGCAGATGAGAGAGAAAAGCAAGCATTGAACAAAAACGTGAAGAACTCTCAAAGCTCAACTCTACGATCAGAGAAATAGAAAAGCTTGCTCAGCTACTTAGTTCTTTCGAACAAGTGCTTAAACAGCAAATGAGTAGCAACCATCAAGAACTCAACATCTACTAATCAACTAAAGAAAAGTACCAAGTCTGCTAGACTTGAAGAGTTCTAAGTGAACTGTAAGAGAGCCAAGTCTGCTGGACTTGAAGAGTTCAAGAGTGAACTAAGAAGTTCCTAGACTGCTGGTCTAGAAGGAATCTATGTGATTCAGAAGTTGTAAAAGACATCCTTAGTGGATTTCCTACTCGAGGAGTAGAAGAGTGGACTAGGAGTTTTAAGTGCTCTGAACCACTTAAAATGACTGTGTCTTTTACTTTCATACGATAACTACTATATCTGCCATAACTGCTATAACTGACTCACTCTCATAACTCCACTACTTCGTAAAGGAGATTAAAACAAACATTAATTTTGCTAAGTTTTAATCATCATCAACGAACAAGTTTAAATCGAAAAGATTTTTAAATATCTATTCAACCCCCTTCTAGAAAACTATTGTGCCAACTAGGAACTAACAAATAGTACCCGGGTGAATAGTATCCCGTGAATAGTACCTCAGCATGAAAAGAACAAAATTTAACAAAAATGTTCAGAAAAATATTCTTGTGAAACGATACTAGATGAAGTGCAAATTTCAAAGATATTCTACTAATTTCAAGGAGTATAGAAGCAATATTTATCAAAATAAGTGTAGAATTCGGAATCTATAACGAAATAATATTACTTACATACTACAGAGTATGGAAGAAAATATTATTTCTTACGAATAGTGAACAAAAGTAACATCCCTTACCTTAAAATGAGAGTGTTTCTGACTGGTATGGCGGGGATATTATTGAAGAAAACTTATACTATTTTCTACACTCAAAGCTTCCTTAAACTCAAAAGAAATACGCTCAATATTATAGAAGAAGAATTCTCTTATTCTGGTGTGATTTTCATTTCTAAACTATGCATCCTATTTATAGGAGAATAACATGATACTATTTGAATTAGAAAATCACGAGTGAACAGTCGACGAAAATCACGGCCGTTCGGCTGAAATTGTTTTGATTTACTATGTTGCACTATGCAGTACTATGCAAGCACTATGCATAATAAAATATAATATAATATATTTTATATAAAAAACAAAACTTATAATATATATATATATATATAACTTATATACATATATATAAGTAATAAAACAAAACTGAGATAACTTTCTACCGACGATTTTGAAAAATGAGTAAGTGGGGGTCAATATAATAAGTTAAATTTATAACTAATACTTCATATATAAAAAACAATCTATTTATCTCAATTAACTTGGCTTTACTGAACACATTTTTAATAACATTTATTCATCATTAATATTATAACTCGCAATATTAACAACCAGCTCATTCCCAGGAAAGAGGGGGCTTTCCGATAAGGATTTCTCCTTATTGGCGCGCAATTAGGTGACCAAACCTCTTTCCTCGACAGAACTTTCTAGACATTGTCAATAATACAAATAATAATATGAATAACTTTGTCGTCTCAATTGTTGATTTAATAATATAAAATATTGTGACAATAATTGAATCAATAATGTGAGATACTATGCAGCAATTACTGTGGCAATAATTGAATAAAACTGTGTGACTTCTCACGTAAACATCAATAATCAAAGATACTGTACAATACAGTGTGCTACTGTGCAACCACATGTATTACTGTACTTTTACCATCGGGTATTTCAACAGTTAACGATAAAACTTTTGTCGTTATTTTTATAAAAATTTATTTATGTCATTTTCTAACTCCGACAGTAATTCCGTTGTGGGGTCCACCAATGATTGTGCGTCGTACGAATATTCCCTGATAAAACGAATATTCCCCGACCAAACAAATATTTTATGACAACTTACTTACTTTGTAAAATTTTGTAAATATTACCCATAACTATAACATTATATCAAATCCACACCTTATTATTCAAAATAACATTTAGAGAAAAATTAATCTTTATTCATAAAAGTTGGGGTCTTACAACCTCCCCTTCTTATAAAATTTCGTCCTCAAAATTAGTGTGCGTACCTGGTATGTCGAAGAGTTGAGGATACCTTGATTTCATTTCAAATTCTAACTCCCAGGTCATTTTTTCAATATTGTGGTTTCTCCACAAAACTTTGACTTGAGGTATAACCTTTGAGTGTAGAATATGTTCCTTCTTATCCAAGATTTTAACATGTACCTTTTTATATGTTAAATCTTCCACTATCTTGTCTGGTTCTAATTCAATAATGTGGTTCGAGTCTTCCACATATTTACGCAACATAGATATGTAAAAAACATTATGAACACGAGACATACTTGGCGGTAAGGCGAGTCTATAGGCCACAGTTCCTACTCGATTGAGGATTTAAAATGGGCCAATGAATCGAGGGTTGTGCTTTCCTCTCTTTCCAAATCTTGTAACTCCTTTCCATGGAGCAACACGTAATAACACATTATCTCCAACATTGAATTCCACGTCCCTTCGATGAAGATCAGCATAACTCTTTTGTCGATCTTGTGAGGTTTTTATACGTTGTCGGATCATTTGAATCTTTTCCGTTGTTATACATACCAATTCTGGTCCCAACACCGTTGCTTCACCCACCTCGTCCTAGTATACTGGAGAACGACACTTTCGTCCATACAACGTTTCGAATGGAGTCATGCCTATACTTGCTTGATAACTGTTGTTGTAAGAGAATTCCACCAATGGCAAGAACTTGTCCTAACTTCCTTTGAAGTCTAGGACACAGAGTCTTAATAGATCTTCAAGAGTTTGAATAGTCCTCCCCGACTGTCCGTCCATCTAAGGATGATATGCTGAACTAAATCATAAATTCATGGACATAGCTTTCTGCAAACTGACCCAAAACCGTGAAGTGAATCTTGAGTCTCGATCAGAAACTATGGATACTGGCATACCATGCAGTCTTATAATCTCATTTATGTATATACGAGCAAGACGTTCAAGTGAATAAGTTTCTCGTATAGGTAATAAATGAGCAGACTTGGTTAATCTATCGACAATGACCCAAATTACATCTATGCCTTGAGAAACCTTGGGAAGACCAGTAACGAAATCCATGGTAATGTGCTCCCACTTCCATTCTGGATTTTCATGTGGTTACAATGGACCTTTTGGCACTTGATGCTCCGCATTGACACGTTGACAAAATAAACACCTTGAGATAAACTCCACTATCTCTTTCTTCATATTGCTCCACCAGAATGTATGTCGAAGATCACGATACATTTTGGTACTTCCAGGATAGATTGCAAACGGTGTGTTGTGTGCCTCCATCATAATTTTATACTTCAAACAGAGTCGTTATGAACACAAAGTCTGGAGTTGACTCGAAGTTATCCTTCTTCATCGATTCTTGCTTCCGGAATAGCACCTTCTAGTACTTTCTTCTTCATACGTATCAGCTCCAGGTCCATAACTTGAGCAGCTTTAACTTTATCGATTAAAGTTGATTCTACTCATATATTTGACATCATCACGTGGGTCCCCAAAGTCTTTAACTCTATCTTCATCCTTTGTAAGTCATAAAAATGGGCAATTGCGTTGACAATATCGCACTCGTACCCGCATATGATCTTTTACTCAACGCGTCAGCTACCATGTTCGCTTTTCCAAGATGGTATTGAATGGTATGATCGTAATCTTTCAACAGCTCGAGCCAACATCGTTGCCGCATGTTGAGTTCCTTTTGGGTGAAGAAATATTTGAGGCTTTTATGATCTGTATAGATCTCCACTATCTCCTCATACAGGTAATGCCTCCAGATTTTAAGTGCAAAAACGACTGCTACCAACTCTAGATCATGAGTAGGATAATTCCTCTCATATTCTTTGAGTTGTCATAAGGCATAGGCTATGACTTTCCCATGTTGCATGAGAACACATCCTAACCCTCTACCTGAAGCATCGATGTACATGACAAATCCCTTTGAACCAGATGGTATTGTCAGAACAAGTGCTGAAATGAGTCTCCTCTTGAGTTCTTGAAAACTCTTCTCACATTCCTCGCTCCAACTGAATTTTGTATCTTTTTGAGTCAGCTGAGTTAATGGAGTAGTGATTCGAGAAAATCCTTCCATGAATCTCCGATAATAACTAGCTAAGCCCAGAAAGCTACGTACTTTGGTTACTGACTTAGGTTGCTCCCAGCTTTGTATTGCTTCAATCTTCGTTGGGTCAAAAGATATTCCGTGATTTGATATCACATGCCCAAGGAATTCTACTTCCTCAAGTCAGAACTCGCATTTCTTCAACTTGGCATATAGATTGTTTTCTAGGAGCTTTTGGAGTATAAACCTCAAGTGTTGCGTATGATCTTCACGACTTTTGGAGTATATAAGTATGTCATCAATAAATACGACCACAAATTAATCCAAATATTCTTTGAATACTCGGTTCATCATATCCATGAAGGCATTAGGAGCATTAGTCAATCCAAAAGACATGACTAGGAATTCGTAATGCTCGTACCGAGTTCTGAAAGCAATCTTTGGAATGTCATCAGTCAAACAGGTCATCAATACGAGGCAACGGGTACCTATTTTTGACGGTGACATGATTCAACTCCCGATAATCAATGCAATGCTGCATACTCCCATCTTTCTTCTTTACGAATAGAACAAGAGAACCCCAAGGAGATGTACTAGAACGAATGAAACTGATGTCTAACAACTCCTGCAGTCGGGTTTTTAACTCCTGAATTTTAATAGGAGCCATTCGATATGGGTTTTTGGAAATGAGTTTTGTACTAGGTTGAAGGTCAATACAAAATTTGATTTCACGCTATGGGGGTAGGCCAGGAAGTTCTTCAGGGAATACGTCAGGAAATTTATTAACAATAGAAATATCATTCAAATTTGACATATTTTTGTTTAAATTTGTGTCATGGGCTAAGAAAGCATGACATCCGTTTTTCAATAAACGAATGGCTTTATGGCTTGATATGACAGTGATTGACTTTAGTGCTTTGGTTGCTTGAATTCGCATAATAGGTTGGTTAGGAATATGAAAGCTAACAACCTTACGAAAATAATCAATTTTAGCAGGATGAGTAGTTAACGTTTCAATCCTTAGAATCACATCAAATGCAAGTATTTTCAAAGGGATAAGATTGACAGGTAATGTGAGGGTGCCGATTTGAATTAAAAAAGATTTACACATAGTGGATGTAATGAAGGTTTCTCCCAACGAAGTTTCAACAGATAAGTCAAAGTCTAATTTCTCTGGAGTCAAATTTAAACGTTGAGCGCAAGTAGGTGAAATAAAAGAATGGGTAGAACTGATATCAAATAAGGTATAGACTTTGCAAAATTTTATGATTAGCTTACCTGATAACTTCATTCGGGTTCCTCGCTTTTAGGGAGGTCACGACAAACGCTCTCCCTTGAACTACCGGCTTTGACTTGTCTGGGATAGCCTTTGGTGTCTCCATCCCAGCTGGAATTTACTTTTCTACACGACAAAATCGGGCTAGGTGACTATAGACACTCGAAATTTTCTTTTCCTGTTACTAACTATGCAAGAGGGCAAAAACGTCTTTTTCACACTCCAGATATAACCCTGGAGGACCACAACATCAATTTTAACCCCGAAGATAACTCTGAATGATCAAGTCTAATGCCCGAAGTCAACCCCGGGAGGTTAAGCCAACCTCAGAGATAACCTTGAGGACATTCAGAGTCAACAGCATGACAACCTCAGAGATAACCCTGAGAAAAGATTGCTACAACTGCGCGAACACCGGAGATAACCCTAGGAGGAGAAAAATGGTCATTTTTGCCAACTCAACTTCACTTCAAATCAAATACACTCATTTTAACTCAAATTGCTTCAAAAGAAGTCCCGCAAGAATCATATCTTAACTTCGGAGTGGAAACTACTCAAAATGGCTCACCGGATTGCCTGACGGAAACTCAGAAATGTTATTTCGATCATGGACCCATCTTCCCAGAATCAAAAAAGGGCAAATCATATGTCATTGTGTATCTCTCAGAAATAGCTTTCTGGAATGGTATGGCACGCTTCCATCGGACTCCCGAATTGAATGTTATGAAGGTCCGAAATAAAAAGACGTTGTCAGAAAGTATACGTGCTTGACCACGAGACCCACATTACCCTGGGTATCTCGGGCAGCCGCAGGTAGACCTGCGGCACCCCCTCTATATATAGAGGGCTTGGGGTGGCCTTATTTGAAAGAGAAATAGCAAGGAAACCCTGTCCAATTTGCTTTGTGCACACTATAAACTAAGTGCTTTCTCATTTCAAACACTTTTGATCTTATATTCTGTCATATTTTACCGGCGGGAGCCTAGTTTTCATCCATTTAAAGTTATTGAAGTCTTCTTTGGCAGTCCACTATAAGCCTCCTTACACACTTTAAAGCCTTTCTCTTCATCTTTCCTCCTTATACTTATATATATATATATATATATATATATATATATATATATATATATATATATATATATTATATATATTTTTATATATGGACTAACATTATCGAGTTATGCCTTGATTGAGCCTAGACTTATGTCTGGAGCATTTATTTGCTTTTATATACTTATATATATGAATGAGCAGTGTGTAGAACTTTGTTCGATGAGCCCAGATTTTACAAATGAGGGCGTTCTTCGCTTTATATATATATATATATATATCAACTGTTGTCGAAATTTGTTCAATAACCCTAGATTTTACATCCAGTGCGCTTATCGCTTTTATATATATATATATATATATATATATATATATATATATATATATATATATATATTTACTTTTTCGTCCACTTTAGAGTTTACTCCGTGGCGGTTGATTGCTTTTACAACTTTATTTATATTCCTGATCCCCCATGGAGGTGCTTCGTGGTGGCTGATCATGTCTGTATATATATATTTACAGCTTTTATATATATAACTGCTGACTGCTTTCATATCAATTGCAGCATCATGTGAGCCTATGAATAATGTGATCACAGATTCAGTCTACTGGATCTAGATTCGGTTCCCGTGATGGACATTTTTAGCTGTAAACAGCTTGTAAATTTATTCACGGTGTTTGGACTTCCTGATATGGTTTTCATGCCCACGAGGAGTTCGACACTGCTTTATACATTATTTTCTCGAAGATGCTTCGCATCTTGAAATTAAAAGCAATCAAGCCGAACACTTAATAAAAACGGAAGTGTAAAAGGTCTCAATTACTATTGAGTACAAGGGTTTGAAAAACCTTTTTCTTACAAAACATCACTGCCATATCTTGTTTAAAACTGAATTTTTACACAAATTCAAACCCTGTGTATATAGGTGTGAATGAGGCCTCGCACTACTTCCATATAAATAGCACATTGACCTACACACACATATTCATATAACAGTTTTTGAAAAGTGGCGGTCACCATGGTAACACGGATGTCGGGGGCCGGGGGGTGCCTAACACCTTCCCTCCGCATAATCAAGCCCCCAGACCCTAAATGAATCTCGGTTTCATAGACCCGTTTAGCAGTGTCACATCACTAGGTCAATGGGCAAACCTTTTCTCGGTTGTGTTGGTACAAATATATAAAAAACCAACTAGCGACTCTTACAGTCCAATCGTTGACATATAAATGTCGGACCTTTTCACAACTTGTTTTTTCAAACAAATCTCACCTAACATGAGAACACAAAAGAACAAGAACAGAAAGGGACAAATAAAAATCCAGACGTTGACAGGTGGCAACTCTATTGGGGACTCCAGTAAGAGGGCTTAAGCCGCTATTACAATCTTTTCAAAACTGTTATATGCTTGTGTGTGGATGTTGCATTTACATTTATGATGAATGTGTATGAATGCATGCATATATTTTATCACTTTAATGCTTTACACTATATCTGCTTGTGATATTAGTGCTACGTACATGTCATCATTTTCATAAACGGTGAGACACGTTGTATGTGAATGTATGTTGTGTGGTTCCTCCATCAGGAGGCTATCCTGTCGGTGTTTGATTACTGGACTCATAGGAACACTAATTCCAAGGAGGCTCAGGAAAGGCACCACCAAAATTCGCTCCAGTTGAAAGACCGGATTAACTTCCCGTCGAGTAAATTGCAATGATTTGGGAACCTTCATGCCAAAAATCCGCGAGAGTAGCCTAAGATAGGTCAGTCTCTGATAAACCAAACGCGAAGGAAAGTTTCTTCATATTTTCCCATTTCAATTACTTGTAATTTCATTTCCATGTCAATCTCAATGTAATGGAAAAATATGAATGAATGTGTACATGCATTCCCTTTTATCTAGCATGCTATCTTGTCATACAAACAACTGACATCCGTTTTGAAGGATAAAACTCCTAAAACGAACACATCACATAGCATATAATATTTCCACATTCCCTAAGACTAAAATACGTAAGTCTTTTTGTAGGGAAGTAATCGGTCCCGTTACCCATTTAAAGTCCAAAAAGGCATTAAGCCCACAATCAGACATGGATAAAAGTGCCCAGCCTGATCCTACTCCTGTCTCTTGCGAGGAGTTCGAAAGATTAAGCTATCAAATTATAGAGTTGGTTGTTATGTTCAAAGAACTACACCAATCTACTTGGGGTCCACAAATACCCCTCCACAAAGAATCCTCTGCACATGGAGAAATCTGGGGCCAAACAATGCCTACTCAACCAGAGTCATCCACACCAGGGGGCAGTCAAGGTATTGGAAAAAAGATGCAAACCCAGATACATAAACCTCATTCCAATAAAGAAATCACAAATCTCAGGGATGATCGAGAAACTGGGGATATAAGAAAGAAAGTCCAACAAATGGAGGAAACCATCCGGTCAATCAAAGGGACTTTGGAAATTATGGGAGTGTCACCTATTCAGGATCTCTCAGATATTCCTGGGGCTCGATACCCTACCAAATTTAAAGTCCCAGAGTTTAACAAGTACAATGGGGCAGGCGATCCCTATACGCACCTAAAAGTGTACATTAGCGAACTTGGGGTCTTATGCTGAAGATGAAAGCCTCAGAATGCAACTTTTTCAAAAGAGTCTCACTAGAGAGGCTAAAGCCTGGTATGCCCGACTTGGTAATGCCAAAATCCACAACTGGAAAGAATTGGCCCGTGCCTTTCTAAATCAGTACAGTTTTCAGTCACAAATGGTGCCGGATCGATACCAAGTGACTAAAGTCAAAAAGCAAAGTACTTAATCTTTCTGAGAATATGCCCAAATGTGGAGACATCTAGCAACGCAAGTCATTCCATCAATGACAGAAACTGAGATGGTAATGACATTTATTGACATCCAAGAGGCTCCGTACTACGAGAGGATCCTAGCAGGCATAGGAAGCCATTCTCAAAAATGATCAAACACGGCGAAATGGCAAAGATGGGCCTGAAGGCAGGCAAGATTAAAAACTTCACTGCCTTGGAAGCAGTCGCCAAGTATATACAAACTGGCAAGTATGCGAGCGATCCCAAGGGTGTACCCAATAAAGGCATTGAAGATGTATCCCTTATTGTACAGGGGCAAGCTAGGAGACCAACTTACAGTCCCCCTATTTAGAAAATGCAAGACAATCTGCCATCTCAACAACAGGCTGCATTCAACCAATGCCCAGACAAGAAAAGAAAATTTGAAAGAAAGGAAAATCAGGTATTCACTCCACTGGGCGATTCCCTTGAACATGTATTGGCGATATTAATGGATCACAAGAAAATTACTGAATTGGCCCCACCTCTGGAACTAGGGAGCAAAAGATACAGTCCAAGCCAAAGATATGTTTACCACTCAAGGTCTCCAGGACATGATACACAAGATTGTTGGTTCTTAAAGCATAAAATTCAAAATCTGATCGAACGTGGCAGTATTGTGGTCCAACAACCTGACCAACA
This sequence comes from Panax ginseng, assembly GCA_020205605.1. NCBI lineage: Eukaryota > Viridiplantae > Streptophyta > Magnoliopsida > Apiales > Araliaceae > Panax > Panax ginseng. The sequence goes on along the minus strand of CM035147.1, from coordinate 17,971,215 downwards.
AAATGTCAACACCAACCTTCCGGTACAGCATGATACGGAGGAAGTAAACATGATCGAATTCAGAAGCGGTACCGAATATATCCAATTCGTAAATGCATACGAAGGATAGAAGAATACCCCCAAAGGCACAGATCAAATGTCCTAAAGTGGGAAAACTCGGAGGAGGGTATGATAGTAATGCAAAAATTAGAGACAATCCAGAATCAAGTAAATCTGCTAGCTAAGCTAATAGTGCGCCAACATCAAGATACGAGACAGTTTTTCACTCAACTATCAGAAGGCCAAGAAAAGGGGGATGATAAAATTGCTAGAAGATCTCGCCAACGAAAAAATCGCTCGGGGGAATGCGAATTCTCAAAGAAGAAAGATCAAACAACCTTCACAAGAGTCCGAAAATTCACCCCTTTGAACAAATCAAATGAAGAAATGTTACGCGTTCTGATATGCGAAGGAAAGATTACTGAGTTGCTGCCTCCTATAAATCCCAAGATAAAGAGTTATGATTCCACCAAGATATGTCTCTACCATTCTAACTAACTTGGACATGCGACTGAGGAATGATGGTCTTTGCGACATAAAATCCAGGATCTCATTGAAAATGGAGAGCTGGAGATAGAATTTCCCATGACCAAAAAAGGGGAAAAGGAAATAAAAAGCTTAAGATGTCCACTCGAGACAGACAGTTCAAATGAGGTAAAGGCTATGAGCGATAATCCTGGCAGTACACAAGATGGAATGACCCTAATGCAGAAAATGACAGAGGAGACAAGGGAATCCCCGAAGGAGATTCCTTCGCTAACATCCAATATCCTGTAGTCCAAAGGTAGCAACCATATTCTAGATCTTATAACCTTGGATGATGCGGAGGAAATACTAATCCTTTCCAAGGAAGAAAATGCTAAAAAGGAAAGTTCCTTGCAAGAAATACGGCAACAGTTCGAGGGAGATTTCATGGTTGAATCCTCTCAAGCCCAAGAAAAAGGTGGAGGAACAAATGAAGGAAAAGGTGGTGAGGTTATCGGGGAAACCAACTCATTAAAGAATCAGGATTTCATACCTTTTTGCGATGTGTCCAGTTCAAGCGTCCCTGAGGAATGTATTGAATCAGGAAGCGATCAAGTTATGGCCATAAGTGAAGACATTCAGAACCAAGACGTAACCTCTGTCGCGAGCCTTGAAGGCAACATAACCATTAACAACTGGACTATCAGGCCTCAACTAGCCAAGAAGATGTAGATCCAGGGGATAAAGTTGCGGGCTTCAAAAGATGCTGGGATGATATCACTTTCTTCATAGTATGCCTTTTATTTTCCATGCATATAAGTATTGAAAAGGAAAAAAAAGAAAAAAAAAGAAGAAAAAAGAAGAAAAAATCAAATCGGTCGGGGTTTCACTCATCATCCCACCGAACTACGAAAAGACCCGATCTCCTCTTCAATAGAGTGCGTAAAGCGACCATCAATGAAAGCGATCAAACCAAACAAAAACCCAAAAAACCCCAAACAAACACTTCTCAAACAAAAACCCAAATAAACACTTCTCAAACAATCATTTCTCAAAACGTCTATCTTATCAAGCAGGAACTACGTCGACCTGATCTCCCACATACACAGGAGTACGTAGGCAGCCATCAGTGGTGCGGTCAAACCCTCAAAAGAAATATCCAAACCTAAACATAAATCCCAAGTCTACACCCAAGAACAACCCTCCAAGTCAGTGACCCATATGGAGAAGATCCAACAACACTTCAATGTCATTCCATCGAATCTGGCACAAATCCCAGAAAGGAAGAAACATCGATACACCAAGAAAACCAACAACAAGGACCTTCAAAGAGTTGACACCCTCAATCATAAGTCCTCATCAAATCAGAAGAAAACCATCAACACTAATTGCGAGAACATGTCAGGAACAATGATTGAGGGCATCAAAGCCCAAATCCACTACATGTTCACCATCTGGTACAGAAGTAAAAACCTATTATGATCTCAGCGTCTTATCAGATCATCTGTCAAAGCAACTATCCCAGACAACAAGCAAGGCTGGGACAATTTCAAAATTGGCGACAACCCGATATTGGAACTCGTACAACAAGATTGGGGCAATCTCAGAAATAGCGACAACTCAACACTGGGGCATTTATCAACCATCCTAAAGAGGAAAATGCGCCAGTCAACACCATCAGCATAGTACATCATCATCGGAGCTTCTCTCACATCATCTCAGTGGCGATTTGGATATTACTCAATTGGGACTTCATCAACAAAGAGAGTTTCTTGTATGAACCCTCGACATCAACATGTGAAAGGACTGGGGCATTGTCCAATTCCAAGAAATGGAAGGAGCTTAAGGCAGGATCAAGCCTCTCAGCAAAAGAAAGGGGAGAACTCCTGAAAGAAATCATGGCGAATTTAGCTTGCCCCTACAAAAGAAGGGAAAAATTCTCAAGAAAATCATTAACTCAAAAGTAGAAGCCTAATGATAAAAGGTCTAGCGAATGAAATCCTCATCATCAAATGTGAAAACTAGCATCAAATTCTCACAAGTCGAGACCTCTACACCGAAGTTCAAATCTGGGCAGCGAAAGAACGAGTTGCACCCTCCAGGGATGTCAGCAGCATTCAGGTCATCAATTCAGCTGGGTTGCGAATTAAATGTTCAAGGAAATGGGGCACAATCACCCAACAGCGAAAGGAAACTACAAATCACCTCAAAAAGGATGAGGCAAAGTCTGGTGAAGCAAACCTTTAATTAGTATTTCAGCAAAGGTATCAGAAGATTCGGTTTTCAAAACCATTAGCATCAATTCAGCGCAACATCAAGACAGTTCAGCGATGAAAGCTTCGTTTACCACCGTTCGAGTGGGAACCGAAATAGTTTGGCAATGTCAGCGTATTCAACTACCAGCAGGGTAGGATCCGTTGTCAAAATACCATCAGGGTAGGCACCATTATAAACTACCAGCATATACATTGGGAAGTTCCGGTGATTTCAGAACGTCATCCCTAGGAAAGATGTAAAAAAAATCTCAATTTCTCTTCATCAAACAAGCATCGGCAACACCGATAAAAAGCTAAACCGTTGGAGTCAACACCAGCATAGGTATCAGTAATGATCGGTAAAGGTAAAGTGATCTGCGAAAACATTTTAACATTCATCATAACATTCATTACATTGTAATTTGCGATTTGCGATATGCAAAATGCGATGTGCGGGTTACAAAGTGCGATTGGCCAAATGCGAAAAGCGAAGTGTGAAATACGATGTGCGATTTGTGAACTGCAATTTGCAAAAACATTTTAACATTCATCATAACATTCATTACATTGCGATTTGCATCGTTAAAAATACCTTGTCATATTTCAAGTGTCTATTAATCTTTATCATGTCCATTCCATTTCATTGCATGAACATGATAAAGAGGGGTATCTGTAGACACTTGAAATTTTCTTTTCCTGTTACTAACTAAGCAGGAGGGAAAAAACGTCTTTTTCACACTCCAGAGATAACCCTAGAGGACCACAACATGAATTTCAACCCCAAAGATAACCCCGGAAGATCAAGTCTAATGCCCAGAGTCAACCCCGGGTGGTCAAGCCAACCTTAGAGATAACCCTGAGGACATTCAGAGTCAACAACATGACAACCTCAGAGATAACCCTGAGAAAAGACTGTTACAACTGCGTGAACACTGGAGATAACCCCGGGAGGGGCAAAATGGTCATTTTGCCAACTTAACTTCACTTAAAATCCCATACACTCATTTCAACTCAAATTGCTTCAAAATAAGTCCCACAAGAATCATATCTTAACTTCGAAGCACAAACTTCGCAAAACGGCTCACTGGATTGCCTGATGGAAACCTAGAAATGCTATTTTGGTCATTGACCCATCTTCCCATAATCAAAAAAGAGCATATCCTATTTCATTGTGTAGCTCTCGAAAAGAGATTTTCGGATTGGTATGGCACACTTCCATTGGACTCCCGGATTGAAAGTTATGAAGGTCCGAGCGAACAGCGTGTTGTCCGAGTGTACGTACTTCAACACGGCGGGACCTTGATAAGTAGGTTTTATACCAACTTATTCGGTATCTGTTACTTGAATTAGTTTCTTAATCTCATGTTTCTTAGTTACTTTTCATGCATTTTGCGTTCATTTTTTAGATTGTATGCTTGGGAGCTGAAATCGCAAAGAATTGGTATGAAATCGCAAAGAAAAACAAATCGGACATCGTTTGGGCTTTCATGTTCATTTCATATTTTTGGCTTAGAACTTGGCTTACATTTTATAACTTCTTCTTATCTTTTTGGAACATCTTGAATCATTCTAATCGGAATTCGGATGCAAGAGTTATGACATTTGTACTAACGGACGTCGAACGTCACTGTTTTGGGTGACCATTTACATAGCAGTCACTTCCAGCCCAATTTCAACCTTCATCCGTCCATTATTTATCAATTCTCAAAGAATAAAAGTTGTAGCGCTCGTCGATATCTTCGATTTGATAGGTAGCAGGCTTCGTAAATCTTCCTGGATCAAACGTTATGGCTATTTTCCCAAAGGACGTCAGAGTAGAAAAGGTTCCTTCACAAAACCCCCGCCGGGTTGGGCATACCAGCTACAAATAGGCCCCTAGCCTGCCGGGGTGGGCCCTTTACAAGCCTAGACCCCCGCCGGGGCGGGGGTATGCCCAGAAAATATGAAATTTGTCCAAATTTGAGTTCGGGAAGGATTGTTTCGATCCGATTGACTCAAGGACTTCCAAGAGGACTTAAAGACATGTGAAGAAACTTATAAAAGGAGGAGAATCACAAGGATTAGAGAGGGAGAGAGCATTCCATTAGATTAGATTAAAGTAAATTAGATCAAAACACTAGTTCTTAGGAAATTTAGAGATTGAAGCAACTTGGAGACCATTGAAGATTCAAAGTAGAAGCGAGGAGGGAGCTTCAAATCTACAGACAATAGATTATATCTTTTTATCTTCTTCTATCTTTATCTTTTAATGATTATTCAATTGTGGATTCTTAGTTTTAATTCAATAATCATGAACTAATTCTTTGTTTGAGATTACAATGGATCTTATTGTGTAGTTTATTTTAATATGTTTCACTATCAATTATTATGTTCTATTGTGAGGATTGTCTATTGTGATTTAGACTTAATTGCTTAATTTCTTAGCTAACAATTACCGTGATAATCTATATGAACTCGAGAGATGAAGTATTGATTTAGATCTTATCATGATAGCATGTGTTTGTGATTTCTGCATAGATGGAATTCATGATTCGTGTTTAGGATAGAGAAATGCCTTTACGCCATATGTAATCTTATAGAGAACTTGTGTTTTAAATCCTTTTTAATTGTAATTCACATAGAGATATAGTGGATTAGTTAATTAGGGTGTCTTGCTTAATTCTATCATCTGTGGATTTAAGTGAGTATGGATATTATGCATCGAGAGATGGTTTTATCTGTTTTAGTGTTCTTGATTAACAATTCATGATAGAGAATAATTGATGAGAAGATTGTTAACTTAAATGAAGCAATAAGTGAAGTTATGATCTTAAATCTCCGTAATCTTAATTTAACTAGTGGAATTTAATAGTAGTTTAATTATAAATTGAAATTCATTCGCTTAAATAAGATTAAAATTTGTTACGTTAAGTACTTGGTGATTTTTATTAAACAATTCCTCGTGGGAATGATACTCTACTTTCACTTTATTACTTGTTGACCACGTATACTTACGTGTTGTGCGTAATTAGATTTTACCCAACAAGTTTTTGGCGCCGTTGCCGGGGACAATTTAGTCTAGATTTTAATATTTTTTACAATATCAGTTTAATTAGTCCAGTTTTACTTAAACACTTTTTGTTTTTGTTTTTGTTCTTCTTATTTCAGGTTTTTGACATTGGTTTATGCAAACACGATCCAAAAATCTAGACTTGCTTCCTTTTGAGGACGACATTGAAAGAAGATTTCAGAGGCTAAGTAAGTGGATCAAGGAAACAAGGAACGAATTCAAAAACTCTGACATAGAAGAAGAAATGGCAGCTGAAGATCAGAAAGCGTTAAGGGACTTCGCCATACCCAAGGTGACTGAACTGCAGTCGAGCATCACCAGACCCGCAATTGTTGCAAATACATTCGAAATCAAGCCAGGGACAATTCAGATGATCTAGAATTCAGTTCAGTTTGGGGGATTGGCTAATGACGATAATGTTGCCAACAGATGATAATGTTGCAGATCCACTAACCAAGGCTTTGTCGCAGCAGAAGCACGACGGTCACACTAGTTCTATGGGTATTAGATACATGAGTGATTGGCTCTAGTGCAAGTGGGAGACTGTTAGAGTTTATGCCCTAGAGGCCAATTATTTGATATAATTGCTTAACGTTTTGATATTATATTTGATTGAATAAATATATGATTTTATTATGGTTTTATTTACTGCGTAATATAATTGTTAACATAATAAAATTTCTTAGAATAGTGATACAAATTATATAGTTTCAAGTATGTGACTTGAACATGAGATTATATATTACCATTAGTATCGTTGTTCTTAAATGTCCTTAAGTCGAGTATCATTGTTGATGGGACAACAATGATGCATTGAGACTAGTATGTGGATCGATCGATGACCAAATCTCATTGGTCATAAATATATGAGATATTAAGTCAATGCATAGGTACATGTTAGAGAACGATGTAATCGGATGTACCCACCATGAGAATTCTATATGGAGCATTATGCGAAGTGTCATTAGCAATTCTCATAGTGACAATGATGTAATAGTCCTCCGACCTGAAATCGCTATATTACTACACGAGAATTTATGTACTTTGATATCATCAAATGTCACCTTTAATAGGGTGGACTATAAAGGTGATTATTGGGTTCATCATTAATCGTGTGAGAAATATGAGTGATCTAGATGGAATTTAACCATCCTATATATTATGGGTGATATCCATAGGCCTCTTGATTGAGTAGACTATGAAATGCATGGCCATGCTCAAATAGTGATTTGTTTCATATAGTTTACTCATTGATCAAGAAAACTCGATTAAATTATGAAGAGTATGACACATTCCATGACTCGAGTTTAATCTAGGATATTAAGGTTAAAAGGATTAAATTACATTGAAACATTGGTCACGAAAAGGTTGCATCGAATCATCGATCTTATTATTACTTGGGTAGCAGTGATGCATTACTAGATGCCGCTCACTGTTTATAATTTTATAATATGATTTTAAAATTATTGCCAACGTAATAATAACCTATAGGATCACACACATAGAACGTTATTTAAAAGGGAATTAATTTAAATTTTAAGGATTTAAATATATTAATATGATTAATAGTATTTAAATCACGAATTTAAATTAAAAGGATAATTAGATATATGTATATTAATTAAGTAAGACTTAATTAAGAGATATATATATATATAAATTCGGATTTTATAAAATTAGGTTTTGATTTGATTAATTCCTTTTAACTACTATATATATGATATATAAAGCAGCCTACTTAGGGTAAGATATCATAATTGAAAAACCCTAGTCGCTTCTTAGAGAGAGACTAGAGAAAAATAGTTTCGAAAATCCATTCCTTTTGGTGGCTAGTACCATGCAAGTCCTTCTTATTGCGAATCGCTCGACGGTTGCCTGCGTGCAGCGTTGCTCGTGTGGATACTGTAGAGAGTATAAATCTGTTTTGTATTAGGTTGGAGATTCGAGGCGCAATTGCTTTTGATTCTCGCTTTTTTTTTTGTTTATATCTGGTATAATCTCTAAACCTCTCGAATTAATTGATTTTCGCATGGATCCTGCTTTTAGGGTTTCTAAATTGCTTTAAAATTTTAATTTCATTGCATGCGTTTAAGCTCAACAAAGGGTATCGTAGCTACTTGCGAAAAGATTAATTCAGATTACGTGTTTTAATTGTATTCGATATATATGATATATGATGATGCATGTTTACCGATATAAAATTGAATATATGATATTCCGTTGTATGTGTATTACGTAATATATATGATGATACTGTTAATCGTATCTTTAATCGGTGGAATAACAATATAACTATTCTAATCGGATTAGAAGCATGAAGAATCGTTTTAATATGATTAATCGAAACTGAAATATATGATAAATTGGTGGTATCTTGTTATTCGTTTTAATATGATTAAATCGAATCGGACATATATGATTTGTTATTATGGGTGTTTTGGTGGATTAAAATGTATGATTCTCAAATCATTGCAGATTCGTATGAAAAAATCACAATACCTGATCAGTAGGACCACCGCCGAAGGGAGACCCCCCTGGACCCCGTCGTAGTGCACGATGGTCGTGTCCCCATATTTTATATATAGTTTTCTTTAATTATATATAAATTGTTATGTGCTTATTGTGATATGCATGGTGCATGATTATGGCCTTTTGACCCATAGGTTAGTGGTTTTGGTTTTGAAATACGACTTGCATGTCGTGCCTTTCTATAAATTCTAATGTAATATTCTCTTCTCATCTAAATCCCCTCGAATGTAACTTGAGGTTTCTTTATGTCATGTAATAATCAGAATTGATGAAGATGTCAAGATGGAGAACACAATGGAAAGATGATGATGGAGAGGAGGCGCATGCTAGAGGAAGATCCAAAGAAGTTATTTATTTTAAGATCTTTTACCACCTTAGATTGACCTTCAATCTTTCATTAGCTTGAAAAGATTGACAGTGGATTGGGCCATAACTGTGACACATTTAATTTTGCACTTTATTTATGCTTGTATGTGATATGATATGATTAATAATGTGCATGTTTAACAAGATTAAAATTGGTGAGATCTAAATTAATAAAATCCCTCATTAAATTATTAAGTCTAAATCGGATGCCTTCCAATGAATAACACTCATCATGACCTTGATCAATAGATGTAGGTTTGCCAAAGAAAAGTACCCTATTTATCTAGGTAAGATGCGATAGGATAATTGTGATATCCAAACTATTAAAATCATTGGGCTGACTTAACTAAGTTATCTCAATAAGATTGTGGACTTAGAGGCATAGAGTTTGGTTGGTACCATTAGATGGACTAGAAACAAATGTTGTTTACCAAACTATCCGGGAGTTATATATGATATAATTGACAAAGGGTTGTCTACCTAAATAATTATGTTTTTGAGAGAATAGCCAAAGCTAACTTAAGGCATAATGAAATATGGATCTTGGCTCACTAGAAAGATTTAATAGAAAATGCTTTCCTAATTAATGGTGAGGGCTATTAATTTGAATAAAATAATGGGAGGTATATTTTGAATGTACTATTATCAATTATATAATATCAACTCAGAATTTGACTTATTATTGTTGCACTTATAAATTGTAGATATCAAATGGCAAACAACAACAACACAAATAGTCTTTCATTACGATCACCCCTTGAAAAGGACAAGCTAAGTGGAATTAATTTTCTTGATCGGCATAGGAACTTGAGGATTGTCCTCAAACAAGAGCGTAAGCTATATGTCCTTGATGGGCCCATTCCTCGCAAAGACCAATTTATCCATCGCACCACGTCGCGAGCATAATGCTTACAAGAAGCATCAAGATGATGCTCTGGATGTGAGTTGTGTCATGCTAGCAACCATGAACGCTTTGAGCTTGAAGCAATATGAGTTGATGGATGCTTATGAGATGATCGAGCATCTCAAGAAATTGTTCAAGGGCGTGCTTGACAGAGAGGTATGATACAAGCAAGGCGTTGTATCACCGCAAAATGGGTGAACGTGATCCAGCTTGGTCCACATGTCTTTGAAAATGATTGGGTATATTGAGTACCTTGATAGGTTGGGTTTTCCAATCACTCCTAAGCCCAAACTCGACCTTGTTTTGCAATCTTTGAACAATGACTACTCTCAATTTGTTATGAACTATCTTATGAATGAAATTGAAAACCCTTCATCGAGTTGTTGAGCATGTTAAGAACTGCCGAGAACAACATGAAAAAGCGCAGAGACCGGCTCCCATAATGATGGTGCAAAAGGGAATGCTAAGGAAATTGGAAAGGCAAGAAGAAGATAGGATCTAAATCTTTTGCCAAACCCAATTCCAAAACCAAACAGAGCTTTAAACCCTAAAAGTGGGTGGCTAAAGAAGGTGAATGTCACTTCAGGAAAACCCGACACCGGAAAAGGAACTGTCATGCTTATCTGGAAGAAGTGAAGAAAAGAAAAGGAAGTACGACTTCTGATTCAGGTATATATGTTATAGAAGTCAACTTATCTACTTCTACATCATGGGTATTAGATACCGGATGTGGTTCTCACATTTGTGTTAATGTGCGACCTCAAGGAGTAGAACTTTAGCGAAAGGAGAGGTTGACCTACGAGTTGGAAATAGAGCAAAAGTTGTTGCACTGGCCGTAGGAACTTATCATTTATCTTTGCCCACTGGGCTAGTTTTAGAATTAGAAGATTGTTATTTTGTGCCTGCTATAAGCAAAAACATTATTTCGCTTTCTGTGTTTGACAAGAAAGGTTTTTCATTTATAATAAAGAACAATCGTTGTTTGTTTTACTTAAATGATATTTGTTATGGTGTTGCACAATTGTTTAACGGTCTCTATATTCTTGATTTAGAAATGCCTATCTATAACATAAATACAAAACGATTTAAATCAAATGATTCAAATTCGACATATCTCTGGCACTGTCGTTTAGGCCATATAAATGAGAAACGCATATCCAAACTCCATAAAGATGGGTTCTTGGATTCATTTGATTTTGAATCATATGAGAAATGCGAGTCTTGTTTATTAGGCAAGATGACTAAAGCCCTTTCACTCGGACACGCGAATGAACGCAAGCTAGCGATGTATTGGGACTTATACATAGTGATGTATGTGGACCCATGAGTTCGTTAGCAAGAGGTAGGTTTTATTACTTCATTACATTTACTAATGACTTTAGTAGATATGGATATGTGTATCTTATGAGACACAAATCCGAATCCTTTGAAAAGTTCAAGGAATTCAAGAATGAAGTTCAAAACCAATTTGGCAAAAGCATAAAAGCCCTTCGATCCGATCGAGGAGGTGAATACTTAAGCCAAAACTTTGATGACCTTCTAAAGGAGTGTGGTATTATATCACAGCTCACTCCACCTGGAACACCGCAATGGAATGGTGTATCTGAGAGGAGGAATCGAACCTTGTTGGACATGGTACAATCAATGATGAGTCATGCAGATCTTCCAATAAGCTTCTGGGGTCATGCTTTCTAGAGATACCGCATTCACACTTAACCGTGTTCCTACAAAGACGGTTGAAAGACACCATATGAAATGTGGATCGGGAAACGTCCTAAGTATGTCATTCATGAAGATTTGGGGTTGCGAGGCGTTCGTAAAACGTCTGAATTCTGACAAGCTCGGACCCAAATCTGACAAATGTAATTTTGTGGGATACCCAAAGGAAACAAAAGGGTATTATTTCTACAAACCTTCCGAGAACAAAGTGGTTGTTGCTCGAATCGGTATTTTCTAGAAAGAGAATTTGTCTCTAAAGGAAACAGATGGGAGGAAAGTAGAACTCAAGAAATTCGAGAACCACAAAATATCATTGAACTGAAGTTGGAACATGAGCGGAACCACAAGAAATTGTGGAAAGTGAACTCGCTCAAATTACACAAGTCATTCGTAGATCTGGTAGGACACGCCAAGAGCCCGAGAGATATTATGGATATCTTGTGACTCAAAACGCAGCGATGTGATGCTCATAGATCAAGATGAGCCCGCTTCTACCAAGAAGCTATGAATGGACCAGATTAGAGAAATGGCTTGAAGCCATGAAATCGAGATGGACTCCATGTATACTAACCAAGTATGGACTCTGGTTGATCCACCCGAAGGGTAAAACCAATCGGTGCAAGTGGGTTTTCAAGAAGAAAACCGATATGGATGGTAATGTACAAACCTATAAAGGCCGATTTGGTAGCAAAAGGTTTCAAACAAATTCAAGGTGTTGACTATGATGAAACCTTCTCTCCAAAGGGCAATGGTTAAATCCATCGAGATCTTACTTGCTATTACGACTTTTTTATGATTACGAAATCGCGCGGATGGATGTCAAAACCGCTTTCCTTAATCTGAAATCTCCTTGAGGATGTGTATATGACACAACCCGAGGGTTTTGTCACTCCAAAGGATGTTTGGAAAGGTATGTAAGTCGCAAATGATCCATTTATGGATTGAAGCAAGCCTCTCGAGTTGGAATCTTCGATTTGATGAAGCAGTCAAAGAATTTGGCTTTATTAAAAATGAAGATGAACCTTGTGTATATAAGAAGGTTAGTGGGAGTCACATTGTATTCCTAGTATTATATGTTGATGACATATTAATTATTGGGAATGACATTCCTTCCTTACAGGCTGTAAAAACATGGTTAGGAAAATGTTTCTCCATGAAAGATTTGGGCGATGCTGCCTACATTTTAGGTATCAAGATCTATAGAGATAGATCAAGAAAAATGCTCTACTAAAGTCAAAGTACATATATTGATAAAGTGTTGAAACGGTTCAGCATGCAAGAGGCAAAAAGAGGAAACTTACCCGTGACTCATGGTGTAAAGATCTCTAAGGCCCAATGTCCTAAATCACAAGATGATGAGGAGCGTATGAGAAAGATCCCTTATGCTTCGGCAATTGGATCTATTATGTATGCAATGATATGTACTCGTCCGGATGTCTCGTATGCTTTGAGCATGACGAGCAGATACCAGTCGAATCCAGGTGAAGGTCATCGACGTTGAGCCAAGAATATCCTCGAAGTACTGAAAAGGACTAAGGATTCATTCTTGGTATATGGAGGTGAAGACGAACTAGCGATAAAAAGGGTTACACAGATGCTTAATTTCGGTCGACAATGATGACTATAAGTCTCGGTCGGTTTTGTGTTTTGCCTTAATAGTGGTCTTTGTTAATGGAAAAGTTCAAGCAAGAGAGCGATGGTGATTCTACAACAGGTGAGTATATTGTCGCTTCTAAAGTGCGACCAAAGGAGGTCAGATGGATTAAAAAGTTCATCATCGAACTTGGTGTTGCTCAAACCATTGTTGATCCGGTTGTTTCTATACTTTGTGATAATAATGGAGCCATTACCTGAAAGCTAAGGAACCCGATCTCACCAACGATCCAAGCATATACTTAAAGCGGTACCATCTCATCCGTGAAATCATTGATAGAGGAGATATACATATAGGAAGAGTGCCAACAGATGATAATGTTGCAGATCCACTAACCAAGGCTTTATCGCAGCAGAAGCACGACGGTCACACTAGTTCTATGGGTATTAGATACATGAGTGATTGGCTCTAGTGCAAGTGGAAGACCTGTTAGAGTTTATGCCCTGAGGCCCAATTATTTGATATAATTGCTTAACGTTTTGATATTATATTTGATTGAATAAATATATGATTTTATTATGGTTTTATTTATCGCGTAATATAATTGTTAACATAATAAAATTCCTTAGAATAGTGATACAAATTATATAGTTTCAAGTATGTGACTTGAACATGAGATTATATATTACCATTAGTATCGGTTGTTCTTAAATGTCCCTAATCGAGTATCATTGTTGATGGGACAACAATGATGCATTGAGACTAGTATGTGGATCGATGATGACCAAATCTCATTGGTCATAAATATATGAGATATTAAGTCAATGCATGGTACACATTATTGAGAAACGATGTCTTGGGATGCACCCACCATGAGAATTCTATATGGAGCATTATGCGAAGTGTCATTAGCAATTCTCATAGTGACAATGATGTAATGGTCCTCCGACCACGAAATCGCTTATATTACTACACGAGAATTTATGTACTTTGATATCATCAAATGTCACCTTTAATAGGTGTGGACTATAAAGGTGATTATTGGGTTCATCATTAATCGTGTGTGAGAAATATGAGTGATCTAGATGGAATTTAACCATCCTATATATTATGGGTGATATCCATAGGCCTCTTGATTGAGTAGGACTATGAAATGCATAGCCATGCTCAAATAGTGATTTGTTTCATATAGTCTACTCATTGATCAAGAAAACTCGATTAAATTATGAAGAGTATGACACATTCCATGACTTTAGCTTTTAATCTAGGATATTAAGTTAAAAAGGATTAAATTACATTGAAACATTGGTCACGTAAAAGGTTGCATCGAATCATCGATCTTATTACTTGGGTAGCAGTGATGCATTACTAGATGTCAGCTCAACGCTTATAATTTTATAATATGATTTTAAAATTATTGCCAACGTAATAATAACCTATAGGGTCACACACATAGAAACGTTATTTAAAGGGAATTAATTTAAATTTTAAGGATTTAAATATATTAATATGATTAATAGTATTTAAATCACGAATTTAAATTAAAAGGATAATTTAGATATATGTATATTAATTAAGTAAGACTTAATTAAGATATATATATATATATATATATATATAAATTTGGATTTTATAAAATTAGGTTTTGATTTGATTAATTCCTTTTAACTACTATATATATGATATATAGCACTACTTAGGGTAAGATATCATAATTGAAAAACCCAAGCGCTTTTGTAGAGAGAGACTAGAGAAAAACAATTTCGTAAAATCCATTCCTTTTGGTGGCTAGTATCATGAAGTCCTTCTTATTGCGAATCGTTAAACGGTTCGATGCGGCGTTAAATGTGATACCTGTGAGGCGCAATCGGTTTGTATTGCGTTGGAGATTCGAGGCGCAATCGGTTTGATTCTCGTTTTTTTGTTTATATCTGGTATAATCTCTAAACCTCTGAATTAATTGATTTTCGCATGGATCCTGCTTTTAGGGTTTCGAAATTGCTTTAAAATTTTAATTTCATTTGTGCGTTCGCCAAGCCCAACACATATCCCCTGTGTTTTCGTAATCACCAATAACCTACCAACATCGGAAAGAAAATCATATTTAGAGGAGTTGTTGTCGAAGTAAATAACTAGCAATGAGGCAGTAATGAAAAATCAAGCAGTGGCAATAAAGAACTTGGAAAATCAGATGGGGCAAATTGCCTTAGCATTAAATAACAGACCACAAGGGACCCTACCGAGTGATACAAAGAGAAATCTGAAGGGGAACCATAAACAGTGTCAGGCAATTACGTTGAGGAGTGGAAAACATCTCGTTGGCAAAGATGCAGAGAATTCAGTGATATCGGATGAAAAAATTAACGACAGTAAAGTGGTTGAAGGAGACAAGGGTGAGGATAAGCAAGGTGAGAAAACAAAGTTAGATGACAAACCAGTTGTATATCCTCCACCACCATTTCAGCAGAGGGTCCAAATATAGAAATTAGATAAGCAGTTCGCGAAGTTTTTGGAAGTGTTTAAGAAACTCTAGATTAACATCCCTTTTACAGAAGCCCTAGAGCAGATGCCGAGTTATGCGAAGTTCATGAAAGGGATTCTGTCAAGGAAAAAGAAATGGGAAGATTTTGAAACAGTGGCACTAACAGAGGAGTGTAGTCAGGTTATTCTGACAGGTTGCCACCAAAGCTAAAGGACCCGGGGAGTTTCACTATTCCATGCACGATCGGGAACATGTATTTTAATAAGTGCTTATGTGATTTGGAGGTGAGTGTGAACCTTATGCCATTGTCAGTATACACAAAATTGGGTTTGCCCACGTCAAAGCCTACGAATATTTCATTGCAGTTGGCGGATAGGTCAGTCACATATCCGAGAGGCATAGTAGAGGATATATTGGTTAAAGTGGATAAGTTTATATTCCCCGCGGACTTTATTATTCTAGATTTTGAGGAAGACAAGAATACCCCGATTATCCTAGGGAGACCTTTCTTGGCTACGGGTAGGACTCTCATCGACGTACAAAAAGGCGAACTTACTATAAGGGTCCAAGATCAGGAAATAAAATTTAACGTGTTCAAGGCCATGAAATTCCCTACAGGTGAGGAAGAATGTTTCAGGATGGATATAATTGAGCAGATCATCAGTGAAGACATGGGCAAGAGTCTGGTCAACGATCCATTAGAAACAACATTATTAGGGGATGAAGAGTTCGATGTCCCGGAATTTGTGGACTACTTGCATATGTTAGATTCATTGCCACGAGTTAGCCGATTCAGAGCACCATTTGAACTTTTACACACGGAGGAGATAGCAACAAAAAAATTGAAACTGTCATTGGAGGAGCCACAAACTCTAGAACTCAAGCCACTCCCTAACACCTCAGGTATGCGTATATAGGCAATTCAAATTCTTTACCTGTGATTATTTCTGCTGCACTTAACAATTTACAAGAAGAAAAGTTGATGAGGGTGCTTAGGGAACATAAAGCAGCGATAGGGTGGACGATCACGGATATCAAGGGAATCAGCCCTTCATTTTGTATGCACAAGATTCTGATGGAAGATGATGCAAAACCGACGGTGGAGCAACAATGATGACTTAACCCAATTATGAAGGAAGTGGTAAAGAAGGAAATTCTGAAATTGTCGGATGCCTGTATCATCTACCCGATTTCCGACAGTAAGTGGGTTAGTCTGGTTCATTGTGTGTCGAAGAAAGGGGGAATAACTGTGGTACAGAATAAGGATAACGAGTTAATTCTGACAAGAACAGTGTCAGGGTGGAGAGTGTGCATCGATTATAGAAAGTTGAATAAGGCAACCCAAAAAGATCATTTTTCGCTATCCTTTATCGATCAAATGTTGGACAGATTAGCGGGACATGAATACTGTTGTGTATTGGATGGATACTCGGGCTATAACCAGATCGCCATCGCTCCTAAGGATCAAGAGAAGACTACATTTACATGCCCTTACGGCACATTCGTGTTCAGGAGAATGTCATTCGGTTAGTGTAATGCACCTGCTACCTTTCAACGATGTATGATGGCCATCTTCTCAGACATGGTGGAGAAAAACGTGGAAGTCTTCATGGATGACTTTTCTATCTATGGAGACAATTTTGATACTTGCCTAGGGAATTTGGTAATGGTGTTATAGCGATGCGAAGATACGAACCTTGTACTTAACTGGGAAAAATGCCACTTTATGGTTGAGGAGGGCATAATTTTGGGGCACAAGGTATCGGTTCAAGGACTGGAAGTTGACAAGGCTAAGCTGAAACAATTGAGAAACTGCCTCCACCAAGCTCAGTAGAAGGAATTAGAAGTTTGCTGGGACATCCTGGGTTCTACATAAGATTCATAAAGGACTTCTCTAAAATGGCAAAACCTTTGTGTAGTCTTTTAGAGAAGGACTCTGTGTTCAATTTTGATGAGGAATGTAAGTCAGCTTTCGAGTTTTTGAAGAAGAAGTTAACTACAGCCCCCGTGATCATCGCACCAGATTGGAATATGCCTTTCGAGCTGATGTGTGATGCAAGCGACTATGCAGTTGGGGCTGTTTTGGGACAACGCCGAGATAAGGTATTTCACATCATATATTATGCAAGCAAGACACTCACGGAGACTCAAATGAACTATACAACTATGGAAAAGGAATTGCTTGAAGTGGTGTATGCGTTTGACAAATTACGGGAATACTTGATCGGGACTAAGGTGATAGTCTACACGGACCATTCGGCTATTTGGTACCTAATTGCAAAAAAAGATACTAAACCACGCCTTATCCGATAGATTCTCCTGCTTCAAGAGTTTGATCTAGAAGTAAAGGATGGAAAGGGGACCGAGAATCAAGTCCCTGATCACTTGTCTAGTCTGGAAAATCCAGTGAAATTGAAAGAGGACAAGTGCGAAATCAATGAATCATTCCCAGACGAGCAATTGTTTGGGATAAATGCAGAATTTCCTTGGTACGCGGATTATGCGAATTATTTAGTGAGCAACATTCTGCCACCTGATCTCACAAGACAACAGAAAAAGAAGTTTCTTCATGACGTAAAATGGTACATGTGGGATGAACCCTATTTGTTCAAGCAGTACGCCGACAAAATGATTAGAAGGTGTGTGCCCTACAGTGAAGTGAAGAACATTCTGCATGAGTGCCACTCATCTGCATATGGCGGACATTATGGTAGCGAGAGGACAGCAACAAAGGTACTGCAATCTTGGTTTTATTGGCCTACACTATTCAAGGACGCCTACCATTTTGTTAAAACATGTGATAGATGTCAAAGGGTGGGCAACATTTCGAAAAGGAATGAGATGCCTCTATAAACGATTCTCGAAGCTGAAATTTTCGATGTATGGGGCATCGATTTCATGGGGCCATTCCCTTCCTCATTTTCCAATCAGTATATTTTTCTTGCGGTGGACTATGTGTCAAGGTGGGTTGAAGCAGTAGCACTACCTTCTAATAACGCTAAGGTGGTCCTTAAATTTCTATAAAAAAACATTTTCACGAGGTTTGGCACGCCAAAAGCCATTATAAGTGACGAAGGTAGTCACTTTTGCAACAAATCATTCACAACTCTATTGGCAAGGTATGGGGTCAACCACAAGGTAGCGATGGCGTATCACCGCCAAACCAGTGGATAGGCTGAGGTGTTGAACAAGGAAGTCAAGAAAATATTGGAGAAAGTGGTGAATATGAATCGTAAGGATTGGTCGCTCCAGTTGGATGATGCATTATGGGCATACCGGACTGCGTACATGACTTTGATTGGGATGTCACCATATCAACTATTGTACGGCAAGGCTTGTCACTTACCAGTCGAGCTGCAGCATAAGGCTTATTGGAAATTCAGAAACTCAATTTCGATAAAGCAGCTGTAGGGGAAAAGAGATTAATTTAAATAAATGAGCTCGACGAATTTCACCTTCAAGCCTACGAGAACTCCAAGTTATACAAGGAAAAGGTCAAGAGATGGCACGATCAGAAAATTATGCAAAGAACATTCGAGCCGGGACAATCAGTCTTTTTGTTCAACTCACGGCTGAGATTGTTCCCAGGAAAACTCAAGTCGAGATGGTCAGGACCATTCATAATAAAGCGGGTGTTCTCTCATGGAGCCGTTGAACTTTACAGTCGAAATCCGTTAGAAACTTTCAAAGTTAACGATCAATGATTAAAGCACTATTGGGGTGGCGAGTCCAGCACTGATGTCATCGCCATCACATTGTCTGACGCACCGTGAACAGGAAGTAGTCAAGCTGAACGACTTTAAATCAAGCGCTAATTGGGAGGCAACCAAATCTTTCGTTTATTTTTCGTATTTTCATTCATAATTGTTAGAATATAGTTTTTATTAATTTATTAGGTAGGTATTATATAGTAAAAGTCTTGGTAATCTCTCAATCATACTCCAAGTGATCAATAATCTATTATCTTGCATGTTTTATGGTTGCAGGAGGTGTCAAAAGTGAGTAAGAGGAGCAACATGTAAGAAAAGAAGAGAAAAGAGCAAGTTGCAAGGCCAAATTCGAAGTCACAAAAAATTAAAGTCAGGGGACACCCCCGCCGGGGTGGACTATATTGGATGTGTACCCCCGTCGGGGCGGGGGTCCTTGAAATTGGGCAGACTTATTCGGCAGTTACAAAATGCGATCCCCACTACTCTCCTTTTTTTACACTATAACGCCAACATCCTGACACCACTACTCCTACTTCTCACCCACGATTGTACCACCATCAAATACTCATCCCCACAACTCCAATCCACTACTCCACTACCTCACTCCATCACCCCTCTATTACTAAGGCTCTACATCACATCACCTCTATATAAACACACCCTCAAATCATAAGTTCATCAATTACTTGCAATCTGAGCTTAGGAAGCCACGAATTTGGGGTATTATTGTGGGAATTCATCTTGCATGAGAGAGTGAGTCCCTTATTTTCAAATTCTTCATCTTCATTCACCTTAATTGCCACAAACTCATCAAAGTGGGGAAAGAACTCAGTATGCACACCACGTGTTTGCTAAAGTGTGTGACTGAAATATGGGGAGAGGAAGTATATTCAGACATCCAGAAATCAATGGCTTCTCAACCGACGTCCAAACGACAAAGAGGAGAGAGTTCAAGGCCAACTCCACCATCCCGCATATTCGACCGTTCAAAAGTGTCGCCGCCGCCGACCGGTACGATTACATGGTCACCAAGGCTCTTACACCGGAGCGGGGGTTGGCACCGGATGCTCACGACGGTGAAATGATGCAACAAATTTATCAGAGCGGATGGGTCAAGTTCACTGAGGAGCCCGAGCCCGCCACCATTAATGTGGTCAAGGAGTTTTATGCGAACGCCGAGGACAAGGCACCGTTCAATGCCTTTGTGCGGGGTCAAATGGTCCCATTCAGTGTTGATGCCATCAACACATATTATCAGTTGCGCGTGCCTCGACAGTGTCAGTATGCTCATTTGAGGGATTTCGACCCTGAATTTGAGGAGGTTATCAAGAACATGACCAAGCCAGGTACAACATGGATAAAGGGTCGGAAGGGAGGCACGGTGTTTCATAGCAAAGATCTCAGTCGGTATGGGAAAATTTGGTATGCTTTTTTATGTGTGAAACTGTTGCCATCCACGCACACCTCCGACGTGACTAAAGAGAAGGCACTGCTCCTTTATGCTATTGTGAAAGACTTCATCATAGACGTCGGGGCCATTATAAGTTTTTCAATTCGCCGATGTCTACGGGCAATTTCTTGGGTGGCCTGCCACACTCATCTCTCATTTGTGGGTTGTGTCGTCAAGCCGGAGTTCGATAGTCCGATGATGAGCCCACTCAGATGCCGTTGTAGCTACTAGACAATAGAATGATAGCGCGGTATTCAGTGTGGGCCTAGAGGTTTAGGATTTGTATTTCCATCAGCTTCGGAGGACAAAGCTGACGCTGAAGACACCTCGAATGATGAGGATGCGACTATGGGAGATCAAGGGACTGAGACAGAACCATCTTCAGACGCCATATCTAATCCTTAGTTTCTTGCATTCCAACAACAAATGGAGGAGCGCAACAAGGCAGCACGTCGGGAGATGCGGAGACTCGAATTGAGGCAAGACCACATGTTTGATGCTATGAACGCGTCGTTCGCTTCACTCAACACGACGCTTCACAGTTTCAATCCAAATTACATAATTTTCATATCAAAGTATTATGCCATTACTGCGAGGTTTCCACCAAGTGACTCAGAAGAAGAAGATTAACCACCACCTCCCCAGACTTAGGCGATTGCAGGGAAGTCCTCACGCACTTAATTTTGATTATCCATCCAATGAGGGCATTGTATTACTTAAGTTTGGGGGATTTAAATTCTTGTGTGCATGCATATGTAGTAGTTAGGCTTAAATTTGTCATTGCATTCCAGTTTTGCATATTAATTAGGAATTATGATGTTGCATATAGGTTATGTTATGTTATGATAGCTTAAGTGCATACATAATAGCTTAGGTTATTTTTGTTATTGCATATTTTTGTTATTGCATTGTTTTTAATCCTTATGTTAAAAAATTGAAAAAAAATAATTTAGTTAAATATTGTGTTTGCATATGTCCAACAGTGTTGTAGTTCATGTTATTTGTGGGTCAATGATGAGATTGAGAATGAGTTAACCAATACAGTATTTTTTATTATAACTGTGACATAATTTCTGTTATGAATCGAATCTTGCGCTTGTTTGAAACTGTTATAAAAAGGTTAGCACGCTAATAACATCTTTGTTGACTGGTCAGTTCAAATTGATACATAAATAATTTCTAAAGGATAGTGCTAGTATAGATATGAGAATGACAAGAATAGGCAGTTAAGACAACAAATTAGGCAAGAACCTAAGTTTGGGAGGAAACATAGGGTGTATAAGCTTCAAGAAAAGAAAAAAAATGAATCAAGTTGAGTCTTGTGGTGGGTTGAGGAGAAATACTCCCCATTAACACAAGCGTGAGATGGAGCGTAAAACGCACTCACCAACCATCTATCTAAAAAAAATTAGAAAAAAAAAAGAGAACAATAAAGAAAAGACGGGAAATAAGGGCAAAGAGCCCCCAACAATGAAAAAGAAGAATCGAGCATGAATACCCTATTCGGACCCTGAATCTTGGTAATTGTTTGATTTGAGTTGGAACTTGTTTGTTTTTGAAATTTTCGAGTTTATTTGTATGATTCCTTCTAAGAAATTGATTATGTATTGAATTTGAGCCTGTAACAGTTATCATGGATGTTGAACACACACGAACACTATACCAGTGATGATGGTTTAAGATTTGAGAAGTAATACGGAATTGTGGATTGGTTTTGGTGATTCATATTGTAGAGTTTGCTTGTTTTCTCTAAGGCTGATGGGATAATTTTGATTATGCGATATTGTTGGATTCAAAAGCTTATATATTATATTCATTCCATCTCATTGTATTGCATTGCATAGCATGTAGTTTGTTTGTGTTCAAGGACTAGCACGGTTTAAGTTTGGGGGATTTTGATAAGTGGATTTTATATCCACGAATCGTTGTCAATTTCATGCTTAATCGTAGCTATTTTCTTGTTTTCATGTTCGTTTTTATTTGTTTTGTGTTCTTTCATGTGTAGGGTGGTTGGTGTGATGAATGTAGAGAAAAGGAGGCATTTGGTGCATAATCGGAGCAAGAATTGAAAAGTGCAAAAATCCTTTGACAGTGGACTAGCCTAGACGCAGGTGGGCATTTTATATATATTAGCCACCCGGCAAGAAATGGGTGTCAAAAATCTGAGTCCCGTTTGATCATAAGACTACTGGGACATGGATTGTTGGGACTTGGCATGTCACTTGGACTCTAAATAGCAAGGGACTTCGGCTAGAACAAAAGGGGAGATATATATTACACTACAAACAACGAATAAAGGATCACAGAAGGCAATATACGAAGCTCAATTCCAGTTTTTGATAGCAAGCTTTGGAGGAGTATTTTGAAGAGATTTTCGTGACGATTGCAGATTAAGGCTACGTGAAGGGTGGTTTTGCATTATTCTTCTTCTTAGTTCTATATTTGTAATTGAAAGAATGTTTCCTTTAAATTATTCAGTTTTTATTTCATTCGTTATGAACTAATTCGCTTTTTAGGCTTATGATGGATCCTTAAGTGAAACGATGATTTTGTAAACTTTGATTTCCAGTTCATAAAGCTATTTTCCAGTTTATCTTTATTAATTTGAGCTTGAATTTATGAATTGCCTGATCACCAATTCTGTGTGGATTTGGATGGAATCGAGAGAGGATATTTGAGTCTAGACTTAGTTAATATCTCATGTGTTCATGAATTTTGTGAATAGCAAATTCTTGATGAATGTTACGGTAGAGATATGCTTGACATCGCATATAATCGGATAGAGAACTTACTATTAAACCTTCTTGAATTTTGATTCACATAGAGATATAATGAGTTAATTGATTAAGGTATTTAACTTGTTTCTATCTAAATTGTGGATTTAAGTTAATACGGTATTAGTGCATCGAGAGGTGGCTAATACTACATTAGTGTTCTTAATTAATAAACTGGGATAGTGAATTGAATTAGAATAAAGGTGTAGAAATTAGAGTGAAGCTTAGGGTGAAATCATAAGTCTAATTCTCCATTATTTGTTTGAACAGATTTTGATATTTGTGATTATTTTGTGATAGTTTATTCATTACTTAATTTAGTTCTATAATTTTAAATCATTGAATTGAATAGTTTAATAGAATTAGGATAAATAGGAAATTGATAATTGTGAAGTTAAATTTCTTACTAATTTGTCTTCGTGAAAACGATACTCTATTCATTACTATATTACTTGTTGACCACGTATACTTGCGTATTTTGCGTATATAGATTTTACCGAAAAACTTGTTGGGTAAAATCTAATTACACACAACACGCAAGTATACGTGATCAACAAGTAATAAAGTGAAAGTAGAGTATCGTTCCCATGAGGAATTGTTTAATAAAAATCACAGAGTACTAACCCGTAACCAACTCAATCTTATTTTAATGAATGAATTTCAATTTATAATTAAACTACTATTAAATTCCACTAGTTAAATTAAGATTACGGATATTTAAGATCATAACTTCACTTATTGCTTCATTTAAGTTAACACACTTCTCATCAATTATTCTCTATCATGAATTGTTAATCAAGAACACTAAAACAGATAAAACCATCTCTCGATGCATAATATTCATACTCACTTAAATCCACAGATGATAGAATTAAGCAAGACACCCTAATTAACTAATCCACTATATCTCTATGTGAATTACAATTAAAAAGGATTTAAAACACAAGTTCTCTATAAGATTACATATGGCGTAACGGCATATCTCTATCCTAAACACGAATCATGATTCCATCTATGCAGAAATCACAAACACATGTTATCATGATAAGATCTAAATCAATACTTCATCTCTCGAGTTCATATAGATTATCACGGCAATTAAGCAATTAAGTCCAAATCACAATAGACAATCCTCACAATAGAACATAATAATTGATAGTGAAGCATATTAAAATAAACTACACAATAAGATCCATCGTAATCTCAAACAAAGAATTAGTTCATGATTATTGAATTAAAACTAAGAATCCACAATTGAATAATCATTAAAAGATAAAGATAGAAGAAGATAAGAAGATAGAATCTATTGTCTGTAGATTTGAAGCTCCCTCCTCACTCCTACTTTGAATCTTCAATGGTCTTCCAGTTGCTTCAATCTCCAAATTTCATAAGAACTAGGGTTTTGATCTAATTTACTCTATTCTAATCTAATGGAATGCTCTCTCCCTCTCTCATCCTTGTGATTCTCCTCCTTTTATAAGTCTCTTCATATATCTTTTAAGTCCTCTTGGAAGTCCTTGAGTCAATCGGATTGAAACAATCCTTTCTGAACTCAAATTTGGACAAAATTCGTATTTTCTGGGCATAACCCCGCCCCGACGGGGGTCTAGGCTTGTAAAGGGCCCGCCTCGGGTGGGCTAGAGGCCTGTTTTGTAGCTGGTATGCCCACCCTAGCGGGGGTTTTGTGAAGGAACCTTTTCTACTCTGACATTGTTTGGGGAAACAGCCATAACCTTTGATCCGGGAAGAGTTACAAGGTCTGCCACCTATCAAATCGAAGATATCGACGAGCTCTACAACTTTCATTCTTTGAGAATTGAGAAATAATGGATGGATGAAGGTTGAAATTGGGCTGGAAGTGACTGCTATGTAAATGGTCACCCAAAACAGTGACGTTCGACGTCCGTTGGTACAAATGTCATAACTCTTGCATCCGAATTCCGATTGGAATGATTCAAGATGTTCCGAAAAGATAAGAAGAAGCTCTAAAATGTAAGCCAAGTTCCAAGCCAAAAACATGAAATGAACATGAAAGCCCAAACAATGTCCGATTTGCTTTTCTTTGTGATTTGATACCAATTCTTTGCGATTTCAGATCCCAAGCATACAATCTACAAAATGAACACAAAATGCATGAAAAGTAACTAAGAAACATGAGATTAAGCAACTAATTCAAGTAACAGATACCGGATAAATAGGTATAAAACCTACTTATCAAATACCCCCAAACTTAAACATTTGATTGTCCTCAAGCAAAAACACAAAACAACAATGTTATGCAATGCAACTAATCTACATGCCTACTTAATCCAAAGAAGAATGACGTAAACAAGTCTATTCAACCGGCCTTAGAGAAATCAAGTAAACATGATAATACATCATATCAAAACAAATCATTAACTTCTCAATCAATCATCAAATCTTAGACTGCTATCACTAATATAGTGCGTGTGTGCTCACAACACTGTTAACTGATATAAAATCAAATTTAACAAATAACAAGTCTCTTCGAAGGCATCATACAGTGTAAACTTAAGAAATCCAAAAACAAGCTAGATCCAACTAAAATCAAATAATTACCAATCTCGAGGGTCAACTTGGGATACTTATGCTTTATTTTTCATACGGCGGCTTTTTGCTCTTATTTCCCGTTTTATTTATTATTATTATTCTTTTCTTTTCTTTTTTTTTTTGAATAGTGAGTGTGTTTTACGCTCCATCTTACGCCTGTGTTTATGAGGAGTGCATTTCACGCTTCTTCTTGACCCACTTTTTCCCCCAAACTTAAGTTTTTATCTAAATTTAGTCATCTCCGCCTTTTCATGTCTTTCATTCATTCAAACTAGTATTATCCTTAAGAAGTCAATTATGTATCAATTTAAACTTAATCGGTAAACAAAGTTATCTCTAACATGCTAACCTTGATTATACCAGTTTCAAATAGAAAAAGATTCGATTCATAACAAGAAATCACATCAAAGCTCTAATAGTCAGTACTATACTTGTCTACCCAATTCCAATCTCATCATTGGCCAAAACAAACTGCAAATATCAAATAGTTGGACTCATGCAAGATGAACATAGTAACTGACTATTATTTTTTTGAATTTTTTTTTTTACAAGAAACTGAATATAATGCTATTCAAACTATACTACTATGCAACTACTTATGCAGTTGTACTACATGAATGCAAACATAATGAACCTAAACTAAATTAACAACATATGCAAAATAACATAACATAAACATAAAACTAAACATGAAATAAAGAACTAAACTAAACTCCCCCAAACTTAGCAATTACAATGTCCTCATTGTAAGAATATAGCGATAAGTAGAAGAGAACTTCCATGTAATCAACTAAGCGTGAGGTGATGGTGGCGATGCCGGCAACGATCATTTTCCTATCCATTGAACCTCTAATACCAGCAATGAAGAGAGACAACATGGATTAGAATAGCACTTGGATTGGTAAGAGAACTTATTAAGCAAATTAATTCATATCTACTAGATAAACTAGTAAAGCATATAAATATAAAAAATCCTGGGTTGCCTCCCAGTCAGCACTTGATTTACAGTCTTTCAGCCTGACTTTGTCTGGTCAACGCTATCCAATTCCTCTTCAATAATTGAGGAACCCTCCATCCATCGGAAATAATATAGCTTTTGGTAGGTTCCCTTTTGTGATATCCAATGCATCAAAGTCACCTAACATGCTCTGATTTGGTATGATCTCAATCAAGAACGTCCCACAGCTAGGTGTTTTCTCCATTGTGTATGTGATCACTTTGGGGCATGGAAGCTTGTCACACACAATGGGCTCTTCGTCTATCTTCTCTTTCTTGTCCCACCATGGATTAAAAATTGTTCTCGCTCTTATGTCATCAAGAGCTTCGCCGACGACATGACGACCAAGTGGGCATGATTTTGCAAATCTGACTGACTCTTTTATCTTTGGTGGAGACCCATTTAGATCTTCGTCGACCTCTATTTCATTATCCCCAATTGTCTCCACACTTCCGATATCTTATTTCTCATCCAGTCGCAGATTTGGTTCGGGTTCTCTGTCAATTTTGTCGTCCATGTCATAAAGCTGAGTGTTTGGAGGAAGGTTGCTTACGACTTTGGTCATTTGCTCTATCTGATCCGTAAGATTTTGATTTGACCTTGCTTGATTACTCATCTTCTCCTCATCTGCTATGAACTTGGACAATAATTCCCCAAGCCTTGAATTTTCTGTTTCAGTCTTGGAAGCCATATATTGAGGACCATTGGTTGAGGTAGTGACGAGTTGTTCCATCCGATTATTTAAATTTTGGGTTGACAACTCTTGGCTAATCCTCATCTCCTCTAGGTTTACTATGCCCTTCAATATTACATCCCTCGGATTTGGCTTTTCTTCTTATGGCAATGGAGGTGGACATGAAAATTTCGGTGTGTATGATGGATTTGGAGCGTATTATTGGTCTTCATAAGTATAGCTCCATGACGAATCTGGGTGATACCCCCAAACTTGATGATAATTAGCATATGTATAATTGTTGAGGTATTCACCACCGTGTTGTCCCGGCCCAAAACTAATGGTGCATTGATGACTCGGATGATTACCAGCACAATAATTACAATTAACTACTATCCTTCGATTACATTGGGCTGCAACAACATCCAACCTCCTCGAAAGTGTCTCAAGTTGTGCTGATAATGCAGAAAATGCATTGAGTCCATCAATTCCTGTGTCCCTTGGCTGAGTTATATTCGAATAAGGCCATTGATAATTGCATCCGGCCATGGTACCTGAAAAGAGAGAAAAATAGGAAGAGAATTAAATAAAAAGAAAATATATTTAAATTAAGACTAATTTGATTGAAGCTAATATTGGCAAAAAAATATATTAATTAATTCCACGGCAACGGCGCCAAAAACTTGTTGGGTAAAATCTATATACGCAAAACACGCAAGTATACGTGGTCAACAAGTAATATAGTAATGAATAGAGTATCGTTCCCACAGAGACAAATTAGTAAGAAATTTAACTCAACAATTATCAATTTCTTATTTATCCTAATTCTATTAAACTATTTAATTCAATGATTTAAAATTATAGAACTAAATTAAGTAATGAATAAACTATCACAAAACAATCACAACTATCAAAATCTGGAATTTCAAACAAATAATGGAGAATTAGACTTATGATTTCACCCTAAGCTTCACTCTGATTTCTACACCTTTATTCCAATTCAATTCACTATCTCAGTTTATTAATCAAGAACACGAATGTAGTATTAGCCACCTCTCGATACACTAATACTGTATTAACTTAAATCCATAATTTAGATAGAAACAAGTTAAACACCTTAATCAACTAACTCACTATATCTCTATGTGAATCAAAATTCAAGAAGGTTTAATATTAAGTTCTCTATCTGATTACATGAGATGTCAAGCATATCTCTACTGTAACATTCATCAAGAATCTGCTATTCACAAAATTCATGAACACATGCGATATTAACTAAGTCTAGACTCAAATATCCTCTCTCGATTCCATCTAAATACACACAGAATTGGTGATCAAACAATTCATAAATTCAAGCTCAAATTAATAAAGATAAACTGGAAAATAGCTTTATGAACTGGAAATCAAAGTTTACAAAATCATCGTTTCACTTAAGGATCCATCATAAGCCTAAAAAGCGAATTAGTTCATAACGAATGAAATAAAAACTGAATAATTTAAAGGAAACATTCTTTCAATTACAAATATAGAACTAAGATGAAGAATAATGCAAAACCACCCTTCACGTAGCCTTAATCTGCAATCGTCATGAAAATCTCTTCAAAATACTCCTCCAAAGCTTGCTATTAAAAATTGGAATTGATCGTATATTTCCTTCTATGATCCTTGATTCGTTGTTTGTAGTGCAATATATATCTCCCCTTTTGTTCTAGCCGAAGTCTCTTGCTATTTAGAGTCCAAGTGACATGCCAAGTCCCAACAATCCATGTCCCAGTAGTCTTATGATCAAACCAAGACTCTAGATTTCGCGACCCCCCGCCCCGGCGGGGGTATACAAGGCAAAAATGCCCGCCCCATCGGGCTAGTCCACTGTCAAAGGATTTTTTTTCACTTTTCAATTCTTGCTCCGATTATGCACCAAATGCCTCCTTTTCTCTACATTCATCACACCAACCACCCTACACATGAAAGAACACAAAAAAAAACGAACATGAAAACAAGAAAATAGCTACGATTAAGCATGAAATGGACAACGATTCGTGGATATAAAATCCACTTATCAGACCCACATTGCCCTGGGCATCCGGGCAACCAAGCAGTGAACTGCACCCCCCTATATATATAGGGGCTTGGGTGTATTTTATTTGAAAAGAGAAATAGCGAGGAAACCCTGTCCAATTTGCTTTGTGCACACTATAAACTAAGTGCTTTCTCATTTCAAACACTTTTGAGCTTATATTCTGTCATGTTTTTACCAGCGGGAGCCTAGTGTTCATCCATTTAAAGTTATTGAAGTCTTCTTCAAGCGGTCCAACCATAAAGCCTTCTTACACACTTTAAAGCCTTTCTCTTCATCTTTGCATACACCATTCTTCACGTTGAGAGTCGTGTTGCGTGTGTATGCCCAGACTTTGGTCCGTGGCTTCATTTTAGTTTGTATATATATATATATATACTTATATATATTTTTATATATGGACTAACATTATCGAGTTATGCCTCGATTGAGCCTATACTTATGTCTGGAGCGTTTATTTTCTTTTATATATTTATATATATATATATATATACACTTATATATATCAACTATTGTCGGACTTTGTTTGATGAGCCTGGATTTTACATCCGGTGCTTTTACCGCTTTTATATATATATTTACTTTTCGTCCTGCCTGGAGTTTACTCCGTGGCGGTTGATTTCTTTTACAACTTTATTTACATTTCTGATCCCTCATGGAGGTGCTTCGTGGTGGCTGATCATGTATGTATATATATATTTACAGCTTTTATATATATAACTTCTTACTGCTTTCGTATCAATTACGGCATCATGTGAGCCTAGGAATCATGTGATCACATATTCAGTCTACTGGATCTAGATTCGGTTCCCGTGATGGACATTTTCAGCTGTAAGTAGCTTGTAAATTTATTCACTGTGTTTGGATTTTCTCAGATGGTTTTCATGCCCACGAGGAGTTCGGCACTGCTTTATACATTATTTTCTCGAAGATGCTTCGCATCTCAAAAATTAAAAGCAATCAAGCCGAACACTTAATAAAAATGGAAGTGTAAAAGGTCTCAATTACTAATGAGCTCAAGGGTTTGAAAAACCTTTTTCTTACAAAACATCACTGCCATATCTTGTTTAAAACTAAATTTTTACACAAATTCAAACCCTGTGTATATAGGTGCGAACGAGGCCTCACACTACTTCCATATAAATAGCACATTGACCCACGATACACACACATTCATATAACAGCTTGAAAAGTGGCGGTCCACCATGGTAACATCGGATGTTCTGGGTGCCTAACACCTTCCCTCCGTGATAATCAAGCCCCTTGCCCTAAATAAATCTCGGTTTCACAGATCCGTTTAGCAGTGTCACATCACTGGGTCAATGTGCAAACCTTTTCTTGGTTATGTTGGTACAACCATATAAAAAACCAACTGGCGACTCTTACAGTCCAATCGTCGACATATAAATGTCGAACCTTTTCACAACTTGTTTTTTCAAACAAATCTCACCTAACATGATAACACAGAAGAACAAGAACAGAAAGGGACAAATAAAACTCCTGACATTGACAGTGACCTTTTCTTCCACAATTGTAACACGCTTTGGGTTGCTGCATACAGTTCGGACTGATGTGTCCCTCCCCTCCGCATTTGTAGTATACGACTGGTGGTCGTTCTTCTTCCTTGAAAATGGGTGTTGGTGCTCTTGTCTTTCCATCTTTATTGAACCTTCTCTTCTTAAAATTTCCACTTATATTATCTTAGCCATGATTACCACTGAAGTGGTTACCATTTTTGGCATGTTGATTTCCTCCACATTTGTTGTCATCGCTTCGATGACTGCTACCACTGGTATTATCGTTTTGCCGGCTGCTATCTTTTGATTGGGTTGACTCATTATTGCGCTCCAATAACTGAGCCATATTCACAACATTTGAATACAAGCAAAGTTTATGAGAAATGAGGTATTGACGTATTTCGAGTTTTAAACCTCTTAGAAACATTCGCGTCATACGCTCCTCATTATCTACCAAATGGGATGTAAACCGGGATAACTCCGCAAACTTAAGCCTCGTACTGCGATACGGTCATATTATTTTGCTCCAACTTGATGAATTCTACCTCCTTCACGTGACGAATACCTTCAGGAAAGTACTTGTCGTTGAACAATTCTTGGAACTTCTCCAAAGACTTCTTTAATGCGCCAGGCTGAGTACGTTTTACCGATTCCCACCAATGATCTGCCTCTCCTCGCAACATGAAGGTGGCAAAGGGAACCTTTTGCTCCTCGGAGCATCCCAAGACATCAAATATCTTGGTGATCTGCTTAATCCACGTCTCTACCTTAAGTGGTTCTGGCTTTCCCAAAAACTTTGGTGGTCCCAGCTCCATGAATTGCTTAGCGGTGACCAGCCGTGAGTTGCCAGTGTTTTCACCTGCATTTTGAACAGAAGTCTCTCTCGCCTGATGCTGCATGAATTGCAGAAAGCCCCTAAACATCATGTCGTTCATTATTTGGTCAGTGTTGTTGTTTACATGAGGATTATTGTCTTCTTGATGCACATTATCCTAGTTATTAATCATCGGTGACTCAACGGTCTCGTATGCTCAACTAGCCCAGTAAAGAATATATTATGACTAAGATAATGCATAATAAATTATCGTTAGCCTTCAACAGTGTTAAACTGATATAATACAATAGACAACAAGTTTAACTACAGTAGAACAAGCAATCCATTAGAAGAGTCAAGTAGAGCATAATATCTATACTATCTTCTATTATTTAAAAGTTCATCATCAATATTTTATCGTTGTAACACAGCTCAATAAATAATCCACATCATCGAATTATCCATACACTACAGGCCAAGAATATTCGTTAGTATCACATCCATGAAGTATCCATGCACAACGGGCCAAGGATATTCATTATTATCACATCCACGAATTATCCATGCACTACGGGGCAATGATATTCGTTAGTATCACCAGTGGTCATGATCATGCCAACAATTGTTCATTAATGCACTACGGGCCAATGACGACTTTTACCACATCATTTATAACATTACAGGTCATGATTATACCGATACAGAATTCCTGGTCATAATCATACAAATTCAACAGTTCATCTATACACTACGGGCCAAAGATGACTTTCATCACAATATAAGCATAAGGATGATGACAATGATATAAGCATCAATCAAACAAAATCAATGATAAATATTAAAGATTTTTAATTTATCCAGAGTTTAAAAATGTCCAAATTATCAACATGATAACTACTTTGTGGAGTAAAATTCAAGAATATTATTCATATATCAAAAATAATTTAGACAGAAAAGAAATCAATTTTTATCGTGAATAGTACCCCGGGTGAATAATACCCGAGTGAATAGTACTTCATGAATAGTACCCCGGCATGAAAAGATCAAAATTTAATAAGAATGTTCAGAAAAATATTCTTGTGAAACGATACTAGATGAAACGTAAATTTCAAAGATATTCTACTAATTTCAAGGAGTATAGAAGCAATACTTATCAAAATGAGTGTAGAATTCAGAATCTGAAACGAAATAATATTACTTACATACTACATAGTATGGAAGAAAATATTATTTCTTACGAATATTGAACAAAAATAATATCCCTTACCTTAAAATGAGAGTATTTCTGACTGGTATGGTGGGGATATTCTTGAAGAAAACTTATACTTTTTTCTACACTCAAAGTTTCTTTAAACTCAAAAGAAATACGCTCAATAATATAGAAGAAGAATTCTCTAACTCTGGTGTGATTTTTATTTCTAAGCTAAGCATCCTATTTATATGAGAATAGTTGGATACTATTTGAATTGGAAAATCTTGAATGAACAGTCAAACAAAATCACGGGCGTTCGGTTGAATTTTTTTGGATTAACTATACAGTACTACGCAAATACTATGCAGTATTATGCATAATAAAATATAATATATTCTATTTTATATAAAAAAACAAAACTTAAAAACTTATATATATGTATATATATAACTTATATACATATATACAAGTAATAAAACACAACTAAGATAACTTTCTACTGACGATTTTGACAAATGAGTAAGTAGGGGTCCATAGAATAAATCAAATTTACAACTAATACTTCATATAAAAAACCCCTCTATTTATCTCAATTCACTTGGCTTTACTAAACACATTTTTAATAACATTTATTCATCATTAATATTATAACTCGCAATATTAACAACCAGATCATTCCCAAGAAAGAGGGGGCTTTCCGATAAGGATTTCTCCTTATTGGCGCGCAATTAGTTGACCAAACCCCTTTCCTCGACAGAACTTTCTAGACATTGTCAATAATACAAATAATTATATGAATAACTTTGTCGTCTCAATTGTTGATTTAATAATATAAAATATTGTGACAATAATTGAATCAATAATGTGAGATACTATGCAGTAATTATTGTGGCAATAATTGAATAAAACTGCATGACTTCTCACGTAAACATCAATAATCAAAGATATTGTACAATACCGTGTGTTATTGTGCAACCACGTGTATTACTGTACTTTTACCATCGGGTATTTCAACAGTTAACGATAAAACTTTTGCCGTTATTTTTATAAAAATTTATTTACGCTGTTTTTTAACTCCGATAAAGAATTACGCTAGGTCCACCAATGATTGTGTTGCGTCGTCTTTAATATTCCCTGATAAAACGAATATTCACCGACCAAACGAATATTTTATGACAAGTTACTTACTTTGCAAAATTTGTAAATATTACCCACAACTATAACATTATATCAAATCCACACCTTATTATTCAAAATAACATTTAGAGAAAAATTAATTTTTATTCATAAAAGTTGGGATCTTACTATTATACCGATACATAATTCCTAGTCATAATCATACCAATCAACAGTCCATCTATGCACTACGGGCCAAAGATGACTTTCATCACAATATAAGCATGAGGATGATGACAATGATATAAGAATTCAATTAAGTGAAAGCAAGGATAAATATTAAAAAAATTTAATTTATCCAGAGTTTAAAAATGTCCAAATTGTCAACATGATAACTGTTTTGTGGAGTAAAATTCAAGAATAATATTCACTTATCAAAAATAATTTGGACAGAAAAGAAATCATTTTTTGTTATGAATAGTACCCCGGGTGAATAGTACCCGAGTGAAAAGTACCCTGGCATGAAAAGATTAAAATTTAACAAGAATGTTCAGAAAAATATTTTCGTGAACAGATACTTGATGAAGCGCAAAATTCAAGGATATTCTACTAATTTCAAGGAGTATAGAAGCAATACTTATCAAAATGAGTACGGAAGAAAATATTATTTCTTACGAATACTGAACAAAATAATATCCCTTACCTTAAAAAGGAGAGTATTTCTGAATGGTATAGCGGGTATATTCTTGAAGAAAATTTTCACTATTTTCTACACTCAAAGTATCCTTAAACTCAAAAGAAATACGCTCAATATTATTGAAGAAGAATTCTCTAATTCTGGTGTGATTTTCATTTCTAAACTAAGCATCCTATTTATAGGAGAATAGCATGGCATTATTTAAGAAAAATCACGGGTGAACAGTTGAAGAAAATCACAGACGAAATCGGCTGAAACTTTTAAAAATTTTGATTTTACTATGCTGCACTATGCAAACACTATGCAGTACTATGCAACACTATGCAGTACTATGTAATAAAATATAATATAATATATTCTATTTTATAATCTAATAAAACAAAACTTATAATATATATATATATATATATATATATATATATATATATATATCATCCACCCACACACACACCCTCACACACACGCACACACATTGTGACACCCCCAAATCCCGGTACTTCATTACCTCAAGATTTGGTGTTCACTTAATCAAAACATTAATATCTATACCCAATCATAATAAAAATTGAATAATAAATCTTCCCTTAAGGGATTACATTAATAAAAAATCTCCTAGGTTATTTAACCTTTAAATACAATCATTCAAATGCAGAAACTAAATACTTCATTACAATCATTAAAATAAGTCTGTTAAAATATCAACATATTAAAAGTCTTCAATACTTGTTCATCTTTTCCTTTCCCTTACTGGTGCTAGGTACATCGACCTTCTCATCCTTAGCTGTAATAGTTATATAAGCAAGAGTGAGCAAACATAGCTTACTTGAAATAATAATGGATAAACTTTATATTTGCCAAATAATAGGCTCAATAGAAGTGAATGATATGTTTTATTAACATTCTAAAATATACAACTGAGGGTCTAATGATCACGAACCATGTCCACAGTTATAAGTACTCTTTCAACTTAAACTTTAACAGTCAGAAGACTATAACGACTCCACGTACTTAGGGGGATCAGCCTTTCGTACAATATATCGTGCACAAACATTTCAACGCTAAGCGTAAACCCCTAATAATAGGGTTGTTCATCTCAGTATTTAGATTACAAGTCCGCACCAAAGTAAGTTTGGTTTGGATACATTTCAAGAAATTTGGAATTAAATCTAACATCAACTAAGGATTAGTTGAATAAAAGGTAATCACATTATGCTATGGAATAAATCATAAGTGAATTAACATTGTATATTAAAGTTATGTTTTAGGAATAATCTAATATCATAAATATTGAATAACTATCACATACCTTGCTTGAACAATATTAAGCCAAGGTTATTTAGAATTGAATACTAAGCATGCATAACGAATAGCAATTTGAACAATTCAACATCAGTATATCAGATTATATAAACTTGCATGCTAATTAATAAGTTAAAGACAAGAATAACTTGCTTAACATCAAAATAAGGTTTAAAAAACTTGCATCATCATGAACAAACTAGATACAAGAGTTTGCGAAATTACAGTTGAAATAGGACAAGTAAACTTGCATAATAATAAACAAACTAGCTCAACGAAAGTGTAGAGTTAGAGAACCACCATTTATTAGATATACTAACATTCACATTCCAACATAACACGCATTTCTAGTTAGACTTATTATTTTAGCACAAGTCTTAAGCTACCATACAAATATCAGAAATTACAAGTGTTAACCTTCACAACGCCTATTTATTATTCATCATGCTCACTAAGTTCTAATATACCACGTTCATCACTTATTAACCATTTGAAACTACTAATCACATAGCACCATTCTGTTTTAACTATATTATTACATGTTTATTATACTAACACATCATTAGACCAAAGTATGTCGTTACCCCAGAACTGCAGCAGCAGTAGAAGTCTTTGCCTTAGATCAGTATATGGCGTAGCTGCGCCATACACAGCTGCACAGTTTTTAGCCTAGGCACCAGCGCAGCTGTGCTAGTGCACAGACAGAAATAGAAACGGCATGAACAATAGCCGTTTTTAGCCCAACTAACACGAATTTCACCCACCAAATAGTGAAATTAACACAAACAATTGATATAAAACTATCATAAATATGTTTGCCAACATATTCCTCAACATAGAACAATTTAATCAACAATTATACTAGTTTAATTTCTCAAATTTCTCATTTTCATAAAAAAACTTAATTTTTTGATATTCTTCCCAAAAATCAACATTGTGATTTCAATTCTTCACCAAATCACTTCGTTCAAACTACGTTCTCTTCATTTCTTAACGAACTAGCATAATCAAAACTTAATTTACAGTTTCACATACAAATTGACCATCATAATTGGTACTTTTTCAAAACATATAATGTCCTTACTTTTCTACTATTATACGAAATTAGCATGCAATTTCCTTGTTTAAACACAAACTCTAATCATCATAAACACATATAATCACAAGTAACCCATTGTATAGCAACAATTCAACAAATTTGAAATTCACAGAATATATAAAATTTTGTCGTAAACTCATATATGCATTTACATATATAATATGGAGATTATGAAAAATACCTTTTGTTGCTTTAAAATCCTTGCTAACACCACTGAATTTGCTTTGAAAACTCAGATCTTCCTCTCAATATTCTCTCAAGCTCTCTCTCAACTCTCTATATTCTCTAGGCTAATTAGCAAATAAGGCATAAGACCAACTGATAAACCTTATGCATAAAAATAAAACTGATAAACCTTAATACGTACATTAATCATAATATCAATTACTACATCTAACGTATCTGTTATAAATATATTATATTTATTATTTAATTTATATTATTATAATTCAAAATTTGAAAATCCAAAAGCCATGAGGCTTTGTTTGGCAAAAGGTCTTTAAAATAAAGATTTAATATCTTTAAGCCTTGTTTGGGTTAAACCAATTTAAAACTACTTTAATTATTTTAATAAACAATTTAGTTTATAATTTATAATCACATATTATTTATTTGGATTTCCATATCCAACATTAATCAATAAATTAATCAACCATACTATATTTTAAATAAATATTCCACTTAAACAATTATCACAAAATTATAATTTCTTTATAATTCTATTTAATATACCCAATTTAAATTATTAAATTCAACAACAATATAATCTCTCATGTTATATTACAACTCTCTAAATTACAAATTAATTTAATTTAGAATATTATCTAATAAATTAAATTCATAAATATTTACTAATAATAACCACATCAATAAAATATTTATTTCATCATTTTCAACAAGAAACACATCAAATAAATATTTATATAATTCAATAAATATTTAATATTATAATTTGAAATTTTGGATTATTACACATTATATATATATATATATATATATATATATAATTTATATATATATAACTTATATATATATAAGTAATAAAACAAAACTGAGATAATTTTCTACCGATGATTTTGACAAATGAGTAAGTGGGGGTCCATGTAATAAGCTAAATTTACAACAAATATTTCATAAAAACCCCTTTTATTTATCTCAATTCACTTGACTTTACTAAACATATTTTTAATAATATTTATTAATCATTAATATTATAACTCATAATATTAATAATCAGATCATTTCCAGGAAAGAGGGGGCTTTCTGATAAGGATTTCTCCTTATTAGCGCGCAATTAGGTGACCAAACCCCTTTTCTCGACAGAACTTTCTAGACATTGTCAATAATGCAAATAATACTATGAATAACTTTGTCGTCTCAATTATTGATTTAATAATATAAAATATTGTGACAATAATTAAATTAATAATGTGATATACTATGTAGCAATTCTTGTGGTAATAATTGAATAAAAGCGAGTGACTTCTCATGTAACAATTCGTAATTTTAAATTGTAATTCTAAATATTTATTAAATTATATAAATATTTTAATTGATGTGTTTATTATGGAATAAACATTTGTTTAATTTTTTTGTTTAATTTAATTTGATTTGATTATTTATTTGTTAAATAAATAATCTATGAGTTAAGGAAATTAATGATTATGAGATAATATTCTAATTTAAGTTAAAAATTAAATTAGAGAGTTGATAGGGATTAAATGGATTATTATAATATTTTAAATTTAATTTGGTAATAAAAGTGTGACAATAAACTATGCTATAAATGAATTATTAAAATTAAAGGAGTTTAATTTAGTTTTGCCAAACAAGGCTTAAAGATATCAAGTCTTTATTTTTAAAAGTGTTTGCCAAACATAGCCTTATGGCTTTTAAATTTTGAATTTGAATTATAATAAATAAAATAAATCAAAATAATATATATAATATTTTATAACTGATATATAATTATTATAATAATAATTATACGGCAGTTACATACGTTTTAGGAGCGTCTGTTTTATTTACGTGAAAAGCTTTTGGCTTAAGCCTAAGAAGAGAAAAGAGAAGGAAGAATACAGAGAAACGAAATAGAGAGAGTTTGCAAAGAGAAGTTTGTGAGAATTTAAGGGATAGTCATGTGATTCTAAAACAATTCTCTATGGTTAGCAAGGATTATCCAAGCAATTGAATGTATATTTTCAAAGCCTTAATATTATATATATATATATATATATATATATGAATATTTTATATTCACAAGTCTTATGTTTTCTGTGAACTCATGTTGGGTGAATTGTTGTTATAAACTGAATTGTTGTATTTATATATATTTGTGATGTTAGAACTAGCATTTAGATAAGGATTTAGTGTACCAATTACTTTCTTTACGTTCAAAAATAAGAAAAACTGATTACCGTGCATATGTGTATGAATATGGCTTGTTGGAGTTCAAAATTGATACTTGGTTTGTAAACTAATCTGTAAATTATGTCTTGAATATGTTAATTCAGTAAAAAAACGAAGAGAACGTAGTTTGAATGAGTTAAATTGGTGTAGAAGTGTGATCACAGTGTTAATTTTGTCAAAGAAGTCAAAAATAGAGTTTTGACAAAAATATGGAAATTAAAATACTTAATTTGATTGTAGTTGTTGTTAATTGTTCTAGATCAATATATATATATATATATGATGGGTAATGATTATGTGAAATTTATGTGAATTAGACGTGTTAAATTGGTTGCTAGAAATTTAGATGTAGGCCAAATTGGCGTTACTGCGTTAAATGCTCTGGGCCTCGAATTAATTGGCGCAAGTTAGCATTAACCATCATACTAAATGCCGCTTCCAGTGTAAATCAGGGCACCACAACGTCGGTTAGCAGAATGGCCAGAAAATTTGTTTTTATTACACAAAGTCTGTAAGTGTTGATAAACTACAATATTATGACTGTTAAAATGTGATTTTTTTAATTGTGGTATTATAGTACTAAGAATGAGAAATTTATTAGTTTTTAACGAGTTTTGTTATTTCATTACTATTGTGACTTGACTATGTGATTAAAAACCAAGCCATACATGAAATAGATACTTAATTGTATACAGAGTATATGTAGTAACTAATTATGTCATGATGACATGTATATAGGATATTGTGAATCGAGTTATTACGATTTAGCTTATACGCAAGTTTTTTAACTCTAATTTTATATTGTGCAAGTTTCTTAACTCTAATTTTATATTGTGCAAGTTTTCTTTACCCTACCTTATTTATTATTGAGCAAGTTATTCCCAATCCTATTTATACAATTTAAATATATTTGTGCAAAGCTATTTAACCTAACTCTTACTTTGAGAAGGTTTCCTACTTTAACTTGTTTCTTAGCATGCAAGCTTCTAAATTCTGATACACTTATGTTGAACAAGTTTTATCGTTCAAATTGTTATTTAGTATGCATGCTCAATACTCAATTCTAAACAAAATTCTAACATTAGCTTAATATTGTTCAAGCAATGTATGTTACGTTATTTAATGCTTATGCTTTTAGTTCATTTCTAAAGCATGACTTTAACATACAATGTTGATTCATTTATGACTTATTCCATAGCATATTGTTATTACACTTTATTCAACTAATCCATAGTTGATGATCGTTAACTCTAAATTACCATGAAACTTATCCAAACCAAACTTACTTTGGTGCGAACTTGTATTCTAAATATTGAGATGAACAACCCTATTACAGGGGATAATTTACGTATAGTGTTTAGATGTTTGTGCATAATACATTGTACGAAGGGCTGATCCCCCTAAGTACGAGAAGTCCTTACGATCTTATGACTGTTTAAGTTTAAGTTGAAAGAATACTTATAACTTTGGACATAGTTCGTGGTCTTATGACCCTCAGATATATTTCAAATTTTGTTCCTAATTATCATTGATAGAGCATATTATTCAGTGTTATTAAGCCTATTCATTAGGCAGTTTGTTAGTTCCCGAAGGCACAATAGTTATCTAGAAGGGGGGGTTGAATAGATATTTAAAATTCTTTTCGTTTTACTTTGTTAGTTTTTATAATGATTAAAACACAGCGGAATTAAGATTTGTTTAATCTCCCTTAAGATATAGTGAATTAATGAGAGTGAGGCAGTTATAGCAGTTATAGTAAGAATGTAATAGACACAGCAGTTTTAAGTGGTTCAGAGCACTTAAAGATCCTAGTTTACCCTTCTACTCCTTGAGTAGGAAATTCACTAATGATGTCTTTTACACTTTCTGAATCTCATAGATTCCTTCTAGACCAGCAGTCCAGGCATTTCTTAGTTCACTCTTGAACTCTTCAAGTCCAGCAGACTTGGTTCTTCATAGTTCACTTAGAACTCTTCAAGTCCTTCTGACTTGGAACTCTTACTTCAGTTGATTGGTAGTTGTTGAGTTCTTGGTTGGTGCTACTCAGTTACCATTAAGCACTTATTCGAAAGAACTGAGTAGCTGAGCAAGCTTTCTCTTTTTCTCAGATCGTAGAGTTGAGCGTTAAGTGTTCTTGTGCATTTTGTTCAATGCTTGCTTAGTTATCTCATCTGCATATGTTTTGCATATATGTTATCCTTGAAATCTATCCATTAAAGCCATTCGTTGAAGCATTAAATGCGTTTGACATTTCTTAACTTTGATGGAGACTTTTCTGCACACTTTCTGAATTGCATTACATTGCTTGACACGACAAGAAATCTTTCTCACCTAACACCTGAAAAGGTGTTTTCCTCTGTCATATGGTCCTTTCCTTAGCTTCTTGAATACGTTTCTTTTGTTGTATACTAAGGATATCTTTTGTACCGTTGGGATTGGTGAGGACTTCAACGTTTAAAACTCATTCCACATTTGTTGGAATTTGTCTCCAAACAAACAGTAGGGCTCGATGCTTCTGACACAAGGCAGATGATACTCTACGATCCAGATCGTGGTGTCTTGTCACTTTGGTGCTTGGTCTGATGAGAACACTACGATTTCTCTCAAAGACTTGCACACTACGATCTTCACTTGCTTATCTTGCAAACTCTACATTTCTGAGAGCACACTACGATCTCTGAGTTAGCTTCAGCAAACCTATGGACCACTCTACGACTCCTGGAGAGGCCCTTCAAGCCAGACATACTATGATCTTCAATACCCTACGATTCTGCCTTGGCTTTTGCAATCTTCTGATCAGCTCGATAGACTGCGATCTTGTTGATGCCTATCTATTATATTTCAAGATGTACATAAACCTAACATCTTTGATCTCTTCATCTATACATTCTTTTATAGAATGATAAACATTAAAATCTTAGATCAACCTAACAAATTTGATCTATCACTAACTCCTTGTACATATATTCCTTGAAGGACTTTACATATAATCATGAGCATTTACTTTAAACATCAAATCAAAATATGTACTCTCCCAACAATCTCCCCCTATTTAATGTTGACATAACTAAGGAGATTTGTTGTCATGATTATTAGCTTCTAGATGCATTTGCAAGAAAGTAAATATGACTTAATATTTCAGTGAGCAGCTAAAATTTCTAAAGAATAAGCATGAATTTATTGATGTTTGAAGAATAGATATTACAATTAAGCTTTACATCAATAAGAATTTAAATTTTAACTTATCTCTATTTCTTTGATCTTTTGCGTGGAGGATTGGCATATTCCTCAGCTCTTCTTTTTCTGCTTGCTTCTTCTATCCTGGCTATATCTTCCAGCTCACTTGGGCTTAGCCTAGGATTGTGATCATGTCTATTCATGAATGCAGGATCTCCAATTGGCATTCTTAGGCCTATGGTGGTCACATTTTGTGAACTGGTTGTTGGCCCTAGACTCCTTAATGGTTGAGCCATGATAATGTGTTCCTGTTCAGATCGTTGAGTACGATGGCTAGATCGTGGAGTCTGTTGATACTGCCTTGGAGGAGGACTCCATGAAGATTGAGCTGAGAATGTGCATCTGCCTCTGCCTTTGCCTTGATCTCCTTTCCCTTTATTCTCCTCTTTTATGTCAGCATCAAGGGTTTGAATGTCCTCCAAGAGGCGAGTCACTCCTTGGACAATCTCATTGAGTTAACTTTGGGTTTGAGCATTGTCCTCTTTA
Source organism: Panax ginseng (assembly GCA_020205605.1). NCBI lineage: Eukaryota > Viridiplantae > Streptophyta > Magnoliopsida > Apiales > Araliaceae > Panax > Panax ginseng. The sequence goes on along the minus strand of CM035147.1, from coordinate 17,927,695 downwards.
TTTTCTTTGATCAGAGCATCAGTTCTAGCTTCCCTTTGTTTGAGGACGGCTAGAACATTGTCAGTCTGTTGTCCTTGGTTTACGTAAAAATTTTGGAATTCTTTTACGGCAGTTTGCAGATTGATGATGCTTTCCAACATAAGCTTGTTCTGAGTCTCTTGAGTCATCTTTAAGACGAGAACAACATCCCGATGTCTTTTAGCTGCTTGAAAGTGTATCTGATAACGGTCATTTATGCTCTTCACCATTTCTTTTATGATCTCCCTAATCTTCTTTGTGAGCTCAGAGCTTAGGGTGCTGGGGAGAGCATCGGCAACCGTGATCATTTTAGTCAGTCTTAGTTGAATGAGTTATGTGTGAGCTTCAAGACTGTCATCTATATCCTTAATCACTTTCTTTGACACTTTGGATTACTCAGATTTGGTGGGCAAATCTGAGAGGAGTTCACTGAGTTATGAAATGTGTGGAGGAGTGGGTGTGCTCTTGTATTGATCTTGCAAGGAGTAGAGGGCAAGATCAAGCTTAAAGTATTCATTGGTGGATGAAGAGGGAATATCTGATGGAGGGGCCTGTTTTTGGGTGTCTGGAGTGGGGGTGGCTCTACGATTTGAGCATGGGACTCTACGATGGGGCTAGAGTCAGTAATCGTAGAGATGAGAGGAGTTGGGATCAATATGAAGTTGGGCATATGTGGTTCATCAGTTGCAAAATTTTGGGATTCTGTAACTGGGAATTGACTTCTTTTTGTTCTTGCTCTGGTTCTCTCTCATTTTCTGCAGGAGCGGCTTCTTTTGTTATAGGGATATTATGAGGCTCCCCCTCAACTGGAGCATTTTCTAGGGTGAGAACTTCAGGTATCTCCCTCTCAGCTTGAGCTATGTCCTTTTGGCTTTCTTTGGATAGTTCTTTTTCAGCAGCCATCTTTTTGTCTTCCTCTTTGAGTACTCCTTCATTAACAAGGATGTACTTTTTAACCAATTTTTGTCTTGGTTTTCTAGGTTGAGCCACACCACCTCGGGACTTTCTTGACCTGCTATGTCACGTTGATCGGCCAAAACATCAGTGCGAACTCCCTTGGTCGAGGTGTTCAGTCTGGTCTCTACGATTGGTAGAGACTCTACGATCGAAGAGACAGATGGCCTCTTGGACTTGTGACTGATTTTGTTCTTCTTCAGCAGCTGTGAGATGGTAACTCTATCTTCATCTGCCTCAGCATGTTGTTATTTTCTTTTTAGGATCCTCAGAGTCTCAATGTTAGAGGACTCTATAGGAATATCAGTGGTAGACCCTTGAGGTTCTTCTGTCATTCGAGCCTTTAGCTTCCTCTTGCCCTTGCTTTTTCTGACCAGGGCAGAGGGTTCTTCCTTATTAGTTTCTTCTTCATCTTCTCCAGTCTCCTTGACCACGGCCATATTTCCCGGAATCCCTGACTCCTTTGCATCAGAAGTCCTACCACTGGACTCAGACATCATTCGCACATTTTCAGCTGGATTCCTTTTCCAGTTCTCGAACAATTGCTGGGTCATTCGTCTGTTTGGATTGATTGATTCTCCTTCATCATCCCTTATATTATCACCCAAAGTAGATTGTAGGATGATACTGATGAATCGCCCGTAGAGCATCTTTCTAGAGCTCTTTGACTTTTTCGAGCTGAGAATCCACTTCCCAATACATTCAAGCAGAAGAGCTCCATAGTTAAGTTGTATCCCACAACTGATGGTTGTCATGAGCTTGAGCTGCATTTCGTTTACAGAATCGTGGCTCGGAGTTCTTGCGACATATACATTTTCCCAATAATATCGGCCAAAATTTCGTACCTCTGAGGAAACTCCTTTTTCTTGTATCCCTTAATAGTTGGGAAATTTCTTGTGATGCATCTTCTTTGAGTCCTTCATGGAAATCTATGCCATCTATGAATGAAAACCCTTGATTTGAAACCTAGGGCTGAGGTTGATGTCTTCGATCTTTAGGTTTGATTTCCACGTCCTTGACCCTCGTGGTGATGACTTCATTTTTTGAATGCCCCATTCTTGTAAAATTCCTTTATTAACTTGGGTAGATCCATGTGCTCGTACCCAGAGCGTCTTCGAGATCATCCTTCTTTATCAGTGTCAGAGTTTTGTGAAATTTGGGTTCAACTGTTTTGAACTCATTGAAGCAGAGTCTGTAGCCAGAGATGATGTTGGAGGCTGCCATTGATTTCTTTGTAGGGAGTATGGTTGTTTGAGCTTTCTTTTATAGTTAGGGTTTCTGCTTGAAGAGAGAAGGAGAGAAATAAGCTTTTTGAACTTGTGATTTCAAAAAGGCGTTTTCAAACTTTTACTTGTAACTTCCTCTCTCCATTTTGTAGTGGGGCGGGTGTCGAATTGGCTCTTGGCTCTCTGAATCTCTTGAGGAGGATTGTATTGATTTTCCCTTAGCCCCTTCTGAGCTAATGTGTCTTTAGGGAGGACTACGATCGTTGAGGTAGCCTTTGTGATTGATGAGTCTAGTTTGCATTAAGTCCCAACAATTGTTGATCGAGTCTGAATTGCAATCGTCGAGTCTGAATGCGCAATCGTCGTCTATTCCGTTCGTTCGTGTCGTCGGTAATACGCCTGCTTGATGAATCGTCGTGTCTGAACTACGATCGTCGAGTCTGTCTGGGTCCTTGTGATGAACTTTTGACTTAGCATTCTTCTCGGTTTAAGGTAACTCAGGAAGGGCCAACCTCATAGAGTTTATCAAGGGTTAGGTTTGTTCCTGAGGAGCTTATCAGAGAGATTGCTTTGTTTTAAACTTTATCATCACATTATGCTCCTTTGTTTTGTTAATGGGGCTCTGCCATCGTTGAGTTTGCACTACGATCGTTGAGTCTGTACTGCGATCGTTGTCTTTCATGTCACTTCAGTTCTACGATCGTGGACTTCCTTTTATCATGTCTATGATTTCAAACATAGCCTTTATATCTATACGGTTAGCACAAACTAGAGCATATTTTTCATGGTTGTAAGTTAAGCATGCCTAGCTCACTTATTAACTTGTTAAACCTAGATTCATCTAGAGGCTTTGTAAAGACATCAGCAAGTTGATTTTCAGTAGGGATATATTGTAAAGATATGGTTCCATTTTGCACATGATCCCTAATGAAATGATACCTTATTTCTATATGCTTAGTCCTAGAATGTATGAGAGGATTATGAGTTATTGCTATAGCACTTGTGTTATCACAGTGAATAGGTATGGATTTGAATTCAAACTCATAATCTGCTAGCTGATTTTTCATCCATAGGATCTGAGCATAGCATTTTTGCCCGGTGACAATGTATTCAAACCTGCGGTTGAAGTAGATCTTGAGTTTTGCTTCTTGCTAAACCAGGACACAAATCTGTTTCTAGCAATTGACGAGTGCCATTTGGTACTCTTTCTATCTATTTTGCGACTGCTAAAAATCAGCATCTGTGTATCCTGTTAGTTCAAATGAGGACTCCTTGGGATACCAAAGCCCCAGTGAGGTGTACCCTTGAGATACACGAAAATCCTCTTTACAGCGATTAAATGTGATTCTTTAGGATTAGCACGAAATCTCTAGCACATATGCATGTTATAAACATTATGTTTGATCTCTCTTGGCGATTAGATATAGAAGAGAGCTATCATACCTCTGTGTTGAGTTATATCAATACTTTTACCTTTTCATCTTTGTCAAGCTTGGTTGCGAGGAGCAATTGGGGTTTTTTATGGGAGAGGTGATTCCATGCCATACTTCTTAAGTAAATCTTTAATGTACTTGGCTTGGTTTATGAAGATTCCTTCATCGATGCTGCTTTACTTGCGATCGAGGAAGAAATTGACTCACCCATCATGCTCATTTTCAAACTTGCTCTGCATAAGCTTGGAGAATCTCTTGCATAACTTTTCATCGATAGAACCAAAAATAATATCATCAACATATATTTGAACCAATAAGACTTTGTCTTTATGCTTTCTAAGAAATAATGTGGTATCTACTCTACCTCTAGTGAACCCATTTTCAATAAGAAAGTTAGTTAGTGTTTCATACCATGCTCTAGGTGCTTGTTTAAGACCATATAAAGGCTTTGTCTAATCTATAAACATAATTGGAAAGAGATGGATTGATGAAACACAGGAGGTTTCTCTACATAGAACTTCTTCTTGAAGTTCACCATTCGAGGAATGCACTTTTGACATCCATCTGAAAGACCTTGAATTTCATGTGAGCAGCAAAGGCAAGGAATATTCTGATGGCTTCTAGTTTGGCAACAGGTGCAAATGTCTCATCGTAGTCAATGCCTTCTTCTTGAGAGTAGCCCTTGGCCACTAGTCTTGCCTTATTCCTGGTTATTACTCCATCTTCATCCATCTTGTTTCTGAAGACCCACTTGGTTCCAATGACAGGATGACTTTTTGGTCTTGGTACCAATCTCCATACTTTTCTTCTTTTTCAAATTGATTAAGTTCTTCTGCATGGCTTCTATCCAGCTTGGAGTCTTCCATGGCATCCTCTATCTTCTTAGGTTCCATTTGTGATAGGAAGCTTAGATAAAAACATTCATTTTGGGTGGCAGCTCTTGTTTTGACTCTTGCACTCGGATCTCCAATGATTAAATCTTGAGTGTGATCTCTTGCCCATATGTTTTCTATTGGGACATCTGACCTGATGCCTTCTTATCTTAGGTCTTCAAGATCTATTTCTTCTTCTTGGTGTGGAGGTTCGTTGTCTTGTATGAGGCCTCTCTACGATCTCATTTCCTTGCTTTCAGCGATTTCCTTTATCTGGCACTTCTGATCGTAGTGTTGAGCTCGACGACCTCGTTAAGTAGTGTTTGAGCTGTCGGTCGTAGTGTCTTGAAGCCTTTATTTTGTCTAAGTCTGTCTCATCAAAGATGATGTGAATCGAGACTTCAACACTTCGGTGTCTTCTTGTTGAACACTCTGTAGGCCTTCTTATGCATGGCATATCCAAGAAAGATTCCTTCGTCGACTTGGGTTGAAACTTTGTCAATCTACTGCTTTCCATTGTTGAGAATGTAGCATGCATGCAGTAGAATACATGAAAGTAGGCGACACTTGGCTTTCTTCCTTTCCACGCGATTTCATAGGGTGTCTTCTTAATCGTAGAGTGTATGAGTGATCTATTACGAGTGTAGCATGCGGTGTTGACTTACGCCCAAAGTATTCAGCGGAGATGGGATCTTTGCTAGTAGAGTTCTTCGACCTCTATCAATGTCCTGTTCTTTCTCTCATTACTCCATTTTGTTGAGGAGTTCATGGGGCTGAGAAGTTATGGCTGATGCCATTATTTGTGCAGAACTGGTCCATTTCTGAGAAGTCGAATTCTCTGCCATGATCACTCCTTATAGCCTTGATTTTCTCTCCTTTCTCATTCATCACCAGCCTAAACATCTTGATCAGTTGGGAGCTTGTTTCATCCTTTGAGGTTAGAAAGAACACCCATGTGAATCGGGTGTAGTAAATCGACTATGACCGGTGAGTATCTCTTCCTCAAGGGCTCGTTGTTGGAATTGGCCCAAATAGATCCATGTGGAGCAACTGCGGGGCTTGTCGATTGAGTTGGCGGTTTTGCTCTTGAATGAGCTTACAGTGCGCTTTCAAGTTGACAGGCATTGCGAGCTTTTCTTTTTGATGAAGTTGAACTTAGGTAAGCTTCTGCAACTAGATCTTTTGAGGCAAGTTTGGACATGCTCTTGAAGTTGAGATGAGGCAGGTCTTGATGCCATAACCAAACTTTATTTCTTGAATGCTTTAGCGAGAAAGCATATTGTCTCGTCGAGCTTAGTTGTCCAAGATTTAGTGTGTAGACATTTCCTTCTCTTGTTAGGTTAACTTTACACAGAGATGTCTTGAGTCTCACGACTTGACATTGATTGTTGAGAATGTTACTTGATGACCCTTGTCGCGAGTTGGCTAATGCTTAGAAGATTGTGTTGTAGTCCTTCCACATAGGCCACTTTCTTGAAGGATCTTTGCACCATTTCGGTGAGCCATATCCTCTTGTCTTGCAGGCCGTTGTCTCCAAAGATGGTGAGGACCTTCCTTCTCTATGTAGTTAGACAAAAGGCTTTGTTCCCGTCATGTGCCTTGAGCATCCACTGTCCAGATACCAGGTTGTGATCGTGGAGCTCTTTTCCTGTGGTAACATTAAACCTTCATTTTGGTACCCATACTTGCATGGGTCCTACTTTGTTAGTACCCTTGGGGACCCAAATCTGCTTGATTTTGGGTCTCACATGCATGGAATTATAATAGCACTTTGCAGCCTTGTGACCAACTTTATAGCACACAAAACATCTAATATGATGCGTGCTTGTGTGTGTGTGAAGAATTCTTCCTCCATTTTGGACTTTTGTGGATCTTTAGTTATCCTTACATTAAAAGTGATTTTCCTTCTTCCATGTGTCCTTGTGTTTCATGATTTGTGAGGTGTACCTTACCTCTCTTGTACCTTCCCGGTTGGTTACGTAGAGTTGGTCTTACTCGACTCTCTACGATCCTTGAGGTTGGTGAGTAGTGGGTTGGTTACTCTTCTCTTTTAAAAACCCGGGCCGACATGAGATCCTTACTCCTTGGAATATGGATTGAATCGGTGAGAGCAAGGTTTGGTGGCTCATCCTTACATGAGGATTTCACAAATATAATGCCTCTACTAAAACTTGAAGCATTCTTGATGCTAGTTTCCTTTACCTTTTCCACACATGGCTCTGAGGTAGATTCCCCAAAGCTAAACACATTACATCGAGAGACACTTCTGCGGCTAGAGATCGAGGAGTCCATGGATGAAGAGGATTTATTCCATGTAGAGATTGTCTTTTCTAGTTCCTCAATTTTAGAGGTTAGACTTGACTCTCTTTGTGCATTGAGCTCATTGGTTTGTTTTAAGAGCTTATTCTCGACTTCAAACTTGGAGAGAGTCGATTACTTAGAAGGGTTATTTCCAGTTCTTCTTGAACTTTCTCTTTCTCCTTTTGAAAAAGTGAATAGTCCTTAGACAGAACTCTAAACCATTTCATGTATTGACGCAGATCAGATGTTATGCCATGCAGTGCAGTTCTTAAATCATCAATGTCTACATCAGGAGAATTGAAGTTAAATACCTCATCTATACTTACTTCATGTATGTTGGAGTTATGTTTGTCTTTTGCATTCTTGGCCATAGGAAAAGATTTGCCATTTGAGGATCTTCATCATCTCCAGATTCAGGATTTTAGTCATTGTTTGAGTCACTCCACGATCCTCCAGCTACAAGGCATTTATCTCTCTTCTGAGGCCTTTTGTTGCCTTTGTATTCCTTCTTTGGATGTGATTTCTTCTTTAGTTCTTCTTTGAGAGGTTTGTTGCAGTTAAATGGCCAGGCTTCTTGCAATTGTAGCATAGATCATTAATCTTCTCTTGCTGCTTTGTGATTCTTTGACTTTCTTTGGCTTCTTTGGTTTTGCCTTGGCGCATGAACCTTACGAGTCTTTTCACCGACATTGCAAAGTCCTCATCATCATCTTCATCATAGTCGAGTCAATTTCGATTGTTGACTTTGGAGGTACTTTTCGATTGCTTTGAGAGCAACACCTTTATCCTTCTTTCTTCCTTGATAGAGTTTACGCTTTCGTTGAGTCGACTCGGTTCGTATGTAAGAAGGTTGCCATATAAGCTGTTGAGCAGTCATCTCATGGAGATTCTTTGACTCTCTAATAGCGATTGGTTTGGCATCCCACACCTTGGTAAGGCTCTCATGAACTTTATGATTAGATCTTTGTTTGGATAGATCTTTCCATAGGCTCGTAGAGAGTTGAAGCGAGCGTTGAATCTCTAAATGGGTGGCGATGGCGTTTTCTCCTTGAGCGTGTGCAAACATTTCATATTGTTGTGTCGGGGAGAGATTGTTTGTTTTCTCTAACTTCTTCCATTCCTTCATGCATGATGATGAAGCGGTGCTTCCCAAACCTCCTTTGTTTGTTTTGTTGTTGACCACATTTTTGAATAGATCGTCTTCTAAGATTGAAACAAAATGTTCTTGGCCTTTTTATCGAGTTGAACAACTCTCTTCTCGTTGTCGATCCATTCTCCTTTGACCTTGATCGTATTACATTTGGGTAAATACATAGTTGGTGCAAGCTTTGTAGGAACGTAGGGCCCATTACGAACGATTTCAAATAGATCTTCATCTATTGAATCCATGTATGCTTGCATCCGAACTTTCCAGTTGGCAATTTATCTTTGTTGCACATAGGGTGGCTTCTTTGCCTCCTCCGATCTTTGATTAAGCTTGGTAAGTGTGCCATTGGATCTACTTAAGCTTTGTAGGCTATATAATAGAACACTTTTGATACCAATTGTTAGTTCAGGAGGCCTGATAGTTATCTAGAAGGGGGGGTTGAATAGATATTTAAAATTCTTTTCGTTTTACTTTGTTAGTTTTGATAATGATTAAAACACGGTGAATTAAGATTTTTTTAATCTCCCTTTTAGATATAGTGAATTAATGAGAGTGAAGCAGTTATAGCGATTATAGCGAGTTATAGCAGTTATAGCAAGAATGTAATAAACCTGACGGCGTTTAAGTGGTTGAGCACTTAAAGCTCTAGTCCACTCTTCTACTCCTCGGTAGGAAATCCACTAAGGATGTCTTTTACACTTTCTGAATCTCACAGATTCCTTCTAGACCCGGCCGATCTAGGCACTTCTTAGTTCACTCTTGAACTCTTGAGTCCAGCAGACTTGGTTCTTCACGATTCACTAGAACTCTTCAAGTCCTTGACTTGGAACTCTTACTTGATTGATTGGTAGTTGTTGAGTTCTTGGTTGGTGCTACTTTCGATTGCCGTTAAGCACTTGTTGAAAAGAAGCGAGTAGGCGAGCAAGCTTTCTCTTTTTCTCGGATCGTAGAGTTGAGCGTTGAGTGTTCTTATGCGTTTTGTTCAATGCTTGCTTAGTTATCTCATCTGCATATGTTTTTGCATATATGTGATCCTTGAAATCTATCCGTTGAAGCCATTTCATTGAAGCATTAAATCGTTTGACATTTACGAACTTTGATGGAGACTTTTACGCACATCTTACGAATTGCATTACGGCCCTTGACACACGATGCTTTCTTCTCACCTAACACACGAAAAGGTGTTTTCCTCTATCTATGGTCCTTTCCTTAGCTTCTTGAATCGTTTCTTTTGTTGTATACTAAGGATATCTTTTGTGTCGTTGGGATTTGGTGAGGACTTCAACGTTTAAAACCCATTCCACATTTGTTGGAATTTGTCTCCAAACAAAAGGTAGGGCTCGATGCTTGACCAAAAGCGGATGATGACTTTCTATGATCCGGATCGTGGTGTCTTGTCACTTTGGTGCTTGATACGATGAGAACACTACGATTTCTCTCAAGGACTTGCACACTCTGATCTTCACTTGCTTTGTCTTACGGACTCTACGTTTTAGAGAGCACACTACGATCTCTGAGTTAGCTTCGACAAGCGTCTGGACCACTCTACGATTCTGGAGAGGCCCTTCAAGGCATACATACTACGATCTTCAATGCTTTACGATTCTGCCTTGGCTTTTGCAATCTTCTTGATCATTTCGATGAAATTGCGATTCTTGTTGATGCCTATCTATTACATTTCAAGATGTAGATCAACCTAACATCTTTGATCTCTTTATCTATACATTCGTTTATAGAATGATAAACATTAAAAGCTTAGATCAACCTAACAAATTTGATCTATCACTAAGTCCTTGTACATATATTCCTTGAAGGACTTTACATATAATCATGAGCATTTACTTTAAACATCAAATCAAAATATGCACTCTCATCAAATTTGAATTACAATAATTCACTTGAGCACACTTTTTCCTTGTGCACCAATGCTCCCCTTCAGCACCTATGTTTCCTTGAACCTGTTTGTAAACAAACCTTAATTCATCTGGATTAAATTCCTTTAGACAACACTTAGTCTAAAAATATAAGAGTACAAATATAGAGATCTAATGATCAAAGCAAATAAGCAATTTAACAATGCAAGGCCCAACTAATAAATGCAATGATCAAATAGTAAAAGAGAGAGATATCACCAATATTAAGCCCACGAAATTAGCTGAGAATAATATGAATATAATTTGCACAACATCTCAGAAATTTGCACCAGGAATAATGGAATAGCTTTTCAAGTATATGAGTGCAAAATATTAATTTTTGTGTTGTATAGTTTACTGATATCAGTCCTTCTTTTATAGCCCAAATATTACCGTTGCTAAAACAATTCCGTTGTATAGAAAATATTTATGTTGCCAACAGATAAGTAATGTTCCAAAAATACATTCGTTAATGGCTAAGAAATAACAAGTCCGATTATCTTTGGTAGTTACAAAATATGTTGGACTCTTTCAACAATAATCCATAAAGAAACTGGGTCAGATGAAACACTTTAAGTTTAGACTTTTCAACTCCTATAGCAATTATGATTACTAAAGTTTGCCGCCACTTATCAAGATGATATATCAATTTTCGAAACAGAAGATGGCATTAATGTAGGAGTATTAAAGTCTATCAAATCAGGATATACAAGATATGAAAGTTCTGAGGCCATAGCAATCATGACTCTTGATTTAAAACAACTTTTAAGTTTCCTACATGCACATGTATCAATATTATATATAATCAGAACACTTCAAACAAACACATAGCAGCCATAATATAATTAGACCGAATAAAACATGTTATATCATTTTTAAGCATGCATAATATAAATTATGTTAAATGCACACATAAGATGTCCTAGAGCCTTGTATTGAAAAATTAAGTTTTTGCAATGACCTTACATAATTTTCTTAGGACACAAATCTTCAAAGTCTTTAGACAACAATCCTTTCATCAACTTCCTGAAATTTCATAATAAACAAATTAGTTCATATTTTATCAAGTCATCATCAAAACAATAAGGTTAGAATATTAACAAGTCAATGGGTTTATTGTTAAATTTAATATTATTTAAGGTAGTTAGAAATGAATGTTTTTATCAAATGAACACCAAATCTTGTGGGAATGAAGTGCGGGATTTGGGGTGTCACATCTCACGTAAGCATCAATAATCAAAGATACGTGCGAATAACGTGTCTTTCTTTTGTGCAACCACGCGTATTCTTCGCATACTTTTACTTCTACCGGTAGTTCAACAGTTTTAATTGGTAACACTTCCGTCGTTATTTTATAAAAGATAATTACGTAGTTTTTCAATACGACAATAATTCCGTTAATAGGGTCCACCATGATTGTCTTGGTCGTCATCGAATATTCCTATTAAAACGAATATTCCCTGACCAATCGAATATTCCCCGACACAACGAATATTTTATAACCACTTGCTTACTTTGTAAAAAATTTCATATATCACCCTTAACTTTAAACTTTTATCAATTTAACCCTTTACGAAATAAAATAATAATTATAAGAAAATTGAATACTTTCATTTCATAAAATTTGGGGTCTTATAATCTCCCCTCCTTATGAAATTTCGCCCTCAAAATTTACATACGTACCTGGCATTCGAAGAGATGAGAATACATTGCTTTGGTATTCGAAGAGATGAGAAAACCTTGCTTTGGTATTCGAAGAGATGAGAATACCTTGCTTTCTTTTCGGATTGTACTTTCCTGGTTATATCCTCTGTATCATGATTTTTTCATTGCTCATCTCCTGTATTTCAGATATCATTCTAGAATATATCTTCAAAACAAATGTGACGACCCCAAAACCGGTATACATCACCCATCTTGGTTCGCCAGATACAAGGTACTGAATTCAAATACAACTTAATTATACAACTGTCGTGTACAATAGGACAAAACATAACGTGTGAGTTTGAATACAAATATTGTCTACTAGAGAGTATAAAAACTCAAAAGGAGTCATCATTACAATTATTATCACACTATTTCACAGAATAGTGAGGACTACTAATGAACTATCTAGGACCATCACTCTGTTCCCCGACTAGTCCCTGCTACGTTCTCATTTCCTGAAGAGAACAATCAAAGCAAAAGGGTGAGCTCAACTAGCCCAATAAGAAATATTATGACTAAGATAATGCAGAATAATTTATCATTAGCCTTCATCAATGTTAAACTGATAAAATATAATAAATATCAAGTTTAAGCGGAACATGCAATCCATTAGAAGAGTCAAGTAGAAAATAAAATATACTATCTTCTATGATTTAAAAGGGTTTTTCATCACTTTTATCGCTGGAACTCAGCTTAATAAATAATCCACATCATCGAATCACCCCTGCACTACGGCCAAGGATATTTTTTAGTATCACGACCATAAATTAACAGTGCACTACGGGTCAAGGACATTCGTGTATTCATTAATGGTCATGATCATGCCAACAACTGTCCATCAATGCACTACGGGCCAATGAGGACTTTTACCACATCATTTGTAACATTACGGTCATGATTACAATCAATAATCCTCGGTCATAATCATACCAAGTCCATCTATGCACTTCAAATACATATGACTTTCAACAAAATATAAACATGAGGATGATGACAATGATATAAGAATTCAATAAAACAAGTTCAAGAATTAATTTATCTAGAACCGATAACGTCCAAATTGTCAACATGATCTTTGCTTTGTAGAGTAAAATTCAAGAATGCTCGAAGGATATTTCCATGAAAAGATAATGGATGAAGCGCAAATATCAAGGATATTCTACTAATTTTATGGAGTATAAAGTCAAAGTTTTAACCAATAGTATAATAAAGAATGGAATAACAAAAAATCACCTGCGACGGTGATTTCCAATGAGAATAATAAATAACGGAACCAGTCCCATAAAAAACGCATGATAGGATATTCCAATGAATAATAAAGAATGGAACCAGGTCCGTAAGCCATACATGATGGATATTCCAATAGAATAATAAAGATCGGAACCAGTCCCAGTAAAAAGCATGACGGGATATTCCAACAGAATAATAAAGAATGGAATAACAGAAGAATTTCACCAAGTATAGGGTAGCCCGCGTATACAGGTTATTCCAATAGAATAATAAATAATGGAATAACAGAAGTTCTCTTCATGAATACAAAAGAAATAATACCCCTTACGGGTACAACAAATAATATTCCCTACCTTAGAAGAAACTGGATATTGGAAAAGTGAAGTAACAAAATACTTTTCTTCTTTCTCTTTATAGTTTCTCTCTCTGAGTTTCAATGAATTAAATAAGAAATAATGAAGGAATGAGCTTCTATTTATAGGAAAATGGACTGAATAGTAACTAATTCATGAACGGTCCAGATTGATTTACTTTTAAACGGACGGTCCATATTGGTTTACTATTAAAACTTAAAGCAACAGATCCATCTTGATTTACTATTAAAACTTTAAACCAATGATCCATATTGATTTACTTATTATAACTTTCCACCAAGTACATATTGATTTACTATTATATCTTCAACCAACTATGCAAAAAATTAGCACATCTCCTCATGGAATAATATTGTACCCAAAAATGATTTGGACCTAGAAAAGAAATATATCTTACTGGTGAATAGTACCTCGTGAATAGTAACTCGTAAATAAATAGTAACTCGTGAATAATAGTACTCGACACGAAAAGTGTCCCGAATACCCATTGAACAATATATCCTCCGGACATCAATTATACTAACACGTATAAGTCCAACACAATGGAACTATAAAATTCATCTTTAATCAACACGAACTTATTCATCATTAATATTATAATTCACAATATTTAACAACCGTGTCGTTCCTGTGAAAGAGAGGGCTTTTCGATAAGGATTTCTCTTTATTGGGCGCGATTAGGTGACCAACCCGTCATCGATAGAACTTGAGACATTGTCGATATTGCAAAATAATAATATGAATAACTTTAATGTCTCAATTATTGATTTAATAATATATCATATTATGCGATGATAATCTTTGTAGCAATAATTTAATCAATAATATGAGAGATATGATCAAAGAATTCTCATGGTAATAATTGAGTATAATCGGTGACTTCTCACGTAAGCATCAATAATTAATATAAGTGTACATTACTATGCAACAACGCGTATTCTTGTACTTTTACTACTAAAGGGTAGTTCAACGGTTTTAACGGTAACACCTCTGCCGTTATTTTTATAGAAAGATAATTTGGCCATTTTCTAACTACGACAATACTTCCGTTGTGGGGTCCACCAATGATTATGCCATCGTACGAATATTCCCTGTAAAAATGAATATTCCCCGACCAATCGAATATTATATAACCACTTGCTTACTTTGCAAAATTTGTAAATATTACCCACAACTATAACATTATATCAAATCAACACCATAATATTCAAAAATATAATTCGAGAAAATTATTCTTTATTCATAAAAGTTGGGGTCTTACAACCTCCCCTTCTTATGAAATTTCGTCCTCGAAATTAGGGTACATACTTGGTATGTCGAAGAGATGAGGATACCTTGACTTCGTCTCAGATTCTAACTCCCAAGTCATTTCCTCCACATCGTGGTTTCTCCACAAAACTTTGACTTGAGGTATAACCTTGGAGAGTAGAACATGATCCTTCTTATCCAAGATTTTAACAGGTAACTCTTCATATCGTTAAATCTTCCTCTATCTCGTCTGGTTCTAACTCAATAATGTGGTTCGGGTCTTTTATATATTTACGTAACATAGATATGTGATAAACATTATGAACACGAGACATACTTAGCGGTAAGGCGAGTCTATAGGCCCCAGTTCCTACTCGATCGAGGATTAAAAATGGGCCAATGAATCGAGGATTGAGCTTCCCTCTCTTTCCAAATCTCGTAACTTCTTTCCATGGAGCAATACGTAACAACACATGATCTCCTATATCGAATTTCACGTCCTTTCGATGAAGATCAGCATAACTCTTTTGTCGATCTTGTGAGGTTTTTATACGTTGTCGGATTGTTTGAATTTTTTTCGTAGTCATACGTACCAACTCCGGTCCCAACAACGTTGCTTCACCTACCTCATCCCCAAAGATCTTTGGAAATCCACTTTCTTCCATACAACGCCTCAAATGGAGCTATGCGATACTTGCTTGATAATTGTTGTTGTAGGAAAACTCCACCAATGGTAAGAACTTGTCCCAACTTCCCTTGAAGTCAAGGACACAGAGTCTTAATAGATCTTCAAGAGTTTGAATAGTCCTCTCCATTGTCCAGGTCCGAATCGAGGATGATATGCCGAAGCTAAATCGTGAAGTCTGTGCCCATAGCTTTTGCAAACTAACCCAAAATCGTGAAGTGAATCTTGGGTCTCGATCGAAACTATGGATACCAAAGATACCATGCGAGTCTTACAATCTCGTTTATATATATCTGAGCAAGGCGTTAAGTGTAAAGTTTCTCGATCGGTAAAAAATGAAAGCGATTGGTCAATCTATCAACAATGACCCAAATCGCATCTATGCCTTAAGAAACCTTAGGAAGACCGGTAACGAAATCCATGGTAACACCTCCGCTGTTATTTTTATAGAAAGATAATTTTGTCGTTTTCTAACTACGACAATACTTTAGTTGTGGGGTCCACTAATGATTGTGCCGTCGTACAAATATTCCCTGTAAAAACGAATATTCCCTGACCAATCGAATATTATATAACCACTTGCTTACTTTGCAAAACTTGTAAATATTACCCACAATTATAACATTATATCAAATCAACACCATAATATTCAAAAATATAATTTGAGAAAATTATTCTTTATTCATAAAAGTTGGGGTCTTACAACAAAGTTCAATTGACATATCACAAATTGTCAACTTATCAAGTAAAAACTTCGGCTTAGGTAAGTCACACACTAGCGAAGTATATTACTCGTCTCTTCCCTCATAGTTCTAGACTCATATCTCCGCCAGCGACCATATACCTAAGCTCTAATACCATTTGTGATGCCCCCAAAATAGGTATACATCACCCATCTTGAGTCACCAGATATCACACTATAAAAATCAAATACAAACTTCATTTATACAATTATTGAACTATGTATGCGAGTGCACGACAACAGATAAGCTATGAGTTTTAATACAAATGTATGTAACTCTCTCATGGTGCCTCGACCACAACCTTACAATGGTATTTTACATAAAAAATACAATCAAAACCTGTTTTAGAAATTAAAATCTTTGGGAAGTACTCAAGGAAACCTTCGTACATGGGAGGCCATGCGTCTAGGTTATGATAGATATCATATGTCCACAGAATTATCCTTGGTTGACCCAAAAGTCCCCAAAGAAAAACAAGAAGATTACTATCATCTTTTTTCCAATGGTGAGTCTTCTCCTGACATATAACTATCTCCGTTGTCTCCAAGTGAAAATTATATTTCAAATAAACTCCAAGATCATATAGGTAGTGTTCGTAGATATACTCAGCAAGTGGATGTGCACAACCATGTCTTATGATAACATGAGGTTGTATGTCATTAGACATCTTGTAGAATAGTGGCAAAACACCCTTCCAAAGTTAGGTTCACCTCACCCTATTCGGTTCATCAAAATTAAATATCAAATGACGTATACAATACGACAAACTTATCTAAAGTTCTCAACAAAAATTATTTCCATACTATTTAGGGAGAACCTCAAATGACTATATACCACCGTTTACAAACCTCTTAATACCCACTTTCGACCATACACTTTTATTACAGAAAGGAATTGTGAAGCAAAAGGGTGAGCACAACTAACCCAAAGAAAAGAATATCATGACTAAAGATAAATAAATTATCAATAGCTTTAATCAATAATAAATCGAGATTTAGAACATATGGTAGATGATAAAACTTTTCAACCATAGTTAAATGAGCGAAGCAATCCATTAGAAGAGTCAAAAAACCATCGGTCTATTATCTTCTCCATGTTAAAAGTCCACCAATAATGTTTTATCCTCGTAACATCAATCAACAATTCACATCCCACAATCATATGAATAACTCATAATCATAATTGTGATTCTAAATTCCTCTTCGCACCCGGAATGAAGATAATTTTTATCATCTATCTTCACAAAACATCAAAAATCATGGTTATACCAAATCACAATTCTTGTTCATAATCATACTAATAAATTCATCTTTTGCACTACGGCCAAAGATATTCATTAACAATTCATCTTTGCACTTCTGGTGCCAAAGACATACAACCCAGTATTTTAGAAGAGTCGAGTAGAGCATGATATCTACTATATTTTCTGAATTAAAAGTGTATAATCAATATTTTATCGCCGAGACTCGACAATAAATAATCCACATCATCGAATCATCCACTTTTCTACTACCAAGGATATTCATGTAATCATCAATGGTCATGATTATACTTAGAATAATCCACGATTATAATCGTATCAATAATCGTCCATCAATGCACTTTCTGGACCAATGAGGACTTTTACCACATCATTTGTCACATTACGGTCATGATTATACCGAATAATTCCTGGTCGTAATCATACCAAGTCCATCCATGCACGCAAGCCACATATGACTTTAATCGCAATATAAGCATGCGAATGATGACAATGATATAAGCATTAATCAAATGAAAACAAGGATAAATATTAAAGACTTTAATTTATCCAAATATTATCAATCACTTAATAAACTCATAATCTAATATTGTTAACATTATAACAATATTTTAATCACTTCTTAAACTTATAAACAATTTATTTTAATTGTTTACACATTACCAAATAATGCATTTAATCATTCATAAATGTCATACTCATAAGATTTCATCACCAATGATCAAATCCCTTATCAAAAATCTGCATATACCCTATATAGGATTCCCAAGCCATAAAATCCTATTTTCCAATTTTGTTACATCACATAACATATTTAACTCATTTACTCATAACTAGATTATTTTCATGAAAAATACCAAATCAGTTCCAAAAATATTTCTTTTCTGGGATTTAGCAGAATATAGTCACATATTGAACATATATTTTTCTCGGAATTTTTAAAATTCATTTACTATTTTTCAAAAATCAATTTCTAATTAATTCCTTAAGAAATTAGCTACCTCAAGTTTAACTCCAGAAATTCCCAAATCTTGGCAGAATCTTACACATGTTAAAGTGAGCTTCCAGTTTAAATTTCATGGTCATCAGAGTTATAGAACTCTGGTTATAACGTTTTTCGTCGGAAAAACCTAAATATTGAAATAGTCATAACTTGCTCATTTTAAGTCGGAATGAGCTCATTTTTGGACAGAAAGTACTTTATACCATATATGTTCATGTCCCAAAAGGCCTGAATTTATTTCACAAGCTAAGTGGCCGAAAATGCCCTTTTAAACTTCTGGGCAGTAGCCTTTTTATAATTTGCAATTTTTAACTCCTTTACTAAAACCAGTCCACACGAAAATTTACAACACCTTTTCCAGTGATTCCACTTAGATAAGTTAGAAAACTAATAGATCTAACTCTAGAACTTGACCACACTCAAAAATTCGAAATATAATAGGAGATATGGTCAATTGAATTTTATGTTCCATTTTCACCAAAATCTGATTTTCAACCCTTTGTGATTTCTAAGAAACTTTCATGTTTCCACATAATAACCAACATAACTCATCATAACACTTACTAATACTACATATACCCATGATTTTCATCAGTCCAATGCTTTTATTATGACTTTCATCATAATCCACGTAAACAGATCATTTTCACAATTTAATAAGGAATGAATACAAAGGATCCTTCACCATGCATGTGATAATCCACATGTATGAGTTATTCCAATGAATAATAAAGAATGGAATAATGAAAGAATTCACCATGCATGCGATAGAACCGCATGCAGACATGTTATTCTCAATGAATAATAAATAATGGAACCAGTCCGTAATAAACGCAGACATGGATATTAATACGTAATAATAAATAATGGAACCGGTCCCAGGCGTAACGCATGCATAAGATATTCCGCACGAATAATAAAGAACAGAATATTAGAAGAATTTCACCAATTATGCGGTACTTAGCATAAACAGGTTATTCCAACAGAATAATAAGAATGGAATAACAACACAATTCATCAGGCATGCGATAGACCGCACAGACAGGTTATTCCAATAGAATAATAAATAATGGAATAACAGAAGTTCTCTTCATGAATACGAAAGAAATAATACCCCTTACGAGTACAACAAATAATATCCCCTACCTTAGAAGAAACTGGATATAGTGAAGTAGCAGAATACTTTTCTTCTTTTTCTCTATAGTTTCTCTCTCTAGAGTTTCAGTGAATTCGTAAGAAATAATGAAGGAATGAGCTTTTATTTATAGGAGAATGGAGTGAATAGTAACTAATTCATGAACGGTCCAGATTGATTTACTTTTAAACGGACGATCCATATTGGTTTACTATTAAAACTTAAAACAACGGTCCATACTGATTTACTATTAAAACTTTAAACCAGCGATCCGTATTGATTTACTATTATAACTTTCCACCAGCGGTACATATTGATTTACTATTATATCTTCAACCAACGGTCTAAAACATTAGCACATCTCCTCATGGAATAATATTGTACCCAAAAATGATTTGGACCAAAAAGAAATATATTTTACGGGTGAATAGTACCTCGTGAATAGTAACTCATGAATAGTAACTCGTGAATAGTAACTCATGAATAGTAACTTGTGAATAGTAACTCGTGAATAGTACTCCGACACAAAAAGTGCTCTGAATACCCGATTGAACAATATAACCTCCAGACATTAATTATTATCTAAATAAATGTCAATTTCTACTAACACTAATAATTCCAACACAATGGAACAATCAATTTCATCTTTAATCAACACGAACTTATTCATCATTAATATTATAACTCACAATATTTAACAACACAGTGGTTCCTGTGAGGAAGGGGGTTTTCCGATAAGGATTTCTCCTTATTGGCGCGCAATTAGGTGACCAAACCTCTCCTTGACAGAACTTCTAGACATTGTCAATAATGCAAATAATAATATGAATAACTTTGCCGTCTCAATTATTGATTTAATAATATATCATATTATGCAGATGATACTTTAACGATAATTGAATCAATAATATGAGAGATATGATGCAGCAATTACTGTAGCAATAATTGAGTATAACTAAGTGACTTCTCACGTAAGCATCAATAATCAATACCGTGTGCTACTATGCAACCACGCGTATTACTGTACTTTTATTACTAGGTAGTTCAACAGTTTTAACGGTAACACCTCCGCCGTTATTTTATAAAAAGATAATTCTGTCATTTTCTAAATACCACAATACTTCCATTGTGGGGTCCACCAATGATTGTCTCGTCATACGAATATTCCCTATTAAAATGAATATTTCCCGACCAATCGAATATTCCCCGACACAACGAATATTTTATAACCACTTGCTTACTTTGCAAAAAATTTCATATATCACCCTTAACTTTAAACTTTTATCAATTTAACCATTTACGAAATAAAATAATAATTATAAGAAAATTGAATACTTTCATTTCATAAAATTCGGGGTCTTACAAATAAGATTAAATTCAAGTCCACTAACAAGATGTACATTATCAATATTGACCTTACCATTTCCTATTTTACCTTTTCCAATTATTTTGCAGGTTCGATTATTTCCAAATGTAACTGTACCATTTTTCTTCTTGATTTTTAGCTCCATGAACTTTGATTTGTCACCAGTCATGTGACGTAAGCATCCACTATCAAGAATCCATTTTTGAGATGGAACCCTTGCCTTAAGACATACCTGTCAATAAAAGATAGTTCATCCTTTTGGTACCCACATCTTTTTGGTCCTTTAATGTTAGTTGCACGTAAATCATCTTTTTTAACCCATACCTTTTTAATCTTATTTTTCTTAAAACAGTTTATTTCCAAATGACCTTTAATTCCACAATTTCTACATGTTGTGAAAGGAGAGCAATAATTTAATCTAACGTGATTTTGATTTTAGCATTCTCATATTACCATTTTTATGCATAGAATTATAACAAATTCCTTGTCTTTCAAAACTCGGTCTTTGTTTACCCAATATGACATTTAAATTTTTTTCACCTTGAACGAATTTAGCAAGAGATGATTTTAGTGAATCTATTTCTTTTTGAAGTTCGTTATTAAGAAAGGTTTTAACAAGTGATTTATCACTAAATGCATCAATACACACATCTCTCATTTTTAGTTCATTAGTCAATTTTTGGACTTCATTATTAAAAAAATTTACCTTATTGAAAAGAATTTTGTTATAATTATTTAAATAATCAATTTTAGCAATCAAAACCTTTTCTTCTTTACATGTAGATTCCTTTTCAATATCTTTATTTTCATCTATTAAGGAGTCTACTTCACCCATTAATGTATTTACCAAATCTTTCAAATAAGCATTCTTTTTTTTTAATTTATTATTTTCTTGTTTCAAAGAATTAAACTCAAAACTGGATACCTCGTTTGACTCACCTTCTATTCCCATGAAGCATACTTGAGCTATTTCATAACTTCAGATTCGTCTTCATCACTCCAAGTGACAAGTGCCTTATTTCTCTTATTATCCTTGAAGCCTGTTTTGCCTTTGTTCTTTAGTTGAAAACAGTCCTTCTTGAAGTGCCATGGACGTCCGCATTCAAAACATGTCTCCTCAGTTTGCTTTCATTTGGCTTTATTCGAGTTGAAGGTATTCTTTCGTTTATTCTTTCTTTGTAGAAGTCCTTTGAGTCTTCTTGACATCATGGCTATCTCTTCATCCGAATCATCATCAAGCTCTTCTTCATTTTCTGCATTAAGAGCTAATACCTTTCTTCGAGGAGTTTCCTCCTCATCATACATCTTTAACTGATGTTCATATTCCTCAAGTTCACCAAAAAGAGTTAGTGTATCCATAGTAGAAATAGTAGAGGAATCTTGAAGAGTAGTAATTTTAGAAGCAAACCTTTTGGGCATAGCCCGTAGTAACTTACGGTTAATCTCACTTTGTGGAATGGATTTGTCCAGTAGCTTTAAGGAGTTCAGAAGAACAAGGAACCTTGCTTGAGCCATCTTTATAGTTTCATTTTTCTCGAGTTTGAACATTTCATAATCATGCATGAGCATGCTTAGTTTAACTTCTCGAACCTTTGATGTTCCTTCATGGCTCACCGCTAGAGTGTCCCAAATTTCCTTAGTTGTGTTGCATGAGGAAACTTTGTCAATCCCGGACTATACCATGCCACTAAGTAGTGTGTTCATAGCCCTTGAATCATAGGAAACCATGAAAGTTTTAGTTGAATCCATCTCTACCAAAGTCTTTGGAGTACCGTCATCTTTCCTTGGAATAACTGGTCCGTTCTCCACAAACCACCATTCCCAAGGATCTCTTTTAAGGTAGATCCTCATTCGGAATTTTCAGAAGTTGTAATTTTTTGTTCCATATAGCAAAGGAGGTCTATTTGTTGATTGACCTTCTTGATTGTTGTTTTCAAACTGTGCCATGTCAGAATCTTTCCCTAAAAGTCACCTTTAAGACCAAGTAAGTAGAGCCAAGCTTTGATACCAGGTGAAATTCAGACAAGGCACACTTAGAAGGGGGGGTTGAATAAGTGTGGATATAAACTATGACCAATTTTTATACTTTAAACTAAACTATCGAATATAGCATACTATATAGATGAATGCAGCTTGTTGAATGAATATGGCCTACCGGATTGATTATTTGATTTTATGAAAATATCTTGCTGAAGTTATAATTCAAAGAAAAATACTTGGTATTTAAATTTTAATTATCAAGCCAATTAACAAGCTTTTGTGAGTAACTAAAATAAAGCAAATAATAAAATCAACTCCAAGATTTTTTACGTGGTTCAGCTATTACCCTCTATAATAATAGCCTAGTCTACGTCTAGGGGTGAAAATGAGCTCGAGTCGATCCGAACATCCTAATGCTCAAGCTCGACTCGGATCAGAAAATTTGTGTTCAGGTTCGACTCGAATTCGAACTAATAATTTATAAGGCTGCTCAAGTTCGACTCGTAAATTACTCGATACTACTCTGCTCGGAGTTACTCGACTCGTTTTCACGAGTAATTCGCAAACCTTTCTATTCGAGCTCGAGTATGAGATGGATCACACCAAAATGAGACATAAAGTGAAAACTAAGAAAAACTTCAATTTGATTTATATATAAAAATACATATGTTACAAATATTACAATGATAAATTTACAATATTAATTATTCTATGATACAATTTCTAGTAACATCATTACATTTATCCAATCTCTTACATACACATCACCAATTTTTGAAGATGTATCATCCATTTGCAGTATAGGGCAAGTCGAAAGAAAGTCATGCAATTAATGTCTGTAAATGCTACTCCACAATGGATCCTGCAAAAATATAATAATGCAGCACTCAAAATTGTGGCATCCTAACATATAGATTATAAATTAAACAACACAACTAGATTGCACCAAATGTGATTTGTGAATTCTAAATTTTAAATGGAAGGAAAGTAAATGTTTATGAAAGAAAACTATTGTGTGCAGTCATAAAGTTCGATAGAACGTGCTCTAGACACACAAACAAACACATAAAATAAATAAATAAATAAGGGGAAAAAGAATAACATCTGAAGACCTGAAGAGCCAACTGTTAGTTCTTTCTAATCCAAGGAATCTTCAAGCAAATGTTGTTCCATGCTCTGTATGCGGAATTATAAATACATAGTATTAAGTTATATAATTGTCTCAAATGTGGATAAAGGATACTTCACACATAGACAACCAAAAAAAGAGATCTTAGGAAAATCAGGATTTACCTTAAGTTTTGCCCTTTCACGAATTAGAGTGAGGGACGCCTCTATAACACGGTTTTGTCCCTTCTCTAACGAATCAATGGGAATATTTGCAGCATTCAATTTATGTATATAATGAATTGCCCTCCTCCCAAATTTACTCATGTCTGTGGACTGTGAGCCAGGGAAACTAAAAAAACTCATAGTAAGAACATCCACATATAACAATCAGCAAACGACAACTGACTAATAAATAAAAGGAAACAAAAAAAGAAGAGAAGTCTATAAGTTGATAGCACTTTAAAGAGCATAAAACCACACTATATCATATTTGACTACCGAAAAGAATTCCAATGATATTCTTTTTTCTCATTTAGTCATTTTACACCCATCATTATATACTAGTCAGGAAAAAACAAACATCATCACATTGTTGTTTAATAATTCAAATACAACAGCTGTTACTCACCTGAAGAGCCAACTGTTAGTGCTACAACACTTTTGGGATCTGAACTCTGCTTGTCATCATTAATACCAGCACTTTTTGTCGCCCAGTTACAACGTATCTGTTTACTGCCAAGCCATTTTTCTACACATCACTATTACCAGTTTGATCATTAATTGCACTCTGAGCATCCTGGGTAGGATATAAAAAGGTTACTTATAAGAACAACTAAGAAATCAATAGATATAAGTGACCTACACACAACATAACAAGCATGCAATCTAAAATAAATTAAGAATCAACATTTTAGTGCGAGACAAAAATGTTTTATCAACAAAGCTATTGGCACCCATACAACAAAGGTTTTCCCACACATAAGAACCTGTGTGTGTGACAAATCCTGCAACTAGGGAAAGGGGATTCAGAACTCATAGCTTGACCATAGCTCGCACCATTTATGTAAGTCATATTTTCTCATATATAGATATGCATGTTCCTCCAAAATATCATGCCATAAAAACATTCAAAGTTCAGTTTTCTGTTCCACTTCAAGTATATAACACATGAAGTATCCGATAATAAAATTGTCACATCCATCTTTAGGAAATCAATTTACAATCTCCTGTATGTAAAATATTAACTTTTACCTACTTGACGAAAATAAAGACCAGCAATAGCAAGGACTGCAGTCTTATCTGTCCAGCGAAGGGTTATCACACATGCTGCTACAACAGAATAGCATGTCTAAAACAAACATAATTGTTTATCTTAGTGATACACAACCCAATTCCAAACATGAGTAGAATGCTCAAGGAATATAATGTTTGATATAGACAAATTATCTTTCATAAATATTATATGATCCTTAAATCACCCATCAAAACAGAACATATGCCCAAAACAGAACAAGGACCTACCTGATGTATCCTCCCTCTGACCACTAACATATGCCCAATTAACTTTAAGAGGCTGCCCAAACCTGTCATTTACAAAATAAGATTCAAGGCAACAATCAAGCCAGGAAATTGTAGAGGATGTACCCTAATTCTACTTATAAATGCCTTCCATTGAGTGACAATATAGTAAGTGCAGCAGCCAGCAGATCTACGATCGAAGTAGTGAATAAATCCATAGGATGACTACATAGAAAAGAAACAACAGAAATCCTAATAAAATTGGTTAATACAAACTAGGAAAATCAGATCAAATTGAGGGGACTGATGTGCGAGAGTATTCATCAACCTGTGTACACTATAGAAAATGGTCAAGAACAAGTAACGAGTAGAGTCGGCAAGCAAAAGCTGTTGGAAATGAACATAACACCTGTATTTCTCCATTTTTGTCCATGGTATGCACCAAAACTTGCATATACACTTCGATCTTCATGGCTTCAGCTTCATCAATCGTATTTTGGGAATAGGGCTTCATTAATTTTTATGTAAACAAAGAGGCGATTCCAATTTCCGCGATTGAAGTGTGAACTGTGAAGTGAGAAATCTGAATCAAGAGATTAATTAAACAAACGACTAACATTTCCACTTCCTTATCGAGTAAGTACCGAACCCTTAAACGAGTAAGGTTCATGGAGTAAGGATCGAGTAAGGTTCAGATGAAAGAGGTTAGTTCGAACCATCAAATGAGCGAACAGTACTCTGCTCAAATTCGAGATCTGTATTATAACCCAAAAACGAACCCTTGGTCGATATTCAGCTCGGAAGGCTATCGAACCCGAGACTCGGATCATATTTTCGGGTCGAATTCGAACCGGGTACCGAGTTACCTGAACTGATTTTCACCCCTATCTACGTCCAATAACAACTAGTAATGGAGACTCATTTTTATTTCTTTAAATTGACCCTTGTTACAAAAACAGATTCTATCAAATTTGAATTACAATAATTCACTTGAGCACACTTGTTCCTTGTGCATCAATACACCCCTTAAGCACCTATGCTTCCTTGAACCTGTTTGTAAACAAACCTTAATCCACCTGGATTAAATTCCTTTAGACAACACTTAGTCTAAAAATGTAAGATTACAAATATAGAGGTCTAATGATCAAAGCAAATAAGCAATTTAACAATGCAAGGCTCAACTAATAAATGCAATGATCAAATAGTAAAAGAGAGAGATATCACCAATGCACCCCTTAAGCACCTATGCTTCCTTGAACCTGTTTGTAAACAAACCTTAATCCACCTGAATTAAATTCCTTTAGACAACACTTAGTCTAAAAATGTAAGATTACAAATATAGAGGTCTAATGATCAAAGCAAATAAGCAATTTAACAATGCAAGGCCCAACTAATAAATGCAATGATCAAATAGTAAAAGAGAGAGATATCACCAATATTAAGCCCACGAAATTAGCTGAGAATAATATGAATATAATTTGCACATCAGCTCAGAAATTTGCACCAGTAATAATGGAATAGCTTTTCAAGTATATAAGTGCAAAATATTAATTTTTGTGTTGTATAGTTTACTGATATCAGTCCTTCTTTTATAGTCCAAATATTACCGTTGCTAAAACAATTCCGTTGTATAAAAAATATTTATGTTGCCAACAGATAAGTAATGTTCCAAAAATACATTCGTTAATGGCTAAGAAATAACAAGTCCGATTATCTTTGGTAGTTACAAAATATGTTGGACTCTTTCAACAATAATCCATAAAGAAACTGGGTCAGATGAAACACTTTAAGTTTAGACTTTTCAACTCCTATAGCAATTATGATTACTAAAGTTTGCCGCCACTTATCAAGATGATATATCAATTTTCGAAACAGAAGATGGCATTAATGTAGGAGTATTGAAGTCTATCAAATCAGGATATACAAGATATGAAAGTTCTGAGGCCATAGCAATCATAACTCTTGATTTAAAACAACTTTTAAGTTTCCTACATCAACTTGCACATGTATCAATATTTTATATAATCAGGACACTTCAAATAAACACATGGCAGTCATAATATAATTAGACCGGATAAAAAATATTATATCATTTTTAAGCATGCATAATATAAATTATGTTAAATGCACACATAAGATGTCCTAGAGCCTTGTATTGAAAAATTAAGTATTTGCAATGACCTTACATAATTTTCTTAGGACACAAATCTTCAAAGTCTTTAGACAACAATCCTTTCATCAACTTCCTGAAATTTCATAATAAACAAATTAGTTCATATTTTATCAAGTCATCATCAAAACAATAAGGTTAGAATATTAACAAGTCAACAGGTTTATTGTTAAATTTAATATTATTTGGGTAGTTAGAAATGAATGTTTTTATCAAATGAACACCAAATCTTGTGGGAATGAAGTACCCGGATTTGGGGGTGTCACATCTCACGTAAGCATCAATAATCAAAGATATTGTGCAATAACGTGTGCTACTGTGCAACCACGCATATTACTGTACTTCTATCACCGGGTATTTCAACAGTTAACGGTAAAAGTTTTGCCGTTATTTTTATAAAAAGTTATTTCTGTCGTTTTCTATCTTCGACAATAATTTTTTTGTGGGGTCCACCAATGATTGTGCCATCGTACAAATATTCCCTGATAAAAAGAATATTCCCCGACCAAACGAATATTTTATGACAACTTGCTTACTTTGAAAATTTTGTAAATATTACCACAACTATAACATTATATCAAATCCACACCTTATTATTCACAGTGATATTTAGAGAAAATTCAATCTTTATTCATAAAAGTTGGGGTCTTACACTTTTCCTTTCTTCCCCATTCGAATCTCTCTCTCTCTAGATGTTGGTTGAAATTTTCGAAACCAAACAAATGAGCTTAAGACTTGTTTATATAGAAAACCAAGGCTAGATGCATTTTGGTCATTTGGCCAAACCGCCTTACTATTCACACCTTCTTACTATTCACGAAGCTTTTCCTAGAAGCTTCGTTGTCCAGTCTTTCGGGATTCGTCCAACAGTTCAAAAATTGCGACTCTCAGAATTCAAATATTTTTGGATATTCCGTCTTTTTTCTATAGATTAACTTTTACGCATTCTTAAGAAATTCCAAAAATTGAAAAACACTTTTTGATGAATAGTGTTTTCCTAAACGCTTTTCCAAAACGTAGTTAAACGAATGAAAAGTACATAATAGTACTTTTTATCGTTTTTATTTCGTCCGATTTCTGCACATTTTTTGAGAAAATTTTTTATCGTCTAGCATAACTTTTCACGAATTATTATCGTCAAATCTTTCGACGGAATGTCATTTCGACATACCGATATCTTGGAAAGGCCTAGGTTATTTAAACCCTAACCCTTAGGTTTTGTTGGGTGAATAATGCCTATTTCGTCTTTTTGTTAGAAATATTTTTGTTCCCAGAAATTTTTTATTTTCGTCTTAAAAATTATTACTCGTTCAGTCTAGTTCGAAGCCAGAATCCTCCCGTTTTATAATTATCCCAAGTCCTATAACGATTAATAAACACAGCACATAATATTATTAATAAAAATTCATTTTTTAATAACTAATTCTTTAAACTTAATTTGTGAACAATCCGATTTTTCAGGTTGTCACACAACCCATATCCCCAATTTGTATATAAACACATACGTTTAAACCATTTTTATGTTTTACGCACTACTCCATAACCAAATCTGAAACTCTCCCATTCCATGGCATTAATGCCATTAATACTTAACATGGAAGCAGTAGTTGATCAATTCCCCCACCCTGCCTTCCTTATGTTAAAAATGATCATCTCGTCACTACCACCCATAATTATCAAGAAGTTAGCAGCCTATTTAAACTAGAGAAAGTCCAAGTCCTTGGCAAAGGAAGGGAAGGCACCGTCTACAAAGTATGTCGCAACAATACTGGGCCCGTCTACGCATTAGAGGTAGTTTACACATCGTATTAATATTCACGATATCCTTCAAGAGATTGAAATACTTGGATCACTCGATTCACCATTTGTTGTTGGATTCCATAAAGCATTTGAGGATGCCTGATTTTGTAAAAGTGATATATATTTTTTTCATTGAAACTCAAAAGTGAAAGAAAATAAAAATTTTAAATTTTCTATTAAAAACTCTGAAACAACACAAAGAAAAACTTCAAGTTTCTATTTTTTTTTATGTTCTAATTTAAGTTTTCTATTCTTTTCTTTTCCTTCCAAAACTCAGAAACAGAGGGTTAAGGATCAAAAAAATATTATTTTCGCTCTCTGTTTCTGAGTTGTAAAATGGAGAGAAAAGAAAAGAAATGGACGAAAAATTTAAGTTTTCTCTCCAATTCTTACGTATCTGAGTTTTTTAATAAACGGAAAAGAAAAAAAATAGATAGAAAACTTGGCTACTTTTCCTGCCAAAGTTTTCCGTCCAAAATTGGCCTGATTTGAACGAAAAAGAAATTGGAATAAGTAATATTTTTATAATTACCATATCCTCAACTTTTAATATAATAAATTTAAAATTACAACTCATGTCCTCAATTTTAAATTTTTTATTCTTTTTTATTAAAAACTCAGAAACAATACAAAGAAAAACTTAAAACTTTCTATTTTTTTTATGTTCTAATTTAAGTTTTCTATTTTTTTTTTTTCTGTTCAAAACTCAGAAACAGAGTGTAAATGATAGTCGTTTGTTCATAAATATTTTTCTGGATGGTTGGAGATGCAATAATTAAAATTTAAAATAAAATATTTTCACAAATTGATTTCCCTTTTAAAAAATCAATTCCTAATTTTTTTAAAATCCGAAATATCCGGAACCGGATGGTTATTGCAAAATCAGGTCCAGTCGGATCCGATCACATTTTCATCGATTATCCCTATGAATCAATCAGAGATTCACGAGTACATAGTCCACAAGATCAAAATAAAATACAGGGCGCCAAACGGACAATTTTACGCTATTTGGAGGCAAAATGTATTTTTTAAATGGCGGGAACAATGTCCAATTTTTTCTTTTTACGAATAAAAGTTTAGAAAAACCGAGGATTTACATTATTAAAAGGTAAAGTAATGACACTTCACATGTACATTTCCCCAAACATTTCAACCCATTTTACAAGAAACCCTATAAAATTGATAAACAAATCCAAAAACACAAGTAGGAAGAAGATATCTGACATTTGGTTTCGATCTTTTTGTCTCATTTGCCTTTAGATCAATTTCGTTGGAAAAAATACTAGGAATACTTGTTTGTGGGTTGATTTGTCTTGGGGAATCTGAAAACCTAGAGTTGAATCAATTGGGTTTTTCTGGGTTTTGGTTATTTCCCAATTTCTGAGAACTTGCATGAAAGATTAGGGTTTGGAATGGGGGAACCAATGGTAATCTATAAGCCGGAAATGAACAGTGGTAAGAAGTCTTTGAAGAGGAAGAGAGCTTTGTTGGTTGAGGGTTTGAGCAAAGAAGAGAGAGAATCTCAACTCGGAGCAATGCGTGAAGAGCTAAATGGGTTATACAAGTATTTTAACGAGGTTTTGGAAGAGAAGAAGAATATGGGTTTGGATTTGTGTACCAGTGTTAATTCTGTGATTGGGTGTTTGTTGGAAGGGAATAGTCTTCCGCTTTCAAAATTGGTTATTGCGATTTATGAGATTGTTAAGGACAGAGAAGGTGGTGTTACGCTTGCTTCTGTGAGGAGCTCTGTGCTTCTCATTGGCCAAAGATCATTCTATGGATTGCCCAATGCAGATGCTGATGTGTTGGAAGATGATTCTGAGTCCTGCCTTTGGTGTTGGGAGGTGAAATTCTATTCTTTATGTTTTCTCTAGTTCTTAATTGTAAATGTGTATGTGTTGCATTTTCTGTTCTATTTATTTCACCAAGAATTTGGTTTGTTGTGTATAAGTAGTATCTTATTTCTTACCATGAATTCAATGATCTGGCTGTCCTTTTATGTTGGTTACTCGATTTAGTTATTTATCTCCGTTTTTGGTTTCCCCTGTGTTTTAATTACACGAGTGAATATTTGTATAGTATCTTGTTTCCATATATGTATGTGTATTTTTTAATTACCAACAAGAGTGCCTATAAGCTACATTTCATATCTGATGTGTTGTATAACCCCAGTTTTTTGGGGGTATCGACTGCTCGACGCATTCTATATATCACATATATTTGATTGTTGATTCCTGTGTGGTTATTGTAATGTTATCTCTTAACTTATTTTTTGATAAAAGAAGAATACTTTATTGATTAGAAGAGAAAATTGCAACGCATGACGAGAACAAGAAGTCCTCCCAACAAAAAATAAAGAAAACAAAAGAGAAAAACTTAATATTAATGAAGTACTGCTCGCCAATCTCCTTGAAGATCGGATAAAAGAAATTCCTCCAAAAGCTCCCATTGCATGAGTCCAAAGAGAAGTAAAGAAAGATATTTTATTTCAAAGTAACTAATATTTGTACTTTGATTGCAAAAAAATCTAGCATTCTTCTCAATCCAAATCCCCCACAAAATAGCAAAACAAGCACATCTCCAAATCATTCCTCTTGGTTCATTTTTTCCGTAATTTAAATGACAGGGAGACCGATGAATTCTCTTTATTTATTCAACTTCTTAATTCGGCTTCCTTTTCTTAGTCCTTAGATAGGCGTGTTTGGTGTTTTGACGTGTTGATCTTTCTTCACTTATTTATTGGGTTATCGTCCAGTTCATCATTTTTCTCTAGCCTCTTATATTTGCTTTATTGGAAAGCAAATGCTTCCTAAAAAATTAAGGCTTTTATGCGGTCCATAACTCTTGGTCGGCTTAATACTAATGATATGCGTCAAAGGCATAGGCCTTACAAATATGTATCCCCAGATGTGTGTGTAATGTGTTTGAACGATAGTGAGTCTCATTTTTATTTGTTTCTTCATTGTTCAATGGCTTGGCAGTTGTGGCTTGGCGGTTCTGGTGCTTGCTCATTTAGTGTGATGGGGGAAGATCTTTTCTTATCTCTTAACTTATATTCATCTCTTGATTAATTGTTAATACTCACTTATCTTGTTACTGGGTATTTGGGTCTTTGTTGTTTCCATATAAGTTTTCTTTGGATATATCTATATAGACACACCTTCTGCCACTCATTCTCATGAAACAGCAGTGGGTGAGTGTCGTTTAACTGTACTTTTCATTTTCTCTTTTGCAGGCCCTTCTCTCTCCTCATTTCCCATGACCCTAATCGTAACCCTCACTTACTTTCCCCCTTCTTTTTCTATCTTGTCATCGTGAAACTCCTGCTCAAAAGCGACTCCTCTTCGACGCTACCATTATTTTCAATCTGGGAACTTTATTGCGGCAACAAAACTTGAATTCAAACAATTGTGTTCTGACTGTGTTGATGGCACAAAGCCACAAACCAATATCCTCGAAAGTGAATTGATGTTTAAGATAGCTAATTCTTAAATGCCAAAGTATTTTTTTCTGGTAACTCCGTTCTGAACTTTCTGAATTGGATGGAGCAGAAATTTTGAATTAAAGACTCAAAAGATGGAGATTATTTGAAAACTTTTGTGGAAATCTATTTCTTTAACTGCCATGGTTATGTAATTTGCCGTTGAGGTGAATAGGTTGAAGCCAAGCACCTTGTTGTCCGAGGTTACTTGTGTATAATGGGTTTGTATTCAGAAATTCTTTTCATGAGGTACAGAGGTAGAAGAAAAAGAAGAAGAAAGAGATTGTGTCAGGGTTAGAATTTTGGGAGAGGATGATAGAGGAGAGTTTGCAGAAGAGTATAAACAGCTAAACAACATACACCCACTGCCGTTTCGTGAGAGTGAGTTCAGCAGTGGTGTGGCTATAGATTTTTTAAATGTTCTCTTTATGTTCCCTTTCTTATTTCATGCTTCCAAACAGTTCTCTTATTCAACTTGATTTGTCTATTTTATTTCTCTGCAGACAAGAGATGTAAAATTATTTCCAAAATCTATTCGTGGTGCACTAAAGATTTGGCGGGCATGTCGAAAGAAGACAAGGGAGAGGATCACTGCTGTTTCCGGTCAGATATTTATTTTTTACATTAATTTATCCACCTCAAATTAAATTCTTCAAGCATATCCTAGGGAGAGCATGTCATTATTGATTATTGTTATTTATCTTCTGTAAATTACTTGGTCAAAAAAGTATGGTGAGAAAGGATATTTAAATTCCATTGAGTACTGTGTCCAGTTCAGCGTGCATGAATTTTGTTGCTTAATCTTCTGTTCTTTATGTATATTTAATAATTAAATATAATCTTGCTACTGTGACCATGACAGGGAGTCCACCTGGTCTGTTATCAGGCTAGAATCCTCATTGCTGTCTAATGTGATGTTTCTGCTTAGAATGCTGGAGATTTGGAGGTGCAATCGGTGTAAAGTGTAGACTGTAGATAGATTACTAGAGCAAAAGACTTTCCTGAAATAGCTAATTCTTGTATGATTTTGGTGACCCTTGTGGCCTGGGTGGGTATATTGAAATTAGGAAAAAGCATAAGAAAATAACAGAAGTTCATGACATTCAATGCAACAATTTATTACAAATCAAAAACTGAAATCAGTGTATTTTTATCTTGATATTGATCATAAGTTCATGGCGTAATAAATATGTGATCTTACCGTTTGATAACTTGAAAAGAAAATGGCCGATTTGCATTATTAACGTGAAATGGTGTCAGGTGTTGACTTTAATTACCCTCCCTTAAACCTGCCCCTTATTTATTTAAGCCTTTCAAATCTGTCTCATTTACGCGGGCCATGGCAGGAACCTGGTAAACCAAGTTTAATTGATAGACTTGCTTACCAGGAGTGTCAGTGTTTATCCTTATACCAGGAACAAATATAATTTGTTATCTTTTTTCTATCATCTGCAACTGAAATGAACTCCCAAACATTAATGCATTAAACAAATATATGCTTTCAATGCGTGGTTGCACAGCATACTTCAAAGGCTCTGTTCAGTACATAAAGTGATATTGTTGAATAGAAATTGAAAGTTGTTTCTTAACCTAACAAACTTTAACCTCTATTCAATATAAGTTGCTTATTTTAATCTAAAGATGTGGGATAAATGGGAGAAGCCTTGAGGAGTAGACTCAGGCTACTGGTTTAAAACACTAGGTCTGGCCAAGCTTAGAGTTACCAGATATTGTTATTGACCTAGCAAAATGCGTATTGATACTTGCGTAGCCAAACATGATACTCTTACATACCACAACTCTATTTAGCGTACCAATGTATTTGTTGTTGTTGTTTTACCTATAGTTACACAAATATCCATTTTTTAATATACTATTGGTTTTGCTCAAACATCACATTTATACTAAACTATTTATAAAACAATCAAATTGTTGATTCAAATAAAAATATTCTATAAAACCTAGTTTTATCGTATTTAGATTTTAAGAGAATTCATAACTATATGCAATCATATAAAGCTACCCTAGCGTACCATGTTTTAGCCTATATAGCATACCATGTACCTGAATCAGTTCCACGAGCCAAACGAACCGGGTTCCAAGTAACATTGGCGAAGCTTACCTTTTCCAAAAGCTGCATGAAATTTTGCACAAGTCAGGACAGAAAATGCTGTAGGTGAAGCTGGATTTTCAGTTGTAGAGAGAATAAAATAAGTTCTAATGTTTCTCCTATAATGGACCCAATACATCTCATTACTTTGAATTACGTCGTAGAAGTTATAGTTTCTTTTGGGAAGGGAAATGTTACATGTATGCTTCAGAATACTGCTTTGTTTAGCTTGTTTAACAGTTGCAGCTGTAATGTATCGCAACTAGTTTCTAAGGCATGATTCAAGGTAGCTGCTGAGTTGCCGAAATCTTGACGATTCAGTTTGGTTTCCTTAGTCACTGATTCGATAATGAGCCACAAATTGTAATGTGAAACATTTACAATAAAAATCTGCGTATAGGCAAAATTTTGCCATAACGGGAAAAAGGTAACAGTGTAACAGAGAAATCAAGGAGAAATAATGGTGTAATAGAAGAATTAAGGTGAAATAGTGTTGTAACGGAAAGTTGACAAATGGGACTATTTTGTGAAATAAAGGGAATAATAATAGTAATAAATAAAATATGTATATTTAAACTTTTAACTTATAAAATAATAACTATAAATAAATAAATTTGATACTCTAACGTAATGGTGTGTATCGCCCGAAGCCGAAACAGAGTTAAGAAACATCGTTCTACAACCTAGGCCGTTACTGTGAAGTATGCAACTTTGAACCAGGTTCTAGGGGAGTGTATTGTTTTTTAAGTTCTATTGTATCTTTAATAATAGTAATAAATAAAATATGTATATTTAAATGTTAACTTATAAAAAATAATAATCATAAATAAATAAAGTTGATACTCTAGCGTAATGGTGCTTATTGCCCGAAACCAAAACCGAGTAAAGAAATCCCATTCTGCAAATTAGGTCGTTACCGTGAAGTCCGGGACTTTGAACCAGGTTCTAGGGAAGTGTATTGTTTTTAAAGTTCTATTGAAATGTGAAATGTGAAGTGTGACGCCCCCAAATTCAGACACTCATATCTCGAATTTGGTACATCACATACTAACTCTAATACTCCCTCCGTCCCAGGATAAAAGTCCTGGTGGACTTTTTACGCATATTAAGAAGAGAATGAAATGACAAAATTGTCCATAATAATGTCATTAATTATTTTCAATGTAGGTGAGAGAGAATTAAAATAAGAAAAGTATGAGATATTTAATGTTACGGGTATAATAGGAAAAAATATGTAAAAATTTGGTTATTAAAGAAAAATGGATATTTAACATGAGATTACCCAAAATAGTAATAAGGACTTTTATCATGGGACGAAGGGAGTAATAAATTAAAATCTCACACAACGGAAAAATAGAATAATTTACATTGTGATAACATAAATATTCTCGTCCCAAAGTCTTGTAATCGTTACAACAACATTACATAACTTAATTTTAAACATAACTTAGTACATCATAATACACAAGTCTTAATACAACATGAAAATATTAAATTTCCTAGCGCAAAGAACAAAGCTATTCTGTAGCCTTGCCCTTACCCTTGTCCTTGCCTGAGGGTTCACCACGTTCTGCCTTAACTGAAAGTTTTAAAGAAATCAAGAATGAGCAATAAATTTGTCCAGCAAGTAATATAGCAATAAGGGTGAACAGTTATAAAGTTCAAATCTCAAGGGTATAACAATGAATAATAGTTCAGGAATTATCAATAATTCTCAATAAGTGTCGTTATGGACTGAAAGGTATCAA